>CM030860.1:565000-650000 GCA_018105865.1 Metaphire vulgaris | reverse complement strand
AAAAAAGGTCGCCAAGTCAATTTTGGCGCTGCCCCCCACCCCCATCCGGTCGGTGCCCGGAGCGACAGAACCACCGGCCCCCCTTCTACACGCGACTGTCCTGCGGTGTTTTATTGCAGGATAGCATTGTGCTGTAGTGTTCGGTAATTGTGTGTCCTTTGAAAAGAGCCTGAATATTTAGATAACAGCAAGAGAATCAAAACCAATGTCGACTGACATTCAATTTATGCATTGGCATTGTTGTTGGTGTCTGAAAATGTCGACATATTCAACTCCCGGAACCATCTATATTCTACATGTAGCTCACAGTCACAGTGATTATAGACGACAACGGGGGACAGACCCAGAGCTACATAAGCAATCTCAGATGGAGAGAGAGAGAGAGAGAGAGAGAGAGAGAGAGAGAGAGAGAGAGAGGGAGGGAGGGAGAGCAGTGCTTGTCTTTGTCATCGTTTTCATCTCGTTTCATTCTGACTCCTTTTGAATGGCTCAATAACGGATTCATTAATTTCTACTATTCACTAATATTGATCTCTTACATACTTTAAGCCTAGAGTCTGAAGGTGATCATTCCAGAAAGAGTTCACAGATTCCGTAGGATTTATAGGCGTTGTGTTAGCAAAATGTTTATACTGATGATATTATTATTACTCTATTATTATTATTATTATTATTATTATTATTATTATTATTATTATTATTATTATTATTATTTTATTATTATTATTATTATTACTATTTTCTGCGACAATTTATATAGCGCGGCAACATAATTGGAGCTAAAGTGAAGAGCGCTTTACATATGAATAACTTAGACCAATAGGATACGTTAAATAAGAGTGTTTCGAGGAGTTTCTTATTCCTTATTTCCTCGCAATGAGAAAGTTAATTTGCGCCTTTTTACTCCTATGTAAATATACATTCATTAAATGCATGAACTTGCAACCACGTTATCATCGTTGGCGATATATATATATATATATATATATATATATATATATATATATATATACATATACGGTAGAGTGGTTCACAGTGCTATGGGAAAAATAAAGTTAAAGCTAAAAATCTGGGCACCTTCTACTTTTGTTCCAGTATGTAATTGTAGGATTCTAATGCAATTTCAGTTGTCCATTCCAACTGGGCATTTGAACGCGGTGTGCATTTGAACGCGGTGGGCATTTGAACGCGGAGTGTATTTCAGCGCGGTGTGGATTTGGAGGGACCTTGTAGTGATGCCTTTACATTAGAAATTTTGGATTAAGATCCACACCGATGTTGGCAATATGAGGGTTTTCACGGTTGAGATTCACGCATAATATAGGGTTTGTCACGGTTGAAGCTCTGTAGAAGCACCTGGATAATGGCTGACAAAGGTAAGTGTGATATCTTTGTTGAAGAACCTGTCATTCTGTTTTTCCCGATGATTGCTCTGGCTGGTATAGAGACATGTCCTTGGCTAGTACCTGTGGCTAATTGGTCCCGTTCTTGAGTCGTCTGCGCTCTGGGTGGGGGATGGGAAGGGGACACCAGGTAAGAAATGCCGGAAGCAGAATAGGTTTTTTATTTCCAAGAGACTTTTTTGAAGTCGTGAAACGCAAACAATTAAAAAAAGCAACAAAGCATTTTTCCGTCGCCGTCAATAAATAATGGCGCCTGTTGTCTTTGAAGTGTTCTTTCGGTTGCGCTTTGGCTGAAGGCACGTGACCATGACAAAAGGTGAGTCACTCATTTTAGATGCGTCATTACCTGCAATCGGTGCGTCTGACTAAATTCAAAGCCATTTTGTACGATTGTTGGAGACCTGGTCCTTGGGCAAGTCCCGGACACACGCACGCACACACAGACACAATCACGCACACAAACACACACACAATTTGCAGCCATTGCTATAGAGACCCAGGATTGCTTACAGGATGGATGGATGGATGGGGAAACTTCCTTCCCCTCCACAACCAACAAGTCTTAGATCTCAAAAACAACTTTGTAGTACTTTAGGAGACAACGTAATTTCTTGTGTGTGCAACACTCTAGAGACCAGTAAAGTAATTCGACATTCTCACAGATTAGATAATTATAGAGTAAATTTTGATTTATTTATTTATTTCTCACTAGTTAAGTTTTAATGATTATTTCATTTCTAGACTGTGTTTAAAAATAAGCAGCAGCTACTGAGGACTTCTTTCGAAAGCGCCATAAAAATTCACAAGATTTTTACTTGAATGCTGAAGCGCTGTTTTGCAGGCAATTACTTTTAAATGGTTTGCATTGACTTCGTTCAACGCGTCTCTAATCTTGAACTTGGCTTTATTCCTTGCCTGACATTCGCATTTCTCGCAATCAAGCATCCGTCCGTGGAATTGAAAACGATGACCGAGAGAGAATCTTCACCTGCAGCCGATCGATCGATCGAGTCTTCGAATGAGAACAAAGAACGCACTGCATGATCGATGGAAGTCCTATTTATCCAATATTCATTTCCGAAATCCTATCCTCTTCCTAGCTTCAAATTCACTTCTCATGGCATCAGCTTAACTAGCCACCAGGGGGGGGGGCGCATCAGTGGTGCCCATTCCGCCCCTCCCGCCCTTCCCCTATTTGGAACTAGACGATCTGCGAGATTCGTGCAAAACCGATATGAAAATTTGATTGGGGAACGGGGGTGGGTGGGTGGGGGGGTACGGTGATTGCCGATGGATTCTCGTATAATCTGAAACTGCTTCACAGCTCAAAATCTGATTCTAACATGATTATTCTAATTTTATCCATCTGAGACTCCGGCCCCGTTGGGGGTTCTCGACGCCCCATCAGCTCCCGAATTGTATCAGATTTCGTTCGGTTTCATAATTGATGCTCCCTCTCCCACTCTGCAACTCCTGTCCTTTACAGCGATAGTACATGCATACAGGTATGGAAAACGACAAACGTGTGCATATATATATATATATATATATATACAGTAATATTTGTGTGTATATATGTATGTATATATATGTATATATATATATATATATATATATAGGCATACAGACACGTATACTGGAGTGACGGAAATAGGCATTCTGATTCTGTTATTCTGCCAGTGACGGAAATCATTGCACTACAAGTGACCCCGTCATTTATTCAACACGACACAGGGACGCCAGTATAGGCTAAGTAGTGACGTTAATCGAATTCGACTGTAGGTCGTGTAATTCAACATAATTGTTGCTACTGTAGATCGCCAAACACAGTGTAATGTTTTCCAACCTTTGAATCAAACGGAATGGCTCCAGTCACAGTGACTAATTATTAGGTAAGTAAGCTCTGATCAAAATCCCGTTCCTGTATTTGGACTTTTCTTTCGAATTCGAAATCAAAACGACGCAGTTTAACAGGTGTCCTCTCGATCGAAACTGTCGTCTGCGCTCGTTCGCACGACCTTTTTAACCACCGACCTTCGAGGTCAGAGGTCGAGATCCGTTCGCGATTGTTGTCTCGATCTATTTATAGACATGGCCCTCGTGATAATAATTAACCGGAGGACTGTTTTTAGACTGCCGCTTTCCGTCGAATTCAGTGCAAAGTGAAGGCGCTTTAAATGATTGCAGATTTTTGTAGTCCAAAGATGCACCCTCCGTTTGCACGACCTCGGCAGTCAATTTGCCAAAGATGTTCAACCCCATTTGGGGTCGTTTTCAACCAGTGGGGGTGGTGGAAGAATAAAACTTCCATCATGTAAAACATTGTAATACGTACAGTAGTAGATAATAGTTTGTGACTTCCTTGCGTAGGCTGAGTTATTCTGACCCCACCCCCACCCCAACCAGCAGTGCTTTAACAACGCATCCCCGCCCTCATTGGGGAAGGAGTGGATCCAACCTCATCCATCGTTGAACCGAAACCAAATTATGCATCCATACAAGTCACTCTGTGATTCAGCAATGACACACACACACACACACAGATACAGACATACACGCAGAGACACGCACGCACACACTTGGAACTGCAACTTTAGGTCCAGATTATCTGTTATTTATTTGGAAAACGCTTTAAAAATTTCAAGGGACGAAGCAGCCGCGTCCTCATTATAGGATGGCGTTTGCAGTCAGAAACTGAAATTTTAGGTCTCTCATAAAAATAACACTCACGTACAGCGATTGGGGGAGATGGAGACAAGGCCCCAAATATCACAGGAATCTGATGTCATTGATTTGTGAATTTTAACGGAATGTTATAATAAATAATAACGTGATTTCAAGCGGTTTATACAAGGCATTAACCTGCGTCAAAACCACTACAACTACTAACTAGTATCTAATAATCTAATTCTTATCGATAAATTTTGAATCCATTTATTGTTTAAACTGTTACAGTCTTTTCGTTCACACTCTTCCATTCTGAACCTAGTAAACCTATGGACGATAGAAGAAAATACAGACTATACTTCGATTAATTAATAGATGGAGAGCGATCGATCTTCTTGATAATGCGCAATATCATGATTAGTCCAGGGCCATATTAAGGCGGGGGCTGAGGGGGCTTCAGCCCCAGGCCCACCATAAAAAATAGGCCCACCGTTTTTCAAGCGACTTTTTTTGCTTGTCAGAGATTTTCTGTGAAGGCGGCGGGAAATTTTGCAAGGGGAAATTTTCAAATTATGGAAGCGACGATCTTTTTTCGCCTCTCAGCCCCAGGCCCACTCGGACCTTAATCCGGCCCTGGATTATAGTCAGGCGTTTCGTGGTTCAAGGCAAAGCCTTTGCTAACCTGATCTCGAAGATGAATGCAAATTAAATGGAGATAAATTTCGGAGAAGGTTTCTTTCGGCCATCAGCCGAAATTTTTGAATTTATTTGTCGCCGATAGAATTTATGGCTTTTTGTGCAAAGTAACGATCTGTCGCCAATCCGTTCTAATCTAGCCTAAGTAACTGCCATGCGCTAACATTGTGCAATGAAAATGGGAACTTAGTAGAAAGACCCACAATACTAGAAGAAGTTATGTGAAACTGAAGAGTGTTAACAACTTATTTATACCTTTAAACGACATCATTTATTAAATATGTTTGATATATTACCTCTCGCATGCAGTATTTCACCGATCCCAATCGATTTTATATCCATGATCAAAGTTTGATTCTTCAAGACGGCTTCAACTGCGACCACCCTCTAAATTGCAAAACGCTATGCATTCCTGTGTGGAAAGTGAAGCCCATTTTCACATCTTATTTATTCATTTAAACGGCATGATTTATTCAATAGGTTTGATATAGTAACACTAGCATACAGTATTTCACACATCGCAATCGGTTTTATATCGATGGTTCATCGTATGATTTTTTTAGGCCGCCTTACCTGTGACCACACTCTAAATTACATAACGCTATGCATTCCTGTGTGGAAAGTGAAGCCCAATTTCACAACCTATTTATTCCATTAAACGACATAATTTATTCAATAGATTTATTACGTTGGAACTCGCGTACAGTATTTCACACTTCGCAATCGGTTTTATATCGATGGTTCACAGGATGATCCTTTTAGGCCACCTTACATGTGACCACCCTCTAAATTGCAAAAGGCTATGCATTCCTGTGTGGAAAGTTTAGTCCATTTTTACATCTTATTTATTCCTTTAAATAACATAATCCACTCAATAGTTTTAATACATTACCACTCGCATACAGTATTTCACACATCGCAATCGGGTTTATATCGATGGTTCACCTTATAAATTTTCTAGGCCGCTTCAACTGTGACCATCCGCTAAATTGCAAAACGCTATGCATTCCTGTGTGGAAAGTGAAGCCCGTTTTTACATCTTATTTATACCTTTACATTACATAATCTATTCAATAGTTTTAATACATTGCCACTCGCATACAGTATTTCACACATCGCAATCGGTTTTATATCGATGGTTCACCTTAAAAATTTTCTAGGCTGCTCCAACTGTGACCATCCGCTAAATTGCAAAACGCTATGCATTCCTGTGTGGAAAGTGAAGCCCGTTTTTACATCTTATTTATACCTTTACATTACATAATCTACTTAATAGTTTTAATACATTTGAACACAGTACAAACATCGCAATCGGTTTTATATCGATGGTTCACCGTATGATTCTTTTAGGCCGAGTAAAGACCACCCTCTAAATTATAAAATTAATGCATTCCTGTGTCAAGAAGTAACGTTTTTACATCTTAATTATTCCTTTAAATAACATAATCCACTCAGCAGTTTTAATACATTGCCAAGAATACAGTATTTCACACATCGCAATCGGGCTTATATCGATGGTTCACCTTAAAGAAGAAGGCTGCTCCAACTGTGACCATCCGCTAAATTGCAAAACGAAGATGCATTCCTGTGTGGAAAAAGCCCGTTTTACATCTTATTTATACCTTTACATTACATAATCTACTTAATAGTTTTAATGCACACAGTTTTCGCACATCGCAATCGGTTTTATATCGATGGTTCACCGTATGATTCTTTTTTAGCCGCCTTACCTATGAATATAATTAAATTATAAAATGCTATGCATTCCTGTGTGGAAAGTGAAGCCCGTTTTTACATCTTAATTATTCCTTTAAATAACATAATCCACTCAGTAGTTTTAATACATTGCCACTCGCATACAGTACTTCACACATCGCAATCGGGTTTATACCGATGGTTCTCCTTATAAATTTTCTAGGCCGCTTCAACTGTGACCATCCGCTAAACTGCGAAACGCTATGCATTCCTGTGTGGAAAGTGAAGCCCGTTTTTACATCTTAATTATTCCTTTAAATAACATAATCCACTCAATAGTTTTAATACATTGCCACTCGCATACAGTATTTCACACATCGCAATCGGTTTTATGTCGATGGTTCACCGTATGATTCTTTTAGGCCGCCTTACCCTGAGACCCTCTAAATTATAAAATGCTATGCATTCCTGTGGAAAGTGAAGCTGTTTTACATCTTAATTATTCCTTTAAATAACATAATCCACTCAGTAGTTTTAATACATTGCCACTCGCATACAGTATTTCACACATCGCAATCGGGTTTATATCGATGGTTCTCCTTATAAATTTTCTAGGCTGCTTCAACTGTGACCATCCGCTAAATTGCAAAACGCTATGCATTCCTGTGTGGAAAGTGAAGCCCGTTTTTACATCTTATTTATACCTTTACATTACATAATCTACTTAATAGTTTTAATACATTGCCACTCGCACACAGTACTTCGCACATCGCAATCGGTTTTATATCGATGGTTCACCGTATGATTCTTTTAGGCCGCCTTACCTATGACCACCCTCTAAATTATAAAATGCTATGCATTCCTATGTGGAAAGTGAAGCCCGTTTTACATCTTTTTATTCCTTTAAATAAGATAATCCACTCAATAGTTTTAATACATTGCCACTCGCATACAGTACTTCACACATCGCAATCGGTTTTATGTCGATGGTTCACCGTATGATTCTTTTAGGCCGCCTTACCTATGACCACCCTCTAAATTATAAAATGCTATGCATTCCTGTGTGGAAAGATTAGTTCATTTTTACATATTTTTTATTCCTTTATATTACATAATCTACTCAATAGTTTTAATACATTGCCACTCGCATACAGTATTTCACACATTGCAATCGGGTTTATATCGATGGTTCACCTTATAATTTTTCTAGGCGCCTCAAATGTGACCACCCTCTAAGTTACATAACGCTATGCAATCCTGTGTGTAAAGTGAAGCCAAATTTCACAACCTATTTATTCCATTAAGTTGCATAATCTATTCAATAGATTTATTACGTTGGAACTCGCGTACAGTATTTCACACTTCGCAATCGGTTTTATATCGATGGTTCACCGTATGATTCTTTTAGGCCACCTTACAGGTGACCATCCTCTAAATTGGAAAACGCTATGCATTCCTGTGTGGAAAGTTTAGTCCATTTTTCCATCTTATTTATTCCTTTAAATAACATAATCTACTGAATAGTTTTAATATATTGCCACTCGCATGCAGTATTTCACACATTGCAATCGGGTTTATATCGATGGTTCACCGTATAATTTTTCTAGGCCACCTCAACTGTGACCACCCTCTAAATTACATAACTCTATGCATTCCTGTGTGGAAAGTGAAGCCAGTTTTGACATCTTATTTATTTCTTTAATACTGCTGCAGGATTTATTTTTTGAAGGCAGACAAACACCCATGTAGACTGCCCACGAGAAGGAATTTATGGAGTAAAGAATAACATAGAATTAACAAGAGGATGTCAAGATCTAACAAAATGGAAATTCATGGTCGCTAACGCAGAAATACACAGCACCTAAAGAATAAGAATAAGAAGAAGAAGAATAAGAAGAAGGAGAAGAAGAAGAAGAAGAAGCAGAAGAAGTAGAAAAATCCTTTCAGTCTTCATGCATTCTTTCATTGGCAATTCGTTACTTGATTAATCGGCCATTTTTGAATCTCTCAATATCATTCATATTTGGAGCAATTTCTCCTTTCTTAAGAGAATATAGGCCTAATTTTAATTTTTTTCTTGTAGGACATGAATTTTAGTGACACACACAACATGACTATATATATATATATATATATATATATATATATATATATTACAGTGTGTGTGTGTGTGTGTGTTAGTCATTAGTCATTGGGGAAATGACTAGGAGTTTCAGTCATTGTGTGTAATGACCAATAGGGTCTCCATTTCATGCATTAGCACAGCCTGAGACGCAGAAACCGCAGTCTTGTAGGATTATATTAGCGAATATATAGCGAGTCAGTCAAAGTGTGAAATAAATGTTTGGAAAAGTTAGTCATTGCATGAAATTGCTGGTTATTTTAGCCATTGCATGCAATGATTGACCCTATATTGGACATTACACACAATGACTGAAATGTGTAGTCATTTCGTGTAATGACTAATTACACGTTTTGACTGTAATATATATATAATTTGTTTACTGTATTCTGCTGGAAGGAAGGGTATATACACATGTAGTCCTATACTTTCGCTGAATCGCTCTCGTGGGGGTCATTCGGTTTAGATTTCTCGTGTAGAACGACAGACAAGAACACGAAAGACTCGAAGATAGCAGCGCTCTGATATGATGGGCGATGGGTTTGGGAATCATCGACGTGGCCGGGCGAGGAATTTTTTTAACCCATTCCAATTCCGCGTCCATCGACATGAATTCCAATACGAAGACGTTGTCGACACAGCGAAAGATCCCGCAGCAGTAACGACTCGTGCCATTATTGCATTCTGCAGTTATATCTGTCAAAGCCGTATTTTCTTTGTCACACGGTCAGGCTTTGGTAAATAAGTTTAATTTCCAAGTCAATAATATATTCTAAATCAATTAACACAGGTCATATTAACATATTAACATATTAACATTTGCTATTATCTGTCTCGTTCTGTCGAGACATTTGTCATTTGCTATTATATGTCTCGATGAGTAAACACAATTTGCTGCCAGTAAATAGATTCGGTGCTGCCAGATTTTTAAGCATAAAGAAGAACATAATTATTAGGCTAAATGCTGTATAATATCTGCGTCTGGTTCCTCTGACAGTATTGCAGAATAGCGCATATTAAGAATGTCTGTCTTAGAAGGAGGCCGCGATGTGCATTTGCATAAAAGGACAACTGTATTCAACTGAGGCGATTATCATTTATTCCGCTGAGAATTTTAGAAGAGAAGAAAAATATTTCGATGTTTGCAATATTCGACTCAACTACATGCTGCATTACGATCAAGGTTTTGGACGAAATCTTTAATCTATCTCTTGGGCCTGAAGTTGATAATATAGTTTCCATTTCCCATTTCTTTCCCTCTTCCCCCTGTCCTTCATAAGATTTCTCTTCTATATCCGATCAATCCAATCCCAGTTGCCATATAAACCATGGTCTGTATTTTGATTGGTTTGAGACCAATGTAGTAAAAAAGACACGGAGATGGCCATGGGTTGGATTGGGTTTGTTTGGGTTGGGTTTGTTTGGGTTGGGTTTGGTTTGGTTGGATTGTGTTAGATTTGGTTGGGTCAGACTTTTCCATATTTATGGTTGGTTGGGTCAGAAAATAAGTCATGGTTTAAGAAATTGCAATGTATTGCGGTGAGTTAGGTTTGGTTTGGCTAAATAACCCTACATTAGCGGCATGGGTTAGATTGGATTGGGTTGGGGATTTGATGGGTTGGGTTGGTTTCTAAAAAAGGGTCCCACGGCTATATCTGAAAAGACACCGAAATTTATCTCAAGCGCTGCTTTGCTGTTCCATACTTGTTTTTATTAATTGCTTCCACAACTAAAAATGCGTCCTGCATTTGCTCTTTACCGATGACAACTGTGGACATTAGTTCTGCGGCCGCACTCTGCATCTATATACGTCTAATTGTCAGTAGCGTTGGTCAAACTTTACCCAAGTCAACGCCATTTCCTAGTTGAGAGAGAGAGAGAGAGAGAGAGAGAGAACAGTCCTCGATATAAGAACCGGATTAATCAAAGACAGAAAGGGTTGTTGGCAGCGGCGCATTGAGTGCTTCAAGCGAAAATAGAAATCCTTCAGAATTCCTTTTTTCTTTTATGCTTTATTATATTTGTTTAAGAACAGCGGTTCTGTTAACAAAACTGACAGAAAGAAACTCTAAGAGTTTGGAACGTTTTGAGTGGTTTATTCCAGTGGTTCTTAACCGAGGGGGTACTTCTACTTCTTGTGGGTACTTGAGGGACGCTGTGGTGGTGGTGGTACGCAGAATGATCCGGAAATAAAGTCCACCTTAAAGACTTTTATTACAATGTACAATGTACAGTGTACAGTGTACAGATATATACTGTAGAAATGTTTGTAGTAAATTAGAAATTGTAACTTTTATACGCCCTGTGACAGAAGTACGTTGCGGTTTATAATTATTCTTCAATATGTTACGGAGCGTAGACTTTGTCCTCACATAAGGTACTTTGGGCAGGTAGGGGGTACTTTGCTTTCTTTATTTGACTACTTGTTTCAGAGGTACGTAATCACAAAAAGGTTAAGGACCACTGGTTTATTCAAAACGCACTTTGTTGGCCGTCGACCGTTCTTCGAGAAATTGAAACAAGAGAAATGAAAACGGTTTTTAAAATATGATAAACAGACATTTGATATGTCTGCTGTCTTGGCTTCGTATGTTGCGAGTGTGTTTTTTTCGTAGAATCTGAGTCAAAGACAACAGCTGCAGCGGACAAACGGAAGTTGGAATAGAGGGATGTAGGCTTATGGGTGAACGTTATTTTTCAACATACAGGTAGGAGAAATCCTGTTGAACCACTTAAAATACAGTTGGTATTATTAATTTATTATTATTATTATTATTATTATTATTATTATTATTATTATTAGTTTATTATTATTATTATTATTATTATTATATCTGCCAAAGTCTCTCGGTGCGTTTTCAATGAACACCGGCGTTTCTTAGCTTATGACGTCAGCTCTCTCTCATTACCCCTTGAGGAGGCTTTAGATTATATTGTGGCGTTCTTACACTCTATCTTTAAATCTATCTTTCTCTCTTTCCTAATCTCCTCCTCTCTTATCTCGTTCTACTTCTGCTATGGACCTATCGTCCAGCTATTATTTTTTACATTTATCGGCAGTAAATATATTTTTTCTTAAAACGTAAGACTTGAAATTTTTAGTGTCAATATCTTGGTTTCTTTAATTTTCAGTTTAATGTTGCCTTCCATTTCCTGCACTGCCTGACATCGTGCAATAGCCGAACGAGACAATGGTCTGAATGAATGGAACTGTATAGTTGTTATTCGATCGATGAAATTTCAACGGTGTTTGAGAAGTGTTTTCACTTGACGGTCTCACGCCACGGCAAATTAATCAGCACCGGACCCCGGCGGACCCTTTTAAGCAAGGCTTCCGTTTCAACCGTTCACACACACACACACACACACACACACACACACACCTCTCTCACACACACTGCGGAGCGAAGCAGGCTTTTGCTTTGGAGTAATTATGTTCCACTCAAATTCAGATCACGACAACAAAATATTCAACGTGTTCAGACGCCCGGAGCAAGTTTAATCAAAAGACACACACACACACACACACACACACACACACACACACACACACATGGACATGCATTGGACTCGAATGCAACCTGACGATAATGATGTAGGTCTACAAACAAATTATTCACTCACCCAACAAATTGACCAAGAAACAACAAATGACAATTACTTTGAAACAGACAGACAGACAGACAGACAGAACAGACGGACAGACTAGAAATCGCCACAAGTACACGATATTATGTTACACCGGAAGCAGCTTGTGGCGTTCATCAGCGGACTAAGTGATTGTCTAATGGAAAGTTTACCAGATTTTCCGGACAAACAAACATCTGGTATAACCGATAGGACGAAGGTGAAGGAAAGCGTAATCGTGTAAATTCGTAATCGTGTAACTGCGTAATCGCCCATTGGCAAATGATTTCCTGCTCATGCGTAACTTCGATCTAAGGCTAAGCCCCATGAGATCTCAACGCGTCTTCTCATGCCTCTGAGCATCAGATTACAGAATTAGTTCTACATCGATGTTAAAAAATCAATAATTTTACTTAATAAATGCGAAATATAAAATTTTAGATAGAACGACATCAGATATGCAACAGACTGAAACGTGATCTCAAAATTCGCTGAATTGCATCGCATTTTAGATGAGAGAGAGATCCAAATTGATCGTGTCTCTAACCGAACTCCTTCTTCGTCCCCCTCTTTCCAGAGATATTTTTACACCCTCCTAACACCTCCCAACACCCCCCCAATTTGAGGTCGACACCCCCAAATTATTTGGTAATGTGACAATGGTATGCATACAAAATGCATACTAATTAGCTCCGCACCCCCAGCTTGAGGTCGACACCCCCCCATTCACAATTCTAGAAATATCTCTGCCTCTTTCACTTATTCCGTCGATTTTTTAAAGCTTTATCAACCTTTCATCATGCATTCGAAATCTAAAACCAGAGGCCATTTCTTTCATTTGTCTTATCTACAAACGCTGTTTGTTCAGTTATACATTCTGTCGTCTATCCGAGTTTCTTATCTACTCGCGTCGTTTTGCCGTTAATGTGTTCATGTTAAGCGCACGCGAGATAAACCTTTATAAATTCTCAAAATCTTAGAGTTGTCGTTCTGCACTTGATACACTTTCGTGCACATTCAACTGCAGCGCAAACAGCACTCCGCACTGAATCGTTTGCTGGTCGTCTCAAGGCACAGAGAATGTCTGACGGCAAATTCACAATCAGAATTCGTTTGAAAATAAAAGAACCATTCTGTCAAGCGCACAAACTGGGACAGAGTGTTTATTTGTATACAGTTATCTCCAGAGAGAGATTTATACAACGAAGATACTGCTATCAGCTTCAACGGTCTTCGCTTCACTGTGCGTATCCTAGTCGTGGCAACATAAACGACATAACCGGTAACTCGCTAACCGGAGCAAGAGAAAGTGATATCAGCCTGAAAACACAAATGGTTGTCTGATAGCGGATACAATCAATGCCTTTAAAGTGATATCTATCAACAACGGAGTTTCTTTTTTCGCGATGTCTAATCCGATGTAGATAGGCCTACAGTGGCGTCGCCAGGAATTTTTGATTGGAAGCAAAGGGGGCTAGCGTGTCAGATTCCTTACCCACCCCCACCCCTCCAGGCCTCCACAAAAAACTTTCTCACCAGATTTGCGCGAATAATACCTTGGTGTACATGTAATCAGTGGCCTTTTTACTGCAACACTTCTGAAAATTTAGAAGTCAATAACAATTAAGAAATGGGACAAATGGCAAATTATATTGCAACGCATTTTTGCCATTCAGTCACGCCTGCGAAGTTCCGCGTATCGTCTGTTCGTGACCTCTCCCCTCCTATTAATGCACGTGTGTGTGTGTGTATGTATGTGTGTATGTGTGTGTGTGTGTGTGTGTCTGTGTCGAGGGCAAGCTTTTTTTCGTGACATCGTGCATCGAAATACAGCCGTTGGCTCCGTTTGTTGCCTTCTGTTTCTGCGTTGAAAGGAAACCAGATGTTAACCGAACAGCAGCTCGTCTGTCAAATTACCGCACTTTTACACGAAGTCAGACGCACAGCCTCAGACCGTCAATAAATAACAACCAATAGTACTTGTAAGCGAAGAAAAGGCGCTTGAAAACGTATCACACATTTGTGTGTGTGTGTATACAGGCTATATATATATATATATATATATATATATATATATATATATATATATATATATATATATATATATATATATATATAATAATGTTTGATATATAATAATGTTTGATATATAATAATAGTGTTTACCCGTCAAAAATGACAGGGCAGAAATTTTTAGTACCAAATTTTGTGCAAATGCAATAGCATTTTATGATAATTACTACTGGCTGTTCTATAGAAATAAAACCCGATTAAATAAAATGCAATAGCATTTTATGACGGGGATATTGGCTGTTCTAATACCCGATTTTGCGCAAATGCAATAATATTTTATGATAGGGGAGATTGGCTGTTTTATCAGAATTTGCAGCAAATGCAACAGCATTTTGCGCAATTGATTGTCCTTAACTCGCCGCCTTTTC
Source organism: Metaphire vulgaris (assembly GCA_018105865.1). Taxonomy (NCBI): domain Eukaryota; kingdom Metazoa; phylum Annelida; class Clitellata; order Crassiclitellata; family Megascolecidae; genus Metaphire; species Metaphire vulgaris. The sequence goes on along the minus strand of CM030860.1, from coordinate 635,349 downwards.
CTTCAACCGAATTAACGCCCATTCTGCATCAATTTTCTGAAACTTGAAGTCAACGTTAGTGTAATGATTTGGCAGTGTAAATTCATGCAGATCATTTGATAAATCTTGTTTGCTGTGCTGATTTTTCACGCCGAGCAACTTTCGCTGCTCATTCTCGCTTGATTGTCCGGAAAGGAGAACGCTGGACCTTTTATTGTTTTGCACAGAGGGTTAGAAAGAGGGATAAAATAGATAAACAATGGTGCAAACCTCATCTTCTTAGCTCTTATATAGCCTCGAGACGTTAATTCAAAAAATTTGGAAACTTTCTCAGAATTCAAAACTTTGGCGAATCAAACCGTCGCCGATAATTAATTATGTTCAAACATTGGGTCAACGGGTTAGACATCGTAGATCTTTGCCAAATGTAAACCGATTTTCAAATTTTGGTTTATTTTGTTCCTCTGACATCCCTTTGAACTTTGCTCTTATCTCAATAGTGGGGTTACCGCTGAAAACATTTTCGTTAGGGGCTTTAAACATTTTTCGGGAAAATAGGGTGATATTTTAGGCCGTAAAGTGGACTCTAAAACAAATTTTTTTGTTTTACGGACGGTTAGAAGGAGTAATAAACAATCTAAACAATGGTACAAACCTCATCTTTTAGCTACTACTATAGCCTGAGATATAGCAAATTTAAAACGTTACTACAATCATTTCTGAGAGAACGCTTTTACAAAAATTAAATAATAGTACGGTGACGACGTCTGAAAACTTAATCCCCACTTGAGGGTTTAAATATAAAAATAGGTATTGAGTCTAGGAATGAATAAATATATATATTTATAATAATGGGCATCATATTGGGAGAGGGAATAGAGGGTGGGAGGAGGAAGGTGGGTTGACCATTTTCGATCAGCGTTGTGTAGGTTTGGTTATGGGTTTGGGGCCGGTGGGGTAGGGCGGAGCGCTGATGGGTTGGGGCCTGGGCAATTGGGAGAGGGATGGGTAGTTAAGGGGATGCTCATTGTCTTGGGAACGGAGGTAAAGGGTTCTTGTAGGGAATGGGTTGGGGCCTGAATGGTTGGGCCTGGGGTGATTGGGTGGGATTCCACGTGAAAGAGATGGGGAAAGGGAAGGGAAAGGGGGTTTGGGGCCTTGACAGGAATGGGTTCAATGGACTCTTAATTGATTGGGCTAAGGGATGGGGAGAGGGAAAAGGGTTGGGGAGACGGCAGGGAACGGGGTCATAGTCGATTGGGAAACAAGTTGGGGAGAGAGGGAAAAGGGTTGGGGAGACGGAAAGGGAAAGGGGTGTTTGTCGATTGGCGGGGGATGGGGACTTTAAAGGAGATGGGGATAGGGAAGGGAAAAGGGAGTTTGGGGCTCCACCGGGGCAGGGGAATGGGTTATTGGGCCTGGGCGATTGGGAGAGGGATTGGGGTGAGGGAAGGGGACGGGAGTTTGCTGCAATTAAGACGCTTAATGTTAAACGCTCCATTTTGATTAAACAATATTTGGTTGTCCCAACAGCGTCTTGCAATAGCCGCCACTGCAAATCGGACAGACAGACGCGACAGACATCGAGAATTATATAATAAGATGTTTGATATACCGGACAAAGATTTCCAGACACAAATTTATAGTCGATCAAATAACTATAATAATAATTACTACTACTACTAATAATAATAGAAATAATAATAGATATAATAATAATAATAAGGCGAGTTAATAATAATAATGTTAATAATAATAATAATAATAATAATAATAATAATAATAATAATAATAATAATAATAATAATAATAATAATAATAATAATAATAATATATGTATAGGCCCTAAGCCCCCTATACTATGAGAATGGCAGACCGAAAACAACAGAAATCAACATGCAAGTACCAATGCACTGAATTTGACTGGAGCTATCCAGCCTAAGCTGCATCAATACCAATTGGAAGTCGTAATAGTCTAATAATATAATTAATCTCTAATAATATTCTTTCGGATCATTTCATAAATCGAAATAGAACTGATCAAGCGACGACGCAGTGTCTTTCGTAACAGCAGTCGTCGCCGAGTCCAGGGTCCGATCGGTGGGAGAAGGAGTGAGGGGTGGGGGTGCAGAGAAACGGTCCAGATGTTTTACATAAACAGAGATAAGCGATAGATCAGCCAATATTGGGCTGCAACAACGAAGCCTCCGTTGACTCAGCCTCTACGGACGTTATCACGCAACTACTATAGGCTGGCCGGATACTTCGCGGGTAATTTGGCTAATCAAACCGTCTCTCGTAATTAATTAATTATATTATGGGACAACGCGGCGCTCCAACATCGTCTTAGATTGAATTTGTAATCCACTCAGAACAGGATTATTCTTGTAAAGTTATGACAAGCAGCGCAGATTGACTCCTCTTATCTCAATAACACCCTCTCAATAGTACAATCTCGTTAACTAATACAAGATATGAAAAAATAATGTTTAATATAGGCCCCTTCCGGACACAGACAGGGCACAAATTTATAGTAGCAAACTGAGTTTCTGCAAAGAACTATAATAATAATTACTACATACCTAACAACAAATGGATGGTACCCCCATGACTACTACTGCCACCCCAACGGCCCCCTAACTGCTGCTACTCCTGGAGCTACTACTGGCTGCTACACTACTACTACTACTAGAATGGTCTACTACTACTATGCCTCCTACCTCCTACTCCTCCTCCTCCTACTCGCGGAGCATTAATATTAATAATAATAATTATGATATTATTATTATTATTATTATTATTATTATTATTATTATTATTATTATCATCATCATCATAATCATCATCATCATCATCATCATACTGGGTTTTAAGTTAGTCGACCATGACCATTTTCGATCTTTGGGTTGTATTTCGTTATGTCATTGATTTGCAGTAGAAATGTATACAATATTTTTGCCCCAAATGAGCGCTCTTTTAGATATTTAATCATGCTCATTGTCTTGAATCTCTTGATGCTAAACTGTTCTTATAGTCACTATATCATTCCTGCATGCTTTCGGTTGATTGGTGTTCATTCCACGTGACATCTCTAGCAAGAAATTCATTAGAAAGACAATGTAATTCCCATTGACAGCGACGTCGTTCAATGTGACTCTTAATTGATGGCTAATTTCTGGATAGAAGAAATTATATCTACGCATTGTCTCTGTCATGTTTCGCTAAACAAGGATAAACAGCAAAATAGCAAGAAAGCGAAAGTGGTGTTTGTCTGGCGGTTTTATGTTCACTTTAAATAACATAATAACAGACGACAAATTGTAGTCATAATCAGTGGCGTAGGGGTGGAGGGGGAGGTGGTACCAAGGTTTCTGCAGACCAAGATTTCCAGTTCAACTCGTGTCGATCAACTAACTATTGAGCGGTGACCCAGCTGCGATGCATTCTATTCGATGAACCAGGACATAAAGGCGAGTTGCTAAAGTGGTGTTTAAATGAGAACATTTAACATTGACACTAACCATTATTCTAGTTTGAGGTAGTCTTTGATGTTGTTGCCTTTCAGCCAGATCCTCTTCTCTCCTCCTCCATGAGCCACAGAAGCCCTAGGACGGACGCTGAGAGCGGAAGTTCGTCTGAGGTTGAAATTACTCTGCTTCAGAATCTAACATCGAACGATCTCTTTCTGAACTTTTCAAAGCTTTTCATCGCTTCATCAGTCAATTGAAAATCTATACAAATAATCTATCTATCTATCTCTCGTGTCATCCGGTTGAAGCAACGGCAGAGTTGCGTCTATCCTTGGCAACAGCATAGACTCGCAAAAGTAGAGACATACATGAGCCCCATGCATAGGCCTATACATACATGTACACGGTTTTTATATAACTGGACACGGCATAACAGAAGATCGTTAAAAGGCGCCTTGGAGCTTTTTCGCATGCTAGAAAACTGCGTAATTCCAACGCTCGTCGCTGCCTTGCGTGTCTGTCGAGAACAACCATAGGCTCTACTCTACGCCCCTATATAGGCTCCGGTAATGACGTTTCCGGTGTGTGTGTGGCGTGTGAATACTCCATACGTGTTGCGTGCAGCTGCAGACCTTTGCGGATTTTTCCATTGAGTGACGCGCTGCCATGCAGTGGCGGCAACCCCACAGGGAGCCCAACTCCCCTGTGAAACTGTTGAGTGCCTGGCCCCCCAGTGGCTCCCTGTTGGGACCCTATACTTAATACTACATACCTAACAACAAATGGCTGGCCCCCCATGATTAGAAGTTGCCACCCCAACGGCCCCCTCCCCATTGCCAAATCCTGGAGCCGCCACTGGCTGCCAGTAATAATGCACGGAGACGGGTCGTGTCTATGCCTCCTCCTCCTCCTCCTCCTCCTCCTCCTCCTCCTCCTCCTCCTCAGGTGCCATGCATTTGCCATCGCAGGGACTTTTATGATCCGATCGCTAGATGTATGTACAGTTAAACGTATGCGTCCTTTGGCTAATCTAACGCATAACTGTCGCAATTTACTGAAAGCCGAGCGCATTCGAAGTGTAACTGATGATCCTCCTCAATATCTTCCTTCCAGAATTCATTCTGTTCTGCAGTGATGTTAACAAGGACCGACCCCCCAAGGACGAGGATAAGGACAAGGACCGAACCCCCAAGGACGAGGATAAGGACGAGGACTCTCTTCCAGGACGAGGACAAGGACGAGGACTTACCCCAAGCACAAGGACCACAAGGACTGACCCTATAAGGACAAGGATCAAGGACAAGAACAAGGACCAACCTCTGTCAGACAAAAAATTCGGATATAAAAAACCAAACACAATTTCAATTCGAATCACAAAATTAGAAAAGCAAATTTTTTTAAAAAACATAATGTTTCAACAGCAATGCTGCATTTTTTGCCATACCTATTCTTTGATTTTAGCTACTTTATCAGCTTCTTCCATTTTGTAATAAGAAATTGTCAAATATTTAATAATAATAATTACTTAATAATAATAATAATAATAATAATAATAATAATAATAATAATAATAATCTTTTGTTTAATAATAATAATAAATGAAAAAGTGTGTTTCCAGCAGCTGATCAGTCATTTTCACACGGTGAGGTTTAATTCTGAGAGTTTGAAAACACTCGTTCAACTGGAGCCGACGTCGCAGAAACAAAGAATTCTGTTAAAGAATCAACTGGTATTATAAAGGAAACAATGACTAAATATTTAGAGTAACTCAACGCAAGTATGTAGCCAAAATATAAATCCACATACTACTCTTACCTTGGAACATATAATTATCAGTACAATTGAAAATGGTATACAAATAATTTGGTCCTTATAAGGACTTTTTCAAAAACTAAGTTACAATTTACCAGCTGCTTCTTGATCTGCAAGGACGAGGATCCGCTATTAAGGACCAAAACCCCAAGGACGAGGATAAGGACTTTGACTTCAGGACGAGGACAAGGACAAGGACTTCAAAATGGTCCTTAAGGAGTCCTTAAGGACAAGGACCAGGACAAGGATTAACATCACTGCTGTTCTGTGCAGTAAACTCGTATGCTGTAGCACAGAGGTTCTCAAGCTGCGGTCCACGGACCGCTGGAGTCCAGAAACTCAGGGTTAGAGTTGCCGGGGGAGGGGTGGAGGTTGGGGGTTGACCCCGCCCCTAGCTATAACTTTGCAACCCTACCAAAAATCGCATATCTGGTACATGTAGTTTCTGGCATGCATTGAATTTCAGTCCTCAACCCCCCAGCTCAAATTTCCCAACTCCAACACTGCAGAAACTGTTGTAGTTTGTAGTTGGGGGGGGGGGAGTAGGCTGTGTTTGCGATAGCGACTGGAATCGATGCAAGACTGGAGGATAACGGGAACAGGTCAAAGTTGATGCCTAAAATCGATCGTTTATAAAAAATAATAAGTTGTAAAAATGGGCCTGCAATAATTCCAATGAGCCTGATGACGAAATACATATGATACATTATTCGTGGATGATGATTTCTTGCTATGGCCCTTTTATACAATGATCTGTAGTAGGCTAGGGTCCGCTAATCTAGCTGGGTAATAGCGTTATTATTATTATTAGGCCCATATTATTATTATTATTATTATTATTATTATTATTATTATTATTATTATTATTATTATTATTATTATTATTACTTACTACTACTACTACTACTACTACTACTACTACTACTACTCAGTGGCGGCTCTAGGTTTTGGCAAGTGGGGGCCGTTGGGGTGGCAACTTCTAATCATGGGGCCAACCATTTGTTGTTTAATGTATGTAGCATTAAGTATAGGGTCCCAACTGGGGAGGGCATTGGAAGGAGCCAGGCACTCAATAGGGGCACGGGCCCCCTGACCCTCCCCGGTGGAGCCGCCACTGCTGCTACTACTACTACTACTACTACTACTACTACTACTACTACTACTACTACTACTACTACTACTACTACTACTACTACTCCTACTACTATCATTATCATTATTATTATTAATATGAGTTGAAAGTTATAATTTATAATAATAATAATAATAATAATAATAATAATAATATTATTATTATTATTATTATTATTATTATTATTATTATTATTATTATGTGAATTTATAGCTGTAGAGTTGTAAAGTTACAGTAGTTAGGTTTAATGGCCCGTAATGTAGGTTATTGAATGTGGAGAGTTACTACAGTGGTTTCCACACAGGCTTTAGGGCCTACTTAGCATTCTAAACCACTTTAAATCACATTATTATCACCTTATTCCGCTGGGGCCTCCTGGACATTTCCCAAGTCACTGCATGACCAGTACGAACACAATTTTAAATCCATCGATGTGTCGAGTGAATCATTTCACCAATCGACTTGTCCTACATGTTCGCGCTTCTGCTAAACGGGCACCTGCTTCATCCTAGCGACATCTTTCGGCTCTAGGTAATCTGCAATATATAATTCACGTGTAGTATCTACCTTAAAATTTATACTCTTTGTATGCATGAGTGGAAAATAAGCATAATTATTTTTTTATTTAATCTCTAAACTATTTTAAGTAAACGAAATCATATAGAATTTTGACGGATTATTCGTTTAAATCAAACTATTTGTCTATTTATTTTGCTCAAAAGGCATGTTGACTTCCGTCAGTCATTTATTTGTGTTAGATTTTGCCTAGTCCGTCCTGCCTGCCTACACAGGTTCGAATCTGGATATTCACCGTCGCCAGTGCGCATGATATGATCGCTGTAGCTCTTTGTGCTAAAGATTAGTGTATTATTATAATGGCGCTGTATAAATTGATTAGGTACGCATGGTATATTTTATCGTGATCTGAAAGCATCCCTTTTATCTGTGACCGGGTATAAGACCATGGCACGTATATATTGCAGATGATTTGAATGTTAAATATGTGCCATGTGGTCTCTACTCTTCACTGCTGTTTCTAAGATGCAGTTGGTTCAAATTCTTACGTATTTATGCCTGCAATAACCGGTTTAATGAAAATTAAACGGTTTTAAGTCAACATTCATTTGTTTCATAATCATACCTGCTTGCTAGACGACTGTCTGCTAATAAATTGATGTATTTCTAAGGATTATGTCATACCTATATTTAGAGACTTCAGATTTACATCTTGATTGTTCTTTGTTTTGCAGGAGATATGTCGAAGCCTTTGACAAAGCATGCCATGCTCAGAGCGTCACACGTTGTTTTGCCATCTGCCAGTCAGTTCTGTAACTATGCGCCGCGAGTTTGCATGAGGACGAGAGTGGCTGGATACGACTTTTGCATACGTCACATCCTAGAGGACAAGAACTCGCCGTATAAGCAGTGCACCTACGTATCGAGCAAAACAAACCATCGGTGCACAGCGGCAGTACCGAGAATTGAGAAGAGAGATGGGTTAGCGGTTTACATTGTTAGTCTGAGCTGGAGTCAAGATGGCACTCAAGACACTGTTGAAATTACATGGCATTTAACAGATTCGATTATTGTTGAAATTAAATATTTGGTACCATGTGATGTTGTTAACCCTTTTGCTCTGTAAAGCCGATATTTTAGCTTCATAGTCTGTTGGTTATAGGGATCGCTGTGTTCAAAGGGTTAAGAACATTTTGTGAAATTGAGCAGATCTGATTGTCTCTGTTTCAGTTTTATATCTCATAAACTGTGGATACTGGATGTACTTTGTGTAAAGGTTACAAAGATGTAAAATCCTTGTTACTTTTTGGAAAGATTTGCTGAAGTTCTTTGGTTTAGATTTTCATATTTTTGGTCTGGCTGTTAAAAAATTGACTTTATACCTGTTTTTATCAAGTTTTATTAAAAAATAATAGTTTTCTTTATGAAATTATATGATGACCAAGATTCTCCTTGGGCAGACGTTAATGGCGGCAACATTTCTTAAAATTGATTCATTATTGAGTTGCACTATAGAGGTTCATTGATTGATTTGAAGGGTTATGTTACTTTCTTTATGCTGGCAGTTCTTTGTCAGACTCAGTATGATGTGAGCCTTTATTTGTGTTTAAAATGTCAGTTTTTGTGCGGAGCACGCTCGACGAATGAACCAATCGCAACAGCGACCGGTCGCGAAGACACGTCGGCCGAAAACACTTCGCTCTCTCGTAGAAGACCTGAGTCACTACACGGGAAAGACGGCGACCAGCGGTGAAGTTAGACAGAAGAATCAAATGCTGAAAACTGAAGGCCATCAAACTGGTAAATATTCTCTTGAATATTCTGTCTGTATGTTATAAAAACCTGTACATGGTTTTTATTTACTTCGAAAGCTATTACAACTCATTAATCATTTATATTTTGTCATTATGCAATTAACATCCTGGTAAGTTTTTAGATGAGGAACTGTTCTATTTGTTAAGATCTTCTCTCTTTGTTAATACCTTCCTATACTTTTATTGAGCATGGTTTTTACATTTTCACACACCAGATTTGAACATTTAGTGTAATTAAGTGCAATGGTGGTGCAACTGACTTAATGACGGGCGATTCTCTTTACTGTGATTCATGCTTTGAAGTTGATCTCTTGAGTGTCCTTGACTCACTTTATTATGGAGCTCCTTAGTGTCTTGAACCTTTTTTCGAATTTATCAAGATCCGTCTACCCAGTGGCGGCTCCACAGGGGGCCCGTGCCTCCCCATTGAGTGCCTTGCCCCCCAGTGGCCCTCCTGTTGGGACCCTCTACTTAATACTACATACCTAACAACAAATGGTTGGCCCCCACGATTAGAAGTTGCCACCCCAACGGCCCCCTACTTGCCAAATCCTGGAGCCGCCACTGTGTCCACCCACAGGTGCAGCTGCATGCTACTTTTGCATAAAGATAATTTATTTTTAGTCAGTTTTGAAAATTTTACTCCAAGGATCATGTGGCAGACTAATGTTGGGCACAATTGAATAAACTTTATGTACGATTAAATTGATTGGGCTTAATCCTGTCGCTCAGTCTTGTTACTGTCTGTGATGTCAGATTTTGCGAGTGAGAGTGACTCTGAACCGGATCTGCCGTCTGTCAGAGACATCAGGAGAAACGACGAAGAGTCTGACATGGACAGTATTGACAGCGAACAAGAAGATCCACTCAAGTGAATATTATTCAGTGATATCCGTTGTTTTGTTGAGTCAGCTTGGTCTTGTGCATCTACTTTGTTATGGTAGAAGTGTGGGGCTGTCAGTCTTATTTTAAAAAGCTGCCCGGTGCCCATATAAAAATTTTGTATGGGTACCCAAATGAGTGTAATCTCTGTTGTGGCTTCTTATCTCTACGGCTACGCCCAACTAAATAATCACACTCCCCCTTCCAGTCTGCAACTAGTGATTGACCACCTTGACCGTTATGTTACACCCCCCCCCCCCACCAGTCCTGCAACTAATGATTCTATCATTAGTTGTAGTGACCGGAGGGTGAGTTTGACATAAGGGTCGTGTTTCCATGGGTACCCATACCCAATTTCAGTGCCTGGGTAATAGGACTCTACCCTCTGTGTATGCAATGGGCTGGGCCTCCATCCGTCCACTTCTTTGCTGAGCAAGTCCCAAACCAGGAGCATTTTTGAGCAGAAGAGGCGCTATATGAATCATTGTACGTTGGTTTATGTACGTTGGTGTTTGCTTTTTCAGGCACGCAGGCATCTACACGGCCGAAGAGGTCGCGCTGATCCTGAGAGACAAACTCATCCACCTTCAGTCTCTGTACATCGACCAATTCCGATATCTTCATCACATGCTGCGGGAAAAACGCAGGAAATACCTGCACGGCTTAAGTCAAATCGAAGAAACTTCCACGGGCGGTAAATCCACGGAATACACAATGTGACCCAATTCTTAGATTTCCATTCTTTGAAATTAAGAAGCAAGATATCTCAGTTGTTAAAAGGAAGAACCAGAATCAGAGATGGTTTGAGCAGAGATAGTCTAATCGCTCAGTTAAGCAAAGTATAACGTTAAGTATATGAGAAGAGATGAATGGCCATGTTTAATCTGGATTGCTGTAATAACTGACAGCATAAGGAGGCATTGTGCTTAGGATTATCCATATATGGAAATGGCTAATGACTTATAGGTCTACTGCAAACCAGTGGTGTGTGGAGAGTGGTGGGCGCCCGGGGCCAAGTCGATAAAAAAAGTTTGACAAGCAAAAAAGTTTGCTGAGTCAATTTTAGTGCCCCCCCATCTGGTTGGCGCCGGGCCACGGCCCCACCATCTGCACGCTACTGCTGCAAACCTAGAATGAGTTCAGTTATGAATTTTTTCCCAATGACAGCAGTACAATGCTGTGTGTTTGCTTATTTCATTTATCAGAGCCTGATAAGGTTTCAAAATGTGTTTACTATCTATATGACATTTACTATGAATAAGAAATTAGTTTGAATTGAACAATGTATTAGACTTTGAATAAAGTGTAAGCATTTTCTTTTAAATATCTTTCTTTAGGTAACGAAGATTCTTCAAATTTGAACCAATCAGAAAGAACAGCAAAAGAGAAGCTGTCCGCCCTTCGTCGTTATCAGAAACACTTTGGAAAAGTAAGTCGAGAAAATTTTGCAAAATGATGCATCAATAACTATTCAGTAGCTCACTTTCAAGATCAGATTTAAGTATGTTTGTGATTCCTGACTCTTCTTTTTTGTGGCATAATATTTTGTGCTTATCACGAAACAAACATACTTTGCATCTTGTGAAACTCAAAACTTAAGTTCCTCTGGTCGGCTTAAAAATTCGGTGAGATAATAAGAGCTGGTGAGACGATGTGAGACCGAGTGGTGAGATGCAGGTGTTGAATATAAGCAGACACAGTCTGCGTGTGATCTGCTCTAGAAGTATTTTCAGCCATTTAATTCATGCTTATGAGGGGTCCTTACGAGTAAAACATAACAGATATTCTTTTGATTTTCAATTTTTTTATTTGCTTTAGGAAGCGTTACTGCATCGCCAGTGTAAACAGCGAAGGATCGCGTTCTCAGAGGGCGCCAGTCACAAGCCGCCCGCCTTCCCAGAGTGCACCTGTGTTCAGGAGGATGGCGTCAAATGCACAAAGCGCCGCCTGCCATTGTCAAAGCTTTGCATCAACCGTATCTTTTTAGCCGGACAGTTTCTAGAAGATGTTTGACACTGCTGCAGTTGAGAATTGTACAAGTGATTTGTACGAGTGATTTCGTGGCTTTTCTATGAAAGCCAAAATGACCGTTACTTATATTTTAATACATTACACTGTAATTGCAAGAAGTATTCTGACTTTAGTTAGGTATCGTTATTTTTACAAGGACCATTTTGGGATTATCTTATTTTTAAAAAAACAGACATGAAATTTAAATCAATGAATAATATAATTGATATGAGGACACGATATTGATCTCAAACTAGCATAACTGCATGCTAACATTGCTAGTTGATTAGTAATATTGAAATGCTTACAGACTGTAATGTGTGAACCTTTTAGACATAAGGGATATCTGCTATTTTTAAAGTCAAGCTTCAGTTTCGACCGAACGATGGAGCAGAATTATCCGAATGCAGTTTCTTTATAATAAAATATCTGCTTCTGATTCCTTCTTTAATATACAAAAGACATCACGCTGGATTCTCGACAAGTCCTTTTCAGAAAGTGTAACCACGACGACTCGTGTTGTCGTAGCATCATCGCCTACGGTGACTCAGCTACTTGTGATCTTCACCAGCAGCTGCAACCCATGGTCCATAGATACTGCAAAAAGCAGGATGAGGTTAAAACTCAAGGATTTCTTTTTGGTTCTTCATAAAATCGCATCAACGTTATTATATTGTCTACGTTCATCTTGTGGATCCATTTATGAGATTTATTTATGGCAATAGTGCATCAGAGAACCAAAGCATCTTTCAGTCAAATGGTCATCATGGGTAGTGACTGGACTGCTGGGGGGCTGACTGTAGTGGTAATGTAATAGAAAATGGCTGAAAGGCTTTTACTTTGACTCAGAATTTGAACCTTGTACCTCACATCAAGCAGGGGCCATTTTGCAAATCACTAGAGGATGTGACACCTTCATTTGTGATGGGCAGGGATATTTTTACACCCCCAACACCTGCCCCCCCCCCAATTTGAGGTTGACACCCTCCCAAAATTTCCTAATCTAGCAATGGTATGTACCCTAAATATTATTATTATTATCCAGGACAATTTATATAGCGCTGTACATATGGTTTAAAATCCAAAATCAAAAGCGCTTTGACACCGCTGACATGTCAATGAAGGTCAGAAGGTGGCGATGTTAAAATCCACTGTGATGATGGGAAAAAATAGCTCCAGAACACCCCCCAATTCGAGAAGTAACACCCCCCAACTTTATTTCTCTGATTACCTTTTTTGCTTGTCTGACTTTTTTGAGACGTGATAATGTTTTTTTTGCTTTTCAGAATTTTTTGAGATTTGATAAGGTCTTTGGGTTTTTGCCTGTCAGACATTTATGTGGGATGACTTTTTCACACTGAGACCCCAAATTTTACTGACACCCCCACCCAATTCACAATCCTAGAAATAGCTCTGGTGATGGGGTTATAGAAATGTTGCCTTGGAATGGCCACTGTGTTAACTGTGTTTGTGTTTTAGACCGAGATGAAAGATGAACCCGTTGATGTCGTGGGACTGACCGATGTCCAGGTTGACCTTTGCCACGACCTTTCCTGTGACCTTTCTCGTAACCAGTCGTGCTTAAAAGATCACTGTTTTACGGACAAGTTCAGCTTCTTGCAAAGGCCTAGATAGAGAAATTCTTCTTGGAGAAACTCGTCAAACTTTACGGAGAAACTAATTGGGGAAAATCAATATTCGTTGTGTTAATTCTTTTGTTTTATACTCAATTTGATAAATAATAAGTTTTTGGAAGTTTAAAGTGGCTTTTTATTTCTGTAACTAAATGCAGATTCATTGCATTAACGACTTCAGTTGAGAGTGCAGTAGTGTTCTGCAGAGTTCTGATGATACTGATTTTTCTCGATCCAAGCATTCTGAATCTTTTCTATTTTGTTATTGTTAATCAAGCTGCCAAAGTTAATGCCCCTATTGAAGTTGGGAATATAATGCTACATACATTAAACAACAAATGGCATGATTAGAAGTTGCCACCCCAACGGCCCCCACTTGCCAAACCTATAGTTGGCGCACCCCGTTGGTGCCTCATTCGGAAATATTTGATCTGAGTTGGATTCCAGCAAAGACAAAATCCAGTTGATGGCCATTCAGTCAGATTCTCAACGTAGAAGTTATCCATCCATTCAGTTCAAATTTTGGCGATCCGTTTTCTGTACTAAACATACGTAGGCCTACATTAAGGACTTAGCTGGACTAAAATTTTGATGAGCTGATTTCGATCCATTCTTCGCGGCCAGTTAATGAGACGACGGGGCACCGGAGGGTAGAAGTCACAGGTCACATTCCTGCATACCCCGCTGGGTAATAGTGCATGGCGGCTCCAGGATTTGGCAAGTGGGATGGCAACTTCTAAGCATGGGGCCAACCAGTATACCTTAACCATTAGGGTCCCAACAGTTTAGGCACTGCCTAGAGGCGAAAAATTTTGTAGGGGCGAAATAAAACGGGGATGAAATTTTTTAATGAGCGAATAACCTTTTTTGCTTGTCAGGCTATTTCGTAGAGCTGACAAATTTTTTTTGCTCGTCAGGCTTTTTCCGTGAATGGGCGAAAATTTCCGAAAGTGAAAATCTGCCTAGGGCGCCCCAAATTCTAAAGATGGCTCTGGGGCCAACCATTTGTTGATAGGTATGCAGTAGTAAGTATATGGTCCCAACACGGTGGCAGGCGTTCAATAGGGGGCACGGGCCCCCTCCCGGGTCCTCCAAGTGGAACCACCATTGATGGGTAATCTACAGAATTGCAATGCCCATAGCAGCGATAACATAATCACGAACTTTGGTCGGTCTCTCTCTCTCTCTCTCTCTCTCTCTCTCTCTCTCTCTCTCTCTCTCTCCAAGTTGAGATAAGCGAAACGCATATGGTCTGTTTGACTTTTGATCATTGATCGCATTTTAATTGTCGATTAAGTCGTAAAATGAGTCTGCGATTCTTGAGAACTCTGTACGATGAATCAGGGACTTCTATAATCAAGCATCTGGACCAGGCTGAGTCATCGTCATCGGGCTATTTGGAGGCAGCAGCAGCAGCAGCAGCAGCAGCGATAGAGAGACGGTGTTTGTTACTCGAGAACAGGTCGGTCGGTCATCAGAGTATCCTGGAAGGGTTCTTTATCTTAACGCACTGACGTAGAATTCCGATAACATTCGCCTGACACTCTAGAGTACTTGGACCACTTAGAATGGTTAGGCATTTCCTCAGCTCTGCAGTTAAGACAGAAAGAGATTTCCAAAAGAAGTTTATTTGATTGTAGAGGCGCAAATCTCTCCACGCGGCTCCGGCTGTTATAAGACACGCATCGAACAGCAGCTTAACTGTAGCATCTCGTAAGCTTAATAGGCCTATTATAATACACTGTATGAGAAGGTAAAGGTACACTGCATAGACCGTCGCGGACTCGTTGGAGAACCGAACGGTTTGCGCCTCCAGTTTTAGGCCTATATGAGAGACAATATATAAATCTGACTGTACAATTTAAGCCTACACATTTCATGAAGATTTCTAGGCCTAGGCTATTGCGCATTTCCATTTCCACTCGCAAAATCTTAGAAATTCCGGAGATTCTGAGAAGAAAGAAGTCGTGTGGCAAATAATAATGATAAATAGTTATAGTAATAATATAATATAATATAGCAAGGTTTAAAGTGGTTCAGTAGGGACTAGGGACTGCCCTGTGTGATAACCACCATTATGCTGCACGCTTTTTGATGTTTAAGGAACTACAGTATAGGCCTAACTGTCCTTTATATTTTTACGCATGCTGATTCCTGATTCCGAAAATGACACTATAGGCCTATAGTTTCTGTTGTAACTTCTTTCTTGTGTGTGTGTGTGTGTGCTGGATTAGCTCGTGCGATTTGACGCTAGCTATAGGCTAATAATAATTATTGGACTGCAATATTCGAGTTAAATTCAACTTATAGCTAATCAATATTTTTTCTTGTCGTCATCGACTCCTTCGTTCTCGATTTTAATTCTAACACAAACACTATATGCCAACTTTTCACACGAGCTTTATTGCTTCATCTGATATTCGATTGTACAATATCCCCACGTCTGTTTAATATAATAGCAGAAATGATAATAGCTTTAATCAAAGGGGATGCAAAGTTTTTTCAGACGATGTGGTTTTGCTGGCATCGAGCGCACAGGAACTTCAAGAACTAGTAAGAGTGGAACAAGAGTGCGAAATATGGGCTTCAAATAAATGTAAATAAATCAAAAATAATGACAACTAACGGAGGCAAAGTTTCCATCAGAGTAGATCAGAAGGTAATGCTTTGGGGAAAGTTTGCATATCATCAATTATATCAGAAGATTCTAGAGGAAGAAATAAAGGCCAGATTGACAAAAGGAAGGGTTCCCCATCAGAAAAATGAAGAACATTTGGAAAGACAATAATATCAGAATGAGAACAAAGAAGAGGATAATCGAGAGTGTTGCATGGAGTACAGCATCATATGGATGGAAAGTTGGACTCTGGAAAGAAAAAATACAGAGAAGAATAGAAGCTTTTGAAATGACTAACCATGCAAAGCATAAGCTGGAGAGATAGGAAAACCAATGAAGAGGTTTTGAAAATGTCAGGCACGGAAAGGTTTTCAACATGCAAAAGAAGAAAGCTGCAATACTTCGGACACGTACAGCGGAACAGCGACACTAGGTCAACATTGAGAGGACAATCCAACAAGGAATGATGTCGGGAACTAGACGAAGAGGGCGACCAGGGAGAAGATGGGCAGATGACGTGGAAGAGTGGACAACTGCAGATGTCAGTAGCAGTCAAGAAGACAGAGGATCGACATGGTTGGAGGAAAGAAATTCATGCTGTCACCTTAACTTCAGTTCATGAAGGAACAAGGAGAAGAAGAAGAAGAAGAAGAAGAAGAAGAAGAAGAAGAAGAAGAAGATGATGATGATGATGATGATGATGATGATGATGATGATGATGATGATGATGATGATGATGATATTCGATTAAATAATAGGTCTATTTTAGCTCTTTGTTGTGCTTCTGTTCTCAATATTCCTAAATCTTCACGAACTTCTAATCATCCTTCGGATGGCCATTCATTCACAGCGGTGATTGCTTAGAAGTAATCTTAAAGTTTAAATTAAGTAGCTTCTCAAATTCTTTACATAATAATATTATTATTCTGATACCTATTTTGCATTCGAATGGCGCTCCACTGAAATCAACGTGCTAGACAATTTGCAAATGCTCTGGAACTCTGTACCCAATTATCCCGACCGGTGGATGTTGATCGAGTTTCAGAGTCTGGTGAACACCAGAGCACTCGCTCTCGGGTGGGCGTAAACAGTCTCCTCGTGCGTTGAGAAGAAACAGAGACAGGAAGAGAAGAAGACCGCATCCTATAAGGCAGTTTGATCACGGTGGCAGTTGGAGAGAGAGTTTCTGTCTTCTGGATCACAGAGAAATCAAACGAAAATGAAATCGACGAAATCATCCTCCTCTTTCTGTCTGATCGTCGTTCTTCTGAGTTTCGTAAGTACATGTATTGCGTATTGCCTCTTAAACCACCTAAAATCACATTAATAATAATAATAATAATAAAATAATAATTAATAATAATAATAATTAATATTATTATTTTATTATTTCAATTATTTGAATTTAACTATTCTAAGCTTTTACCGCAGTTTTGGCTTTTAGAGAAGCAACGGCCAGTGGCGGTTCCACGTGGGGATGAGTGGGGATGCATTCCCCCACCAGACTTTTTTTGCTTGTCGAAATATTTTTGGGTAAAAGTCAAGTAAAATGACGGAGAAAAAACTGCGGGTGGACTCCTTTTGCTTGTCAACTTATTTTTCGGTAAAACTCTATAGTAAAATTCGGGGAAAATTGCCTTTTTTGCTTGTCAGCTTTTTTCTTTTCGGGCAAAGTTTATTGATTTTCCCCTCTCTTTTCATCCACCCACCAACTTCATACGAATTCATTTCATCCCCCACCAAGAAATCCTGGAACCGCCACTGGCAACGGTGGTTTGGATGCCCCCTTCCCGAAAGAGATTTGTTCTCTAGTGTGCGGTCGGATGGCTAAAAATAATAACGTTTGGCTCTTCATCGAGGCATTGTTACTGATTAGTGGTGGCGACTGGCGAGAGGTTGGTGGGTAACTCCTCGGCAAATCGAACTTTGCTTTGCAGCAAATCCAACTAGGACTTGGGCCAATGATCAAGGCTGTCATTTTCAATCAATTTCGAACTCTTCGCTTTAGCTGATTAAGTGAGATAAGTGGGTCGACAAACCTTCTTAACGGCAGGCTATTTCCCAGGAATTTGCGTTCGAAGTTCGGGGGCGGGTGTCCTATAATCAGTGGCGGCTCTAGGATTTGGCAAGTGGGGGGCCGTTGGGGTGGCAACTTTTAATCATGGGGGGCCAACCATTTGTTGTTTAATGTATGTAGCATTAAGTATAGGGTCCCAACTGGGGGGCCACTGGGGGGCCAGGCTCTCATTAGGGGGGCACGGGCCCCCTGGCCCTCCGGTGGAGCCGCCACTGCCTATAATAGCAGAGGGTGTCAATGTCCAACAGTCTGTTTTGGTGATAGCCAACACCACCCCTGGGAATGGGTGTGGGGCAGGGGGTGTCTGTCACCAGCGGCGGAATTACATCTTTAGGTCCCGTGTGCACTTTCTTCTAAAAAGTTACTGATCAAATGTGGAAAGTGGTATTATTATAAAAAAATTTTAATTGAAAAGGTGGGCCCCTAAATTTAATTCTGCTGGTGGGCGCGGTACAAACGAACCATTTGTGTCGTGGTAAATCCTTCACTGTATGTCACAAACCAGGGTGTGTAACCCCCTCCCCGCTGGGGGGTGTATGAAAATCCCTGCTAACGGCGGGTCGGAAAACTGTAAGATTAACCAGCGCGGGCCGCATACCCAGTCTGTTCAGTAGGCCTACTTGCAAGTCAGTGCGGAAGGTCTGGAAAAGAAAAAACTGTTTAGAAGCATTCCCCCGTTAGCCATGAGTAAGGCGAATGCAATATACACAAAAGTAGAAGCGAACCAACATATTTATTAACCAAAAGGTTATCGAAAAGGCGACGCCTGCAAAAAAAAGATATCAGCATCGCTCCAAGCGCCCATAGGAGAAAAGAACTACTTCAGTGCTGATTTTGAAAGCGCTATGAAAATTAATAGGATTTTGCTTACTTACCTACTTAGTTTTATCAAGCAAAAATCGAGAACGAAGGAGTCGATGACAAGAAAAAATATTGTTTAGCTATAAGTGGAACTACCAGTGGCGTAACGTGGGGGCGGGGGAAGCACTTTGTAGACAGCCCTCGAGCCCCGGGAGAGGGAGACTCCCGAAGAGTGGTTTTTTATTTTTTTATTTGCCTCGTCAGTACACTGTAAATGGTGTTGCGACCTTGTTTTTTTTGCTCCTCAGCACTACACTATAATAAACGTGGTTGGAGGACCTTTTTTGGCTTGTCGGCCACTGGGGGCCCCGATATCAAAAATGCCCCCCGGGCCTCCAAAAGTCACGCTACGCCACTGGAACTACTCTCATTTAACTTGAATTTTGCTGGTCACGAAGTCCTTGAATGCAATAACATTTGTTCCAACTTTATACAGTGGCGTATCTATAGGGGGAGGCACAAAAAGGGTTGTCAACATTTCAAGTAGGCCTACGTTACTGACTTTGAGTGTTTCTTTCACCCGGTTTCTTGGTCTGATAGGGTCGTTTAATTCTAATTTCCTAACTGGAATAGAAGCTTAGACAGTTCTTATGTGCTGGAGTCCTGGTATAAGAGAAAAGGGTTAAAAAACCATCAACAACGTTCCTTCCATTAGAACCCTGGATTATCAGAAAGCGTCTCACTTATCACATGCAGACGATTGAGCAGATTAACGGAGGAATGACGTTTCTGCTTCCGATTCCAGGGAATTTAATTATCCGCGTTCGATAAACTGAGAACGAGGCCGACGAAAAGCAAATATATCGGAGGGAGAGGGATTTTTGCTATCTAAAGAACGAACGCAGATCCACTAGCAGAGGTGGGGGGGGTGACAATGTCTTCGTACTTAACAGGTGGCATAGAGTGCAAGACATGACGTTGTTACCGATGGCGCTAAATTGCTATTTGCTAAATTTATCAGATTGTTTTGGTCCAATGTCAATTCGGAAGAAACAAAAAGCAGAAATCCAAAGGCAAGTAATTCGACTCAATTATTCAAAATACTTTTTTTCATATTTTGCTTCTATATGATAAAAGGTATGACGCTTTAGTACGAAGACGATGATGAGGATGATGATGATGATGATGATGATGATGATGATGATGATGATGACGATGGCAGCGTTGATGAAGAGGTAGCTACGGTTTGTTAACATGAAATCATATTTGAACTCTCAACTCTTCATTACAGAGCACACCATTTATAGTAATATCACAACGCCAATGAAGCTAATCACACACACACACACACACACACACACACACCACCACCACCATCACCACCACCACACTACTGGCTTTCATTGGAAGTGAAATTTGATTGTGGTCCCAATTATTACTTAGCTAGTCTCACTTCGAGTCTTAATTAAATCAGTCTTGTGTTTCGTAAAGATCCTAACTTATTTCTCAGTTCTCCGCCAATTATTATCATCTTTATTCTTCTTCGCTGCTCAGGGACTGAGTCCAGCGATTGCCTGTTGGGCGTCGACCCGGGACAGTGCTTCGAGAGCATTCGTAAGTTCTACTTTGACGCCAGGAGCGGCGAATGCAGAATGTTTCAATGGACCGGATGCGATGGAAACGCCAATCGATTCAGCAGCAAAAGGATCTGCGAGAAGAAATGCAGAACGGAAAAAGGTGGGCACAAGAAACAGATTCCTCGAAATCAACCCATGCATCTCAGGTCCCTTCTCTTCTGAGTTAGTGCCATAAAAAAGAAACTTTCGCACACCGGTTAGAAGAGTCTGGCCAGTGGCGGTTCCAAGTGGGGGATGAGTGGGGATCCATCCCCACCGGACTTTCGGACTTACTTTTTTGCTTGTGGAACCTTTTTTGTTAAAATCTAGTAAAACTACGGGAAAAACTGCGGATGACCTTTTTGCTCGTTAACCTATTTTCGCGGTAAAGTGTAGTAAAATTAGGGATAAAATTTTCCTTTTGTCAGCCTTTTCGGTAAAATTTTTTGATTTTTCCTTCGTCATTTTCATCCCCTCCACCAACTTCCTATGAATTGCCCCCCCACCAAGAAATCCTGGAACCGCCACTAGCTGAGTCTGGCATCTTCGACGGTCTCTCTCTATCTATGGTCTGATAGCTTCTTTGATATCAGTTCATGAAGAGCAGACAACGGTAACAGTTCTGTTTAAGGCGCTGTCTTTTCTGTCAGAAGTCGGAGAAAAACGGGCGCTAGTTCAGAGTGGTTCTGTAACGGGTCTGCCCTGTGTGAGAACCATTATATGTTCCACTCGGTCATTCATTCACATTATGGTCTTGTTGTATAGTCTCATTCTTTTTGCCCTCTTGTCTTCCTAATCTTGTAGGTCTGTTCCTGTATTCTCCTTATTCTCTCTCTCTCTCTCTTTCTTGTCTTTGAGTCTACAAAAAGAGCAAGAAGACTTCGAAGTGTAGAGCGTCAGAAATGCGTCATTCAGAGACTACGTGTAGACCGTCTACACTCGGTGGTGCCTCTAAAAATAAAGCGCTTCTCGAATTCACACATCCGTTCTGTCGTTCCGTTGAGAAGATTTGATAATCCGGTCCAATTCTCTTCTAATCCTTCTTGTTTTTAATACAAGAGACAGAAGAAGCCGTCTCCCTTCCGCCGTTTCAGATAGTAAACAACGGGGTGAAAATCAAAAGCAGACGTCGCTACCCCTCCCCCCGGCCCTCCCTTAGCACGATCGGCGCTGCTGATGATGATCATCATCATCCACTGCATAGCGATAAAAACAAGTGTGTTTTCAGTAAATCGTTTAGGCAGAGTCCACGTATCCGAACAGCAGCATCGTCTACAGTCTACTAGGCAGGGCGGGCACTTCATAGGCTACTGATAAGTATTCTTCAAAGTCTCCTCTCTCCAACTCCGTTTGACATCTGACCCGACTTTCATTGGGTCTTCAGGCCGTTTAAGACTGCACAATCGATGGCCGCCACAGTTAATTCGAAATACAACCGGCCGCCTCGTACTTTCAAGCAGTCTGTTTTTCTCGTTTAAGTTAAGTGGCGTACCTAGGGGGCATCGGGGGAGGGCGGAGGGCGGGGCGGTACAAGAAAGGGGGTTTGACTACATGTAGGCTAGTTGAAATGGCTCTGTGGAGTCGTTCTTAGCTCTTCTTCTCCTAAACAGATTCTGCTCATGTCAACTGAATGGACTAAACTCATAGGACTACTACTACTACTACTACTACTACTACTACTACTACTACTACTACTACTACTACTACTACTACTACTACTACTACTACTACTACTACTACTACTACCACTACTGCTGCCACTGCTACTACTACTACTACTACTACTACACCACACTACCACTACTACCACCACTACCACCACTACTGCCACCACCACTACTACCACCACCACCACCACCACCACCACCACCACCACCACTACTACCACCACTACCACCACCACCACTACCACCACCACCACCACTACCACCAGGGCGCGATTTGCGAGGGGGAGGGGAATCTTCCCGCCACTGCCAAACTACATCTCCCCACTGCTACATTTCCCAACAACTACATCCCCCAAGCTTGACATATTCCCCCCCACTGCTCCAGGTCACAAATCGCACCCTGACTACTACTACTACTACTACTACTACTACTACTACTACTACTACTACTACTACTACTACTACTACTACTACTACTACTACTACTACTATTACTACTACTACTACTACTACTAGTTCTACTAATTTTTATTATTATTATTATTATTATTATTATTATTATTATTACAACTATGGTTTCTACAATTAACGATAAACTGGGTTTGTTGGAATCGCTGTACAATATTTTAGTTGTAAATGATGAATTCGTTTAATTTCAGGTTCAAAGAGATGTCCGTCGCTCAACTGCGTCGTCGGCGACCAGTCCTCCTGTCGCTTCGGTCGAGCAGTCGACGTCAACGGATGCGAGACTTGCGACTGCAAGGCGAACCCGAAGTGCTCTCGGGAGCAGTGCTTCCTCCAATGCCCGTTCGGGTACGTAGAGGACGAGCACGGGTGCCGTCTGTGCGAATGCCTGCCGCCCAAGTGCCCACCCGTCTCCTGTCGCATCGACTGCCAATACGGCTTCGAGAGCGACCCGCTCGGCTGCAAGACGTGCGCATGCGCAGAGGGACCTGAGGAGAAGGAGGAGGAGAAGGAGGAGGAGGAGGAAGTGAAGGTGGAGGAGGATCAGGAGGAGAAGCTGGAGAAATACATCAGATGCAGTCCAGTCAGGTGCGCCATGTACTGCGAGAGAGGCTTCGTCAAGGACAGGTACGGGTGCGACATCTGTCAGTGCGTCGTCGACGACGACGACCACCTGTCGATGACGACGGCGCCGCGGGGGGACAGGTGCGGACTGCGGCCGATGTGCGCCATGTACTGTCCGTTGGGATTCCAGAAGGACTCCGATGGATGCAGCGTCTGCCGCTGCGTCGACGCCGCCTCCCCTCCGCCTCCCCCGCCGACGACGACGACCAAGGCTCCGGGCGTCGTCGTCGTCGACCGCTGCTCCCGGCGCCCCGTCTGTCGGATGCACTGCTCCGACGGATACGTCAAGGATGCCGACGGATGCGACCGCTGTGAATGCGTCCACCACAGCAGACCCCCCCTTCTTCCCTCTTCTCCTCCTCCTCCGCCGCCGATGACGACGACGAGGATAACGGGAACCAGTTGTCCTTCGAAGACGTGGTTCTGGTGTCTGAAGATATGCGCTCACGGATACTCCAAGGGACCGGACGGATGCGACATATGTCAGTGCCACGTGCCGGGCGACGAGGAAAAGGAGGAGGAGGAGGAGATGAGGAAGGAGGTGGAGGAGAAGGAGGAGACTTCCCAGACGGAACGGGAGGAGTGGGAACCGGAACCGGAATTGGGCCGCGCGTACTGTTCTCCGGTGCGATGTCGGATGCACTGCAAACACGGATTCCAGACGGACGACAACGGATGCGAGATCTGCAAGTGTCGGGAGGTGAGTGGGCAGGAGGAGGAGAAGAGGATGTCCTCGTGCAGTCCGATCACCTGCTACATGTACTGCGAACACGGATTCGCCAAGGACGCCCTTGGGTGCGACGTCTGCAGATGCGTCGTCCCTCCCTCCACCCCTCCTCCTCCTCCTCAGCAGCAGCAGCGTCCGGCCATCGCCGACCGTTGTCAGGGCCGACCGGTCTGTCGGATGTTCTGTGCCTACGGATACGAGAGAGACGCGGAGGACGGGTGCGAGCGATGCGCCTGCTTCTCGCCGACCGAATCCATCGACTACGCGAGGGCGAGGCAGGCGACGGCTTCGTGCTCGAACCGCAGATGCAGGAAGCAGTGCCTCGACGCCGGGTTCAAGACGGACGCCAACGGGTGCATGCTCTGCGAATGCGCCGCCGACGCACCGCCGCCGCCGAAGAAGGGGGCGGACAGCGTCGCCGCCGTCGACGCCATCATCGCCGACGCCAGAAGATGTACGAACAAAATGAATCAACAGACTGACTTCTATGGCGCCAACTATCATAATGCCCAGGACATCGCGCAAACAGTAGACGAAGCATGCTGGAGCATGTTGGCGCCATAGAAGTCTGTTGATTCACTGGTCTAAACTTAAAACCTTTCTATTCCAAAAGTCCTCAGAAGCAGGGGCGTAGCCAGGAAGCATTGGGGGCATTTGGGGCAGCATAATGGGATTTGGGAGGGGTATAAATCTTTAAAAACTTTGAAAATCTTCAGAAACACGTTAGAAACTTTAAGGTAACCTGATTTTATATTTAATTTAATTTTTAATTAATTTTATTAATTTTATTTTATTTTATATATACCGATATACCCCCCGTCGCTACGCCCCTGCTTCATAGCTATAACAGCCGCCGCCTCAGGGTTATACTGACCTTAGCCCGGCCGACAACCCATCTTGTCTATAGCTATTTCAAGAAAGATCAAGCGCGTAAGAATAAGCAGCTACCAATGTAGGCCTACTACTTCCCAAGGCGCTATAGAAATTCACGAGATTTTACTTACTTACTTACTCTAATATAATAAACTAGTTGTAAAACGGCCGAGAAACCGCTTTAGAAGGTGAAATTCGTCGGTTATTTAGAATACTAGACTGCACTCGTCAAAAACTAAGCGGGGATTATATTCTAGAACTATAATTAACACATGGATAATATCCATTGGATATGATTAGGTGGAGAGGTAGTTGTTGTTCCAGACAGACCTCCTATTTTAGACACATGGGGGCCTATAGCTCGATTTTAAGTCATTCGACTTCTTCATCGAATGGGAGCTAAAATATTTTGGGTTGTGAATAGTTCGATTTGTCACTCCACATTGAAAACTAGGATACTGCCTATAGAAAGTGATAAATTGACGGCATTAATGTATATTGGCATAGTTATTGGATTGAACATGGTCTCGTCTCTATCTCTATGGTCTCTATCCTTTGTGTATTCGGTTTCAGCAACCTGTTCTCTGCCGCCGGAAGTTGGAGCATGCAGAGCAATCCTCGAGCGCTGGCATTACAACCCGAGAACGAGACGGTGCGAGACGTTTCGCTACGGCGGTTGCCGTGGCAACGCCAACAACTTCCTGTCTGAGAAGAGCTGCACCAGGTACTGTAAACCGGAAATCATTCAGGAGTCGAGGAAATGGAAGACGCAATACCTTCGAATGATTGGGATGCTCTAGTCGACCCAGGTCCATTCGGTTTGGTCAAAGGGTCAGCTTAATGAATGACCATTGACTGGACGACTGATTCATCCAAAATGGTCGAGTGACTAATTACTCTGATAGATGACCATTGGTCAAAGTTGAAAATTATTCTAAATCATGAGACGTTTGAATAGAATCGACGCATTTGTTAACTTTGGCATAAATGCATTTAAAATGGAACTTGGGTTATGCGATTAAACTCTAAGTGATGCCTTAGTGTCTTTTAAATGATGTTCATCTAAATTGATACTATGTGATCACAAGGCAATTAATGTCTTTTATTTCTTTTCAAGCTATCGGAACTTTAAAGTGAATTTTCAAAATGTTCTGTGATTGTGAGAATCAAAATTTCTTATACATACATGAACTTGTAGGTTCCTAGCATATTCAAAGTTCAATTTAAAGGGTAAATTAGTTCAGCGCACACACGTCCAGACATATCAGCTTCTCCTGGTGGTCATGTAAAGATGAAATTGTTATACAATAATGGTTTTCAGTTAAATAATGCAGTAAATAAATGCAAAGCACAACCAGATGAAAACTAAAAATACCGCTTCCAATTATACCAAAGCCAACGATTATTGGTGTCTACTGCGACGTCGAGTAAGTCTTTGCGCGCAATTAGGCAAAGCAGCAGAAATACGACAACGTTAAAACAATGGCATTAGCAGAAGCGATATGCCTGAACATCCTAAGTAATTTAATAACCGAATTACCAAATTTTTCCATTAAAACCACTATTGTATAACAATTTCCTCTTCCACTGTGATATAATTTTCATTAAAATCTGACAACATCTGTAACAGTTATATCCAAAATACAAAGGGTCCCGAATCCCCCAAATGCAATGAGACACATTAATAATAATATTTATAATATTTATAATATTTTATTATATCACCCTTCCAGTGTTAGAATTCTTGTAAGACGAGTCTGTATAACGATAAAGCGTCTAGGAATGTAGACCTAATCTATACCTGGTAGCGGGTCGCTATTTGTAGGGAGGGAAGGGGAAATATTCCCTCCCCATCCCCACCCACTGCCCAACTACATCCTCCTACTGCTACATCTCCCACAGCTACATCCTCCACTGCTACATTTCACCAACAACTACATCCTCCCAAGCTCGACATGCCCCCCACTGCTCCAGGTCACAAATCGCACCCTGCCTGGGAGCTGGCCAAACAAGAGGACTGCATATGGCATATATCCTGCATCATCTCTGATCTTACCTAATGTACGAGAGAGAGAAAAAAATCTATAGTGAAACTTTATGCAGGCAATAATTAATTATAGCCTACATGTCAAAACGCCATTTAAAATCACAAGACCTCTAGAACGTTTTCCTGCGTATTTGCGCCCAGAATGCATGAAAAGTTGTAAAAATGGCTGTTAAACGGTTAGTTCGCTTTTATCGGAGCATAATATTCGTCATGGCCCAGCGCTCCAAAACCCAGCCGAGTTCTTTAGACGTCTGAATTCGTGGAAAACAGAGTTGTGAGAGGCAGAGAGGGATAGTCACAGGCTGGGCAATGCAAAGTCAGGGTAAAACATATTCATTGACTTATATTGTTCGTGTACTTCGCCACTTTATTCACTTCACTTTATTCGCGCACAAGGGCCAAAGTCTTAGCGTACTCTTGTGCAACCGGTTGATCTTGTCTGTAAAAAGTCAGAGAAATGCTTAAGGTGCTGGATAATTTCGGGGCTCTGGAGTTATCATAGTATTTCTATCAAGTATTAATGCCTTTTATAAGCATAAGTTTATATGAACGACTCTTTAACTGTCTATCTATGTGCTTGGCAGTGAGTCTATAGTGAAAGGCGTTTAGACTGTGAGAGAGTGGAGTTTGTTTTTGCTCAATTGAGATACTATTCCGCTGTTGATCGATCGTGCTGCAAGAGAGTTATTTGTGACGCCGCGCCGCGCGCAGATACAAAGACCCGTCGTTGCCAGCCTGAATTCAGCTGCGACATGGACTCCCGACTTCTAACCAACCGACATCGCGTGTTGGAACTTGTTTTTTTATTGCACGAGTAAAATCTGAACGCGTCATGATGATGCTCCATCGAATTGGAGGAGGATAGATAGATATATAGAATTACATGTATATAGAGAGAGACGGAGAGAGGGAAGGAGGGAGAGAGCGGTTTCAAGAGGAAATAAAAAAGTCTCTTGTGCGGATGAATCATTGCCTTCGTGTGTTTACCAGTTAGAGGCTTTCGAGCGTCTTTCTGGACATAAAAACTTTTTCACAGGACACGTATCTTTGCTACGCCAAGAAGATCTCTGGCGATTAGACTTTAGTCCAATTGAGATGACGGTCTGTGCATTCTGTCCGAACACAGAACAGAAGGAACTTTCCATGTCGTCGGTCTCTCTCAGGAATATTTTACCCCCCCAACACCCTCCTCAAAACCCCCAATTTGAGGTCGACATCCCCCAAATTTGGTAATGTGACAATGGTAGGCATACAAAATGCATACTAATTAGCTCCGGACACTCCCACCCCCCAATTTGAGGTCGACACCTCCCCAAATTCACAATCCTAAAAATATCCCTGGTCTCTCTCTCTCTCTCTCCGGTCTCTGTCTTCGCCTCTCATTCTCGTACTCTTTATGAAGCGCTTCTCTAAGTTCTAACGTCCGTCACTTGTCGAGTGAGGATGCCGTGTGGACATCACAGAGTCTCTCGGAGTGATAATCACTTTTATGAGAAGTGCCGAAAAAATTCTCCAGAGTAAGATCACGTCTCAGTTAATAAACCCGCATTTTTCAAATTCTCAATTGTAAATCGGAAATACGCCCCCACTCAATGCGACAGATTTTCAGGAATTCTGAAGAAGGGAGAGAGAGGGAGAGGGGGAGAGGGAGAGACAGTGGCAGTGTTTAATCTAGACTTCTGGACTCCGGAGGGAAAACTGACAAAGCCGGGGGTAAATTGACAAAGCCGGGGGAAATTCTTCTAGAGAGCTGCTGTTAGTTGATGTAGTATGCCAACATTTCCGGGGGAAATTTGAAATTTCCGGGGGGAAAAGGGCAATTTTCCCCTCTGTAAACGGCCTAGATTAAAAAACCCTGGACAGTGGCGGCCATTAACGGTGAAGTTGGAAGATCCCGCCAAATAAAAACGAGGAGCTAGTTGCAAAGGAAACTGGATACAAAATAATGCAAAACCCGGGAGCTTTTTCACGCAGCGGAGTTCTTACCGCATTAACTGAGAGAGAGAGAGAGAGAGAGAGAGAGAGAGAGAGAGAGAGAGAGAGAGTGAGATTAGTACTCGAGAAACATTCTCTAAGGCATTAAATTGCTTGCGAGTGCGAAATTTCTATGACCAATTTTTACTGTGTCAGAAAATATTTCTTTCTAGATGCTTGGGAGGAAATATTAACGATGATGGAGAGAGAGGTTCTCTGCGGTTGGCTCCATGGGCAAAACACCTCCGTGCACCCCATCGTCAGGGACAGAATCAGTAGACCACGGCGAGAAATCAATGCAGCCAAAGTATAGGTCTTGTTGGATAGAGCAACATTAAGTCTCATCTATATGCTAATTAATTAGGAAATTGGAAGAAAATGAAGATGAGAATGATGATGATGATGATGATGATGATGATGATGATGATGATGATGATGTTGATGATAATGTGAAACTCTTTTATTTACTAATTATTAAACTCAGGTTTCAGTATGCCTAATTGTAATGCTTACATATGCAAGACAACGAAAAAGAATCGATTTCAAACAAATGCAGTAGAACTACGCTGAAACGTACTTCTGTAAAAGTTACCGCGTAATATCCGAGGTACGTTTGTATCTAATACCATCCAATACGATAGCGCATCACACGGAACGGTATACATTGCGGCAGTTTATAACCGAGTATACGCTATTTAACCGAGGCCGTTTTAACGAAGCTCTACTGTTCATAAAAAATTATTACGGAGTGTTGAACTGGAAAGCAACGTTTTCTGACTGAGAAGACAGTTTTCAAAACGGAATTCAGGATCTGCAGCGATAAGAATGTCCACGACAGCACCGAAGAGGAAAATTACTATCAGACTTACTTACTTACTTACTTACTTACTTACTAAACTCTTTTATGATTCAATTGATATTGGCAACCAAACATGAGAATACACTTCCCTGTTTCTTCCCCAACGACTTTCCGTCTTTTCTTACTCTGCTGCATTGATTTGTTCCAGCTTTCCATGTACAACATCTCATCCATTTTCCATTTTCAAAGCACCCTCTGGCAGAATTTTGATTTGAATTTGATTATTTTTGTGGTTTTGAATCTGTCTGTTTGCAGCATCTATGTATGATTTGTATTACTTTTCAATGCTTGTCATTCCAACCATCAATAGTTCGGATGCTTGGATATTTTTTACACAGATCACTTTTCTATCAACCACTTCTTTCGCGCTTCTAATTTGTCAGATCCGCTGGAATCCCATCTGACGTCTGGCCAAGAGAAGCGGTCGTCATGATAATGTTATTCACAGTCAAAGCAAGAAGTCTATCTCTCTCATAAACTACAATAATTGACCAGCGTTTAGCCTTTATAAGTGCGTAGGTCATGTGGACGATTAGCATCGGCAAATATTTTCATATATAAAATGGCATTCGTCGTCCTCTCTCTCTCTCTCTCTCTCTCTCTCTCTCTCTCTCTCTCTCTCTCTCTCTCTCTCTCTCTATCATTTCGCTTCTTCGCCTCGAATCAGTTGAGATTGTCAGCGTGGAACGAAGCAGCGATTGCCATAATTACGATCACATTAGGATAATTCGAGGCCTCAAGCATAAATGTCACGGTAATGCTGCGGCGCGCTATGCATAAGAGGGGCAGGCTCGAAGAACTTTGAAACCTCTCTCTCCCTCTTCTCTCTCTCTCTTTCTCTCCCTCTCTCTCTTGAATTGACCATAAAAATTGACGAAACTTTCAAGCTCTTTTGATCACCGAATTCGCCCGAGAGAGAGAGAGAGAGAGAGAGAGAGGGGGGGCATGAGGCAGACAGACAGACATACACAGAGGCTATATAATAATTTGTTGGACTCCTTGGGTTGAAACTCAGAGCGTCTCGTTCAGAGATTCAAGACTGTTCGCGGCTTTGAAGTCCCGTGTTTGGATTTTTCGAATACTCATGCGTAGCGCCATTCTGCTGCAACACACGCCACGCAGTGCCAGCCTAGCGTCTGCTAAGACCTTAAAGTTGTACGACGAGCGACGTATGTTTCTCGGCAGCGCGGATTGAGAAATCTTTGTTCAGAAGGCGCTCAGTTCAACCGGTATTCAATCAGAGTTCGAAGGTACGGTGATATTCAGAGTCTTGTAGGTTTACTCTTTGAATTCGGCGGAATCAAGTTACCTGGTTTCCAGGTGAGCAGCGAGCGAATGCTTAGGTATGCATTACACCTCAAGAGCGTTCTTATTAAGGAGGAAAATATGCTATACGCGAGTCGAATTCTCGGATTCGATAAGACTCTGTTAACCGTCGAAAACAGTTAGAGCAATTACTATGGGGGTACTATACAGGGTCGCCGAGAAGGGGGCAGGGGTCCAGAGAGGACAGATGTCCAGGGACCCGGCTATCTGAAGGGGTTCCGGGCGGATTAGGTTAGGGCATATTGTTAGGACTAGGGTTGAAAGGTACGCATGATGGGGCTGTTTGTTCTTGCTGGCGCGGACAAGCCAACAGGTCGTCACCAGTTTCTAGACTTTGTAGGGGCCCGGCGACTACTCTGCCCAGGGGCACGGAATTTCTCTTGGCGTCCGCCCTGGTATACTATGTATAGATCTGTATATTTAGATTCTAGTATAGGCTAATAACGCGACAGATTTTGCGATAACTTAAGACATTGAATCTTCTCTTACTGGAAGTGTTATTTCAATTTTTGTAGCTCCATATTTAAATGCATGAATGACTCTCGATACACAGTCTGCTTAACCCCTTAACCGTGTATTTAACTATAACTCAATGTAAAATGGACGGATATATCCAGGATTCCCAGTTAAAGGGTTAATACAGCGGCAGTTTTAGCGATCAGAGCATATCCTTTTTGCCAATCAACCCCTTAACCGTGTATTTAACTGTAACTCAATGTAAAATGGACGGATGTATCCGGGATCCCCAATTAAGGGGTTAATGTCTCATTGCACCAGCTACCCAAGCAAACCGCGAGGTAGCCTCAGGTAGGGGACCTAGTGGGACATTTAGGTTGTTCTGACTGTTGATATTTCAGGTGAGGATGTGTTAGTCTAAGTGGATTCGGTGACATCACGACCAGATTGGAAATCGGATGATATCGAGATTTGATGAAATGTCGAGCTCCTTATCGAGTTGGTTTTCCTCGATACGTTCGAGCGAAAGTGAGAACGAGATCGACGCGAGCCTCACTTCCGACATCGACTCCGCCTTCCTCAGCCTCGATATGAACACCAGTTCCTTCAACATCAGGTCTCTAACAACACTCTATCATTGGCAAACCCAATATGGCGAAAATCACGTTTTGCTCTCAATGTTATTTTATACTGGATGACAGATTTATTACATTTAGTCTCTCTCTCTCTCTCTCTCTCTCTCTCTCTCTCTCTCTCTCTCTCTCTCAATATTGATTTCCAACTGTAGGCCCTACGGCCTACACCCGTTGACTTGATGTGCTTATATTAGTATCGTATGAATATATTGTAATGTTAGTTGTAAAGTTGTAAACGGACAGTTTAATGGCGATTTACTCAGAACTATTTTATAGCTATCGGCTGTTTAAAAAATAATGCATTAAATCAGCATAGACTGTTCGATTTTTCCCGGGGGGGGAGGTAGGAGGCTTACCCTGGATTCGACCTAGATCTGTAATGATTTGATTTGGTGTGTCATCGGTTGATGCTTCTGTGCTTTATGAAGTGGCGCTATAGAAGTTTAAGATTAGATTTGATTTAGATTAGATTAGAAAACGACAACCGCAATTCGTGTATAAAATGTTGGGTTCTAATCGTGGAAGACAGAAGGTCGAAAATTTTTGGTGAAAGTAATTTGAACCTCACTGCTTTGTAAAATCGCAGACTTAACGGAGGAGTTGCGGTCGCAATTCCTTAGCGATGAGAAAAAGAAAAATATTTTGCCAAATAGTTAAATAATAATTTTTGGCTGTAGTAATGTCAGACGTCCAATGGGACATCAATTTTTCAGTTCTATTTAGTCTACTATAGTGAATTTGTTCTCCAGTTTTGTATCTCTGTTCCTCTCGCTCGAGTTTCTCCGTCCAGTCCCCTAGTTTTCTGTGAACAGAGCGCTGGAGTCGGCGATAGAAAGGTCACACCTGGATCACTGATTCGTTAAGTGACGTGGTGCTGGTGGTGGTTGGTGGGGGGTGGGTGAATGCTCAGTGAAACGGTAGACTGCTAAAGAGTCCAAAGTGTATTGTAAATTCTTCTCAATCAAGCGTGTAAACGACTCCTGGCTTTGCATAGGCTTGTCAAAACACCGGGTTGCTCTTTAATTTGCTCATATATTGGAAACGCTTGGTGGCCGCGGGTTGAATACATTGAGAGACGCGTATGTCCAAGGTTAGCGATGGTAGAATACTGTATATCTGCGGTCGAGGAGACGCAATTTCCATTTCTTGCTCAAACTCTATCTGCCAAGACACGTTTTAGTGTTCCACGAGGACCCACTTCGCGTTGTGATATAAAAGTCATTTGGCAGAAACGCTTACGTAAGAGCCTCCTTTGAACGGCGAAAACGGTTGAATAGCTCCTCTGTAGAATAGACCACAGTACAAACAGTGTCACTTTTACGCATTACGCTGTTCGAGTTCATAATATAATTAGAAAAAACCGCTATAATTAACCCCTTAACTGGGTATTTAACTGTAACTTCATGTAAAACGGACGGATATATCCGGGGTTCCCAGTTAAAGGGTTAATTGCCCTCGATACTTAATAACCCAATTCTCCTATAGATACCCGTTGAATCCGTTTATTGTTTCAAATGTTACCGTCCTTATGCCAAAACAGTCCCCATAGATCCCCTGCTCTGGCACAAGACAAAAAGTGTCTTCATTGGTTCCGCCCTCTTCGTGAAGAACTCGCATTACTGGCCTCTTGTTTTGCTCGCTGGTGCTTTTGTAATAATGCTCTCTGATGTCAATTGCCCAGTTCTGAGTTTCCACGTAGCTTTCCGATGCCATCCGTTTGCATCTCCTGCGCTTAAAACTCACTGCTTCTTATATTTTACAGCTATTCATATACGGCGATCTAATTTTAGTGATCTAATTTTAGACTTCAGTGGGGAGAGGTGATACTACAACCGCCCCAAAGATTTCGACCTCCAGTGGGGTGGTGGTGGGACACACACAAAACCCAGGTGTTCAACCCTCAAGAGGGTGTCGGTCAACCCCTCGATCAATACAGTATTCTATTCGTCCAAACGTTTCATATTTTCTCAGGCATTGCTATAAATTAATTTTCTGGTAACCAACAACCTTCTAAAATTTTACCAGTCATTTTACAGACGGTTAATTTAACTGAGTCTTAACCTTTTCGAGATTGCGCACCCCTGAAACAAGTATAAGAGAGCGGAGTAGGCTACCCCATACCAGCTTACAGTACCTTATCTAAAGACATTAACGGTTTATGTTCCGTAATATATTGAAAAATTATAAACTGCAACGTACTTCTGTTAACAGACTGCGCACAAGCCAGAAAGTGGATTTTTTCTTTTACAATTTCTAATTTATAACAAACATTTCTGAAGTATTTGTATAGCATACGTTGTAGTAAAAGTCTTTCGAAAAAACTTTTATTTCCGGATCATTCTGCGTACCCCTCCCCCCACAAGGTCTCTCAAGTACCTCCAAGGGGTAACAAGTACCCGGTCGAGAACCAATGATTTAACTGAGCAATGCTGTCAGCCAACCAAATGACAGGTACCTATTCATTGATTGATCTCTGGCAATTGTTTGGGTTTTCTGTTGCAAAAGCTGTTTGCGATTGATTGATTGATTGATTGATTGATTGATTGATTGAATTTATTTCTAATTGTTTCTGTTTTGAAAGCAACGAGTCTCTTTTGCTGCCTCTTGGAATCGGAAAATCCGAAATAACAAATCGAAGGTAGATGAGATTGCGATCACAGAAATAAATTCATTTACCTTTTATTACAGAAATAATTTTAGGTGAATTATAATTTAACAAATCGTCATACGACGCTTAGACACAGCACTGTTAAGAACCTAGGTTGTACAGTTACTGCATCGCTACTACAAAAGCGCTATATAAATTCGCGAGACTTTACTTACTTACTATTGGAATAAGTGGTTTTCAAACATCTTAGAGGTCGTTTAAAAGAGAGTTCTGCACACTTTTGGTAAAAACTGGGCACTTAATATACCTTCAAATGCTTCAATCTTGAAATTTAAAAAAAACTAAACATCCATAAACCTAATTCATTGGAAAAATTAAATTCCGAGGTTGAAAATGAATGCTATTCTTTAACGTCTTGCTAATTCCATTATTCCGCCCACTGACATATCTAGCCCTAATCAATAATAAATAATGCGTTGGAGATTAAGGTGCAATAATAATATAATAGGACTCGACATGTCTGTTAACCAGAACGAAATCCAGGGTTAGGAGAGGGGTGGGGTGGGTGGGAGTAAGTGATATTTATCAACAACAAGACTGAAGAACTGTGTTTGTGTGTTTGCGCGTATTTCTACTTGACTATTGTAATCCGTGTCACTCATCTCACCCTATCATGTCAATATTACCGGCGTGTTAGACGGTATTCGACGATAATGCGCCATATCTTCGAGTATAACTGTTTTACGGTGTTTTGCTCTTTAGGAGTAATTATTCCATTTATTGTTCGTTAGTTATAAATTCACGCGGCAGTAAAATTGACGACGATATTGACGAAGACAATTAGCCAATGGGCGATTGTGAAAAGGAATATAATGAGTTTATTCTATACCATCAAAAGGATTGCTCTGCGGGGGGAGGGGGGTCATGGTCATCGTTTTAAAACGTAATTGGCTTATGATGTTATCAGTTAGTCAATCAGCAAGATAGTGCATCTATCTATCTGGTATTACATAGTATGCGCACCAGTAGTTTGCGCACCTAGGAGTTTGCGCACCAGTAGTTTGCGCACCAAGTTAAGTTTCAACGGTTAATAACAATGCGTTGCATTCCTTTATAGAAGTGGTTCTTAACCTGTTAATGATTATGTACCTCTAAAACAAGTATAAGAGAACGAATTACCCCTACCAGCGTACTTTATCCCACATACTGACAAGCCAAAAAGTCATCCTTGTATTTTTCCATCTTCAAATACCCTGACAAGCAAAAAATGAAAAAAGGTTGTCACTTAAAGATTTATTTTTACGTTACGTCACAGTTATGGAATCCCTCCACCCTCGTCACACTTGGTAACAAATTTCCTGACCCCTCCCCTGGGCGCGTTACGTCATTTATGGACGGCCCCTAAGCCAGAGACCAGCGGTCAAGCTATAAAGGAAAGGTTATAAAAGAATGCAAGGTATTTGTTCGCATTGTTATTAACCGTTGAAACTTAACTTGGTGCGCATACTACTGGTGCGCAAACAACGGGTGCGTAAACTACCGGTGCGCCAACTACTGGTGCGCAAACTCCCAGGTGCGCAAACTACTGGTGCGCAAACTAATGTAAACCTTTAAAATTGTTTTTCTTTCTTTTTAATCGACGCTGTCTTCTTCGCAGCTCCTGCGTCAGGCAGCGTAAGATGTCGGTCGTTCGTCGGCACGGCAGTTGCGCCGCCGCCCAGCTGCTCGACGGAACGGCGGTCATGGAAAACACGAGTCCGACGATCCTGACGAGCCCCTGCGGCCACTATCTTCCGACGGATCCACACATCGAGCCCCAGGGTCAGCTGGTCAACCTCATCGACTGCACGGATGGATTCGCGTCTCTCAACGGCAGCTGCTCACAGTAAGTAAGAGCTGCCGGTCAAAGCTTCGAGAACATATTTTAAAATAAATAATTAAATAATAATAAAAATAATAATAATAATAATAATAATAATATCAATATTGTAGAATTTGCATGATGACAAACACAACTGCAATTGGAATATTTAGTTGAAAGGCGTATTCACCTGCATTCGTTTTGTGCTGTTGCACTATAGTGCAATTGAATCCTGTGCTGTCGGAATGTGCTAAATTTCGTTTTAGTTTTTTCGATGTAAGTTGAAATCCTCGTGTTAATTCGTCGTTGTATCTCTTAGGTTTCAGTACATTCTCATGGCTCCAACGTCTCCAGCCACAAAGCTCAGCGAGGAAACGGTCACTTATCTAAACCAAGGTCTCAAAATCAGTCTTGACGTTATATAGAGACTGATATTAAATGTTCGTCTGTTAAGATCATACAAATATATCTGTGCGGTTAAGTTTGATTATTTGAAGAACAGATACATGTTAGAAAAGCAGTTAGCTTCAGGGGTCGTCCATATATTACGCGATAACACGTTGGGCCATTTTGACACCCCTCTCCCTGTCATCGAACTTAATCGGGCATTGAATTCCTTCCCACCCCTGGATGACGTAATCACTCAGAGTTTTGTTTACCGCAATAGGCACTAGGAGTACAGAGCATCACTAACGATATCAGATTTTCGACCTAACTTCTGGCATCGCTACATTTAAGCAAAGCGCGTAGCTACTACGGCACCAAATTAAATAAACAGACTGAAAATATTACGCATTACATTGAGTCATTGACTAAGCTAAAAGTGAATATAATGCGATGATGATGTCATTATTGGCATCGACTCCCCTCCCCTTGTCAATGTCAACAGGTTTACAAAGCTACCTCCGTTTGGTGACGTAATGCATGCATAACCTTAAAATTATTGATCCTGGGTAGCGCTTTAGGATGATTACTGGTTCATAATTATTACCAAGGCACTAGTAAGTAAGTAAGTAAGTAAGTAAGTAACAGCGT
This sequence comes from Metaphire vulgaris, assembly GCA_018105865.1. Classification (NCBI taxonomy): domain Eukaryota; kingdom Metazoa; phylum Annelida; class Clitellata; order Crassiclitellata; family Megascolecidae; genus Metaphire; species Metaphire vulgaris. The sequence continues at coordinate 597,832 of CM030860.1, read as the reverse complement.
TCTTATATAGCACTAGTATACGAGTGCAAAGATCTGTGGAGCTTTGTACGAGCTCGTTCGTTGGCTTCGCGATCATGTGTGACGAAGAGGATCCTCTTAGCCTGGGCTTGGTTTTCGACGGACGTCGATGTAGAAACAGTGAAGAGTTTAACTGTCTAATTCGCCGCTGACACACCATCACGGTCAATGACGCCACTTCGCGATGTCCAAAGTCCAGAAAATGCGCCGTCCAATGCAGTTCACGAGCAGAACAGCGCTCGCGTAATGTCGTAACGGTTCTTCTTACGACGCGTAACGCTCGCTTAGATTACGTGCTGTAAATTTTCTCGAACGGCGTAAGTCGCTGACCAAGAAATTAAGTGGATATGTCGTCGTAGAAAAAAGTTTGGTAGCTTTAAAAAAACCTAGCATGATTTAAAGTGGCTTAGGAGACATTATTGCCTGCAGTGTGAAAGCCACTAGTGCAGCAGTTCTCAACCTTTATAGTGTCGCGACCCTTTTAATTAAATTCCCCATGATGTGGCGACCCCCAACCGTAAAATTATTTTCGTTCATAATGGAAACTGCTAAAAAAGAATAATTAAAATGTTCGAAATCATTATTATTCAATTGTCTCCAATGTCTATCCTCATGAATGACAATTATAGTAAAACAACTACCAACTACCAATGAGTAAATTTTGTGCAATAACATTACAAGAGAAAACCCTATATTTCTGAAGGTCTCGGGCGACCGACCCTGGCAAATCGTCGTTCGACCCCCGTGGGGGTCGCGACCCACAGGTTGAGAACCGCTGCACTAGGGGCACTAACGGGGATTGAACCCGCTCCGTCAGCCTGACGCTCCAGCACGTAACCCACCCTGCCATCTTCCGCCCCCTCTGGTAAATACAGGACACAGAGCGACGAGAAGCGCTGCGCTGATGTTGAGTGCTTTGAGTTTCTTTGTTTTAAGGACATTCGTACGAAATTAAACTGAAGAAGATCTCGAATGGTGGTGAATGTGAAGGTTATCTCTTTCGGGTGAGCCACTGTATAATATATAATTAATCAAGCGATCTGTGTGTTATAATCTGTTCCTGGATAATTTTTCTCTTGTTTGACATCTCATACAATACAATTGCGTCGTTCGCTAATTAAGTTGTCTCTGCGTTTGAGAAACTTTATGGTGCCGTACAATAACCGTTAATTATTATTATCATCATCACGAACAGTAAAGCTAATACCATTGGCGTAAACTTGGTTTTAAAAAGTGGGAGGGAGGCCCAAGCGCTATACCTTTCCCTTTCCAGGCCTAGCCACTCAAGAACTGAGGGGAGGGACGTATGGAGCTGGAGCCTAGCAGCCTAGTGGCAGTTTACGCCTATGAATGGTAGGCCTACGAATAAAAGACTGCTGTAAATAAAGACGAATGGCATTTATGATGATGTCGTGTTTTAACTGCAGAGTGTCGTCCGCGTTATTTTCCACGAAAGGCGGTTGCAGTTCATGGAAAGGGAGCAACTGGAAAACTGGAGACAGACACGCCCTGGAGAGCGGCTCATGGACATCGGTCAGTCTCCGTTAATCGACTGAACCCCTCTCGCCCAGGGGCGTAGCCAGGAATTTGATTTGGGAGGGAATAAATATTTTGGGTGGGTATAAATCTTAACTATAAACCACATAAACCATATAAACTACATATAACCACATGTAAATCACATAAAAACTTTAAGGTAGACTGATTGGAAGGGGGTATATATACCGATATACCCCCCACCCCGTCGCTACGCCCCTGCTCCCGCCTTTCTTTCCACGGGTCCAGTAATGACTCATAGCCTACAGTAGATATGCAAAAATTCAGAGGAGATTGCAATGAGTTAAAACCACATTTTCTTGTGTCCCCATCTTTAATGCGTCAAATCATTCCGGGATTGTCAATATATTCCATCTCAATTTTATTCTAGAACGTTCGAATTGCCACAAAATGGTGAGCCAATGGAAGGACTATTGTTAAAGCTGGCTATATGCAAAAATTCAGAGGAGTGATGAAACAAATTAAAACTACATTTTCGTTTGCTTCCATCTTCTTTGTGTCAAATCGTTCTAGAATTGTCAGTATATTCTGTCGTAATTTTATTCTAGGGAGTTTGAAATGCCACAAAAGGGCGAGCCATTTCAAAGCACACGATACACAGTCTTTATAAAAATCTATTCTTCGTCAAATGGTCAAAATATATACTTGTTCTTATATTCAATATATGCAGCCATATACTCACCTAGCAAACTTGCGTTAGTTAGCAAAACCCTCGGTAAATTTGAGAGTAGCTTTGGCTGCAGATTTAAGACCAGACATTGCTAAACTAGTGAAAAATAAGCAATGTCATCTCTCATCAGCTTCCCCATCTACATCGGCCATCATCTAACTTTATATGTTTTCAAGTCGATCTTCAGTTCTTCGCCATTAACAGAGTTTGAAATGTAACTGCTTCTGTTAGGCATGACTAGAATACGGTTTGTTATTATAGTTACAACAATAGGTTGTAATCAAATAAATGTAAATAATGTAATGAGTATATGGCCATTTAATGTTTTCGTCATTTTACTTCAGATTTTTAGATAGCTCAGATTTTGGAATATAATATTGAGACAAGCATTTATGCATTTGGCCCGCGAGTACAAGGAAGACATGTCATTTGGCCCGCCGCCCAAAAAGTCTTGACACCCCTGAGTTAGAGAATGTCTTACGTAGCAATCTAAAAAGTTGCATATTGTCTTTCATAATACTGAAACAGTAATAATGTCCTACTTCGTGTCTCAGTTTTAAAGTATTTTCGCAACATGGAGCAGGCCTGAGGAGAGGGGGGGCCCGTGGAGGTTTTAGGGGCCCGCGGCCGGTGATAATGATGTAATAATATAAGTGAAACAGGTTTTTTTGCTTCTCAGGCCATTTTGGGGAGTAGAAAACGTTTTTTTTGCTCGTCAGGTTTTTCAGAGACTTGATAATTTTTTTCAGGGCCCACAAATTTTTTTGTACCGGGGCCCGGAATTTCTCTCGGCGGCCCTGACATGGAGTCCACGATTTTGTCTCTTTCTGTCTTGACCACTCGTTGCATTTCATTCCAAACATTTTGTTCTGCTAATTTCTTATCTTGACGAAAAAGTCAAAAAGCTATAAAGGCACGAATAGATAAACGAGTGTCGCCTTTCCTTCCCATTCAATAATTTTATCAACATGCATGAATTCACATGGAAGGTTCAGAATATGGGCGTGGAACACGAAGTGCCACCCCAAAAACAAATCTCTGGATGCGCCCTCATGAGAAGCACAGCATGTTCGTAATATGATCTATAATGTATTTTCCCCAATCAGATATTCCTCTGTCTTACGGTTTGATCGACGTCAGGATCGATCCCCAGGACCTCAACTGCCTCGAGTTCGTCTGGGACCCGCGCCGCGAGGCCGGGGTCTTCGTGAAGGTCCACTGCATCAGCACCGAATTCACGGCCAAGAAACACGGCGGAGAGAAGGGCGTGTCGTTTCGCATCCAACTGGAAACCTACCAGCACGTCGTGAAGATGGAAACCTACCAGAACAATCCGAACACGCCCTCCTCCTCTCCCGCCTCCGAATCGCAGATACTGCACTGCGCTTCGTGTCAAGTCAAAGTGTTCAAGGTAACGAAATTATTATCTTTGCGCTGAAATAGTTCCTTTACTATAAGTTTCTGAAAATAAATAAATAATGAGTGAAATGAAAGCTGAAACTGATTTCTTTCATTGCAATAAATAATAACAGGATTTTAAGTGGCTTCATAGGATTTCTCCTGCGTTGAGACTCACTGTCAATCGCGCCTTCGTCCATTCCATTTTCCGTTCAGCTGTTTAAAATAACAAACACTTAAAATCTCAAACTCAAAAGTTCTAGTTTGGATATTAAATAGCACGCAACGTGTTATTTTAGTTTAGTTTATTTAGGCCATAGCTAGTTAGCGGCTTATCGACGGTGATAAATTGATTTCCAGCCGAAAGGAGCTGATAGAAAATTGAAGACCGACAGAGAAAAGATGGACAAGAAAACAGAATCAGAAAAGGTAAAACCTGCGATTTACAATACATTACACATTACACATTACACAGTGTTATTTTACACTTTTAAAAAGTTATTACCCTAGAATTTTTGCTGACATGAATTGGCGTATTTTTCACAAAATTCTGAAATCATGACACTTACTAAAATAGGACATTCTAAAACACGTTTAATCTCTAGATAATCACGTATTTGAAAAGTACAGAATATGTTGATTAGTTCTGCATTGAATTAATTTTTATATTACTAATAGGCCTAATAAGATTCCAATTTGTGACGACTGCGTTACGCTTAGTAAATGTTACCTCGTGTTACAGGAGAAATATCAGCCTCCGTTTGAGTACACTGTAATGACCGACGTAAGTATTCTATTTACTTTGTCCATTTATGGCGCACATCAAAATATCTGAATCATTTATCCCAGGGACTTACCTAGGGTAGTTTGCGCCCACGACAGGGGGTCAAAAACTTAAATTAGCAAGTTAACGAATCCTTAATTTACATTTTATTGGCACAAGATTAAAACAACAGATGCACTTTTCTTGTTTTTACTGATTCGAACTGGTCCATGATTTGCTCAAAGTCAGTTTTCTTAGTTTTTTTCTCTTTCGACGCTGAATAGAGGGCAAGATCGCAGTTTTTTGGTCCACCCTTCAAGTGTCGCCCAGGGCACCTGCTATACGTCGCCGTGTCCTAGTTAGGCCACTGGCCACAATAGAAGAGAGCTCTTCAAATGTTAATGCCAATTGAAAATATGGATGCTGCAAAGTTCCAGAATGGCAACAAATCTTCGAGTGCATTAAGAAAACAAATTTGACAGAAGAGCGTTGACACTGTGACTGTCTGGGGTCATCTCCAAACAAGTGAATGTACGCGTAGCCAAGTAGGGGTTTGGAGGTTAAACCCCCTTGGCTGCCGAAAACAAAATAGTTTTAATGAGTTTCCATGCATTTTTATATTTTTGACGCGATTTTGGGGGCCAAACGCTCCCTTGGCTATAGACTGTAAGAATGTAACGGTTTAAGAGGCGAGGACCTTTTTGTTGCGTGTCAGGAAATAATTTAAAAAAATAGAGGAGATAACATTTTTTGCTTGTCGAGAAAAAATAGATAACGTTTTTTTCAAAGCTGGTCACGGTCAAAATCGAAAACCAAACCCCCTCCGCAAATCCTGGCTACGCCACTGACAACGTGTAGAGTGTAGAAACACTCAGCAGCTGCTTCGTTGACTTTGCTGTCTTCAGCTCAATTGTCTTCAACAGGTTCCGCTTGACCAAGTCTGTTTCTACCTGGACCAACTGAACCGGCAAACGGCGGAAAAATCCCGCCCGTCGAAGCTGCCGCCGCCGACGCCGCCGCCGCCCCAGTCGCTGGTACGCAGTACGACGGCGTCAGTACCACCAGGCAGCAGCAGCAGTAGCAGTAGCAACTGTCTGTCGTACAACCGACTCTCTCAGTTCAACTCGTTCTTCGCCGATGCGTCGAACGGTCGGGGTATCTCTCGCCAACACAGCAACAACAGCTTCGTCGAAGACATGGTCTCCACACGACAACCACCACCTGCTCTGATGGCCTCTGGTGACTGCGGTCAAGGACTGGTCGATAGCTCATCGTTTGAAGCAGCCAGGTATACTACTACTACTACTACTACTACTACTACTACTACTACTACTACTACTACTACTACTACTACTACTACTACTACTACTACTACTACTACTACTACTACTACTACTACTGCTGCTACTACTACTACTACTATACTGGGACTACTACTACTACTAGATTACTACTACTACTACTACTACTACTACTACTACTACTACTACTACTACTAATACTAATAATAATAATAATAATAATAATAATAACAGGGTTTATAGTTGTTCAACAGGATCTACCGTGTGTGTGATAATCACTGTGAATGTTAATTTCTCCCGCACCGATTGAGACATTGGAGTGCGGATAGAATAGTTTCATTTTTTGTGGTTTATGTACGTCTTACATTCAACTGGAGTTTTAAGTTTTGGCGTTGATCGTAATCCACCGTTTCCATCAAAGGAAGACCTCAGTAAGTTTGCTTCTTTTATCTTCAGATCTCCTGGAACCCCCTCCTCCACCCACTCGTCCGCCAGTTCCAGCGGCGGTGTAAGTTTTCACCTGCGTTATTCGAGATAATAATTCTGCATTCATTAGAACATGGATTTGTTCATTGTATCAGGAAAAGGCTTACGTAAGTAAGACTTTTAAAGGCGACGATATTTTTACCTGAAATTCAGGGTCTTCTATGGAAGTTGGATAATTATTCATTGTTTAGCTAATAAAGTAACAATAACAACGATGCTATTTATGTTGTACTTGTAAACGTTTCTTCTAAAAGGCATTTCCAGGAAGCTTCATTTCTGCTTTGACAACTGAGGCAGAAGTAGTCACGTGGCTCACAGCCAATCGATTTGGTCATCTTCTCAAAAAGTTCCAGAACTTTGCTGGTCAGTTGGCTTTCAACTATCAATCAATCAATCAATCAATCAATCAACTTCTATGGCGCCACTATGATGATGCCTGTGTCTTCAGTCGATGGCGCACTGAAGTGATTCTATAGTAATGAATTCCAGAGTTTGATCCCATCACTGATAGATCCTCATATAAGCCAGACGACATATTTGAATTCTTTATCTACAGTGTAATCTAACATTAATGTGGTCTGTTATCTGTGTGGTTATAAGTTGTTTGCTTTCTATTTCTTATCATTGTGAATAGTTATTCGTAAAATTCTGCTATGAATGACTATTGTTATTTGCTATTATTGTTGTATGTATTTGTGTGAAAACCCTTTCTTTTTGTAATAACTTTGAATGCTCTCTGTTACTTTTTGTCATTCCTGTGGGGCTGCTTTGAATGCTGTCGTGGCGTTTGATTTTCTCTCTCTTTTCTTCCAGGACATGACCTTTTGCGGCTGACTCGTTCCGATCTGATCGAGATCTGTGGCATCTCCGACGGGATTCGTCTGGCAAATTCACTCGCCATCAAGTGAGTACACATAAGACTCTATAAGAGACTTCAACCACCTGTTTTCAGCGTGTTGCTGCAGCCTCCAGCGTGGAATCGGTAGGCCTAAATCCTCTTTCATTCATCTGATCCAATTCGTAAATATCACGTCATCTGATAAAGTATTGACTCTTCCTGTTCTTTAAGCATATCCACCAGGTTTAATCTAGGCCGTTTCATAAGGGGAAATTGCCCCTTTCCCCCGGATATTTCAAATTCCCCCGGAAATTTTGGCATACTACATCAACTAACAGCAGCCTCATAGCTGACTTCCCTCCGGTTTTGTCAGTTTCCCCCCGGAGTCCAGGAGTCTAGGTTAAACACTGGTATCCACTGGTCGGTCCATCAGCCGACCATTTGTGACTGGGTCTCCCGTTAGACAACCAGTGTCGATGGTTAGTTGGTAGTAGCTGAGTTGTTGTAGGTGCTAGTGCTAGGTAGCTTATGTAGCTAGGTGGTTTTGTGGTCACTTGTACCTCTGAAGTGAGTTAAGACTTATTGCTGCATTCGCCGAAGTTTTTGTTGCCGGCGTCTTTGGACCGATTTTTTTTCTCTACGAGAAACAGTTATTAGTCTGCTTCAAACCAGATTTGCAAAACTGCAATAATTCTAGGACACAGAAACAGGCCGTATCCGCTTTTTAATGCTCTCTAATCGCAGCTGGGCAAATTCTGCGTTTGTTGTGCGATTTTTTATCCAGAAAGTTGACTGATCGGCAAACAAGGGAACTCGGCCAAGTGTCTTGACTATAGTCTCAGATACTTGTAAAATTTCGTCAAGTAGTTCAGCAAATGAATAAATTAACACAAACGCACCACATGCACAACATTTGCATCAACTTAAAGAGAATGAGGTCGAGAGGGAGAGGAAGAGAGCTGTGAAACTAGAAATGGCAAATGGTGGAAATTCTAAAAGTCTTCGATGCCTTTTTTATTTCAGAAACATTGCTCCGGTCATCACACTCTACATCAGCTCCAAGCCAGACAATCTCAGAGGTAATCTATTGAATGCATTCTGTCTTGTTATCAGTTTCTATGCTCCTTGTGAAGTTTAGAACGAGCTAAGTCAGAGGTTCCCAAACGAGGACCCGTCGGCAACTTGTGAGAGACCCTCCAGCTCTCGGAAAGATATTCTAAGATAATTAAGCTGTCTTCTAATCTATTCTAGTATGTTAATTTTAAAAATATTTAGAAACAGGTGTGATATATTTAAAAAATCTTGGACTTGTATTTTCACCGTTGATCGCCAGATGTCGAACGGCGAGTGTCGGATTCTTGCACAGACAGTGGCGCTCAGAATTCGAAGTTAAACGGCCACAGCAGCAGCAGCAACAACAACAACAACAACAACAACAACAACAACAACAGCGAGCAGCGTTTGGGACAAATGACAACTGGAGGCGGCGGCGGCGGCGGCGGGGAAATGGATTTCCGTATCCGGACCTGGACTCCTCCTCCACCTCCACCTCCACCTCTTCCTCGAGGCGATTAATATCGGACGCCCTGGGATCCGCAAAGCGACATCTGTACTCAAACGACGACGACGACGACGACGACGACAATGATGATGATGACGACGACGACGACGAACGAAAGAGAGGAGCAAAGAGAAACTGCGTCTACAAGATGAATACAGGTTCAAAAGATTTCTAAAGTAGCCACTCAGTTGTCTCCAGCACAGAATGAGATTACACATCAAGACCATAATGTGTATTTCTTAGTAATTAATATTTTTTGGTTGACCAATTTACGGTCGAGGTATCTCCTAAGGTTAACCTTTTCCCTCATTTTTCAATAAATAAAATTCTAAAAAAGCAATTTCAGAATACATATACTGTCAATGTATTTAGTTAATTGTTAAGTGTTAGTTAAGTTTTTTCTTCTTTATTTCTTCTTGATATAATTATGTTAATTTTGGGTATTGAGAGGAAGAAATAAAATTGTGATTGATTGATGTGAATGAATGACTAGGCGCAGCAGAGTGGTTCTCTCACTGGACAGATGATACTGAACCTATGTTACTTATTCTTACGGTGCTGCATTTGCAGGGAGAAGGGGGCATTCCTTATCATTGCTTGCTAACTCCCCACGAGCGTGCAGAGGGGAGGGGTGGCGGTGACCCCGGGCGCCGACCAGATGGAGGCGTAAAAGAGTTGAGTTGGAGACCTTTTTTCTCGTCAAGAATTTTTTTGACTTGGCCACGGGCTCCGACCGTTCTCTACACGCCACTGTGACGCCCCCCCCCCACCTCCTCACATCTGGTCCGCTGTAATCACAGCAAGGGGGAAGTTACATGCTGTCATTGGTTAACTTATTTAGCTTAATTAAACAATGAAATATTCTTTCCCACGACGGTCTGAATTTCAATTAACCGCGCTTGTGACTTATCTGGCATGCAAAGTCTTCAGTCAACGGCTTTATTAATGGTTTGATTGTAGCTGCGATTGGAATACCTAAGTTTCATTGACTCGAGTTCTGTTATGTAAGGATGCTGGGTTTATTTTTCGCTTAGATACACCGCTCAGTTTATTGCAGCGGTTCTCAACCTGTGGGTCGCGAGTCGCGAGTCGCGACCCAGACGGGGGTCGAATGACGATTTGCCAGGGGTCGCCTGAGGCCGTCGGAAATATGGGGTTGTCTCTTTTCTGATGAGCAAAACCTGTAACTGTACAAAATTTTCCAATTTGTAGTTACTAGTTTTTAAAACTATAATTGCCATTCGAGGATAGACCTTGCAGACAATTAATAATAATAATAATAATAATAATAATAATAATAATAATAATAATAATAATGTGATTTTAAGTGGTTTAGGAGGCTAAGTAAGACTGTGTGAAAACCACTGAAAATTGAATCAGAATGATTTCAAACATTTTAATTGTTGTAGCATTATTATTTTTAAGTTTACATTATGAACTAAAGTGATTTTATGGTTGGGGTCGCCATATCATGGGAAATTGAATTGAATTGGTCGCGGCACTGCAAAGGTTGAGAACCGCTGGTTTATTGCCTCTTAAAAGGCCTTACACATCAGAATTCCCAAGGTCTCACTGTCACTGGCACTGTGTATATAATGTCTACCCGCACATAATATGGCATCTGGCTGGCAAGAGTGCATGATTATTTGTTCGTTGTATGCCATAGAAATACAGTTCAACCTGGATGACGTTCTTACCTGTAAGAAATTACCTGTTCTTAGTTCTTACCTGTATCGTTGTTTTTCAGTGTACAATGCAGTCTACTTGAGTCAGGCCACCAGACAGCATCTGCTGGAGCAAGTGGCATCCGTGGCGAAACTCTCTCTGCAGAATCTACGAAACTTTCGCATGATCATGTCCTCTGGAGTCCTCGTTCACATAACAGATTCTGTGAGCGTCCTTATATCTAACAGTCTACATCTGCCTCTGAGTAAACAGGAGGTCGTTTTCGCCAGCAGAGTGTATGTAGACAATTCAGTTGCAGGGGAAGACTTCGTTATAACTTGCTTAGCGAGTCTGTTCAGTTGGGTATGTTATATTCCGAGGTCGGTAAATGATGATCCAATATCATCCAATTGACGACCTTAGTCAATTGCCGTTGTAAGATAACCAGCTGCAGCTTTACTTCCTACAGACTCATTATATATATAAATATAATGTGCCCAATGACTAGGAGGTTTAGAGTGGTTCATTGGGGTCAGATCTACTCTGTGGTGTGAGAAACGCTGTGATATTTTAGAAGTCCAAGACCCAAAAAGCATATGCACGCCCCTGGGTGGATTCGAACCACCAACTTTTCGGTTAACAGCCGAACGCGCTAACCGGTTGCGCCACAGAGGCATCGGCTAAACTTACAAACATTAGGTGACCTGCGCTTCTGCAATCGGCGCGTGTTTGGCAACTAATCATCTAGAAGTTGGATTTCTATTAGCCCTTTGAGAAATAAAACTGCCCAGCCAATCGGACGACTCTCTCTCTGTCTCTCTCTCTCTCTGTCTCTCTCTCTGTGTTTCTGTCTCTCTCTCTGTCTCTCTCTCTCTCTCTCTCTGTGTGCGTGCGTGTGTGTTCATAACGAAGAGGCATTATGTGGAATGTGGAATTCTGGCCACGAATGGTTTTTGAAATTGGTCTTGGAATTGTTGGGAAACGATGATGATAATCTTTTTCAGGACGATCTCTAACTTTATATTTTTAGGTTGTGGAAAATCTAACCAATGAATCGAAATTCTTCTATGAGATCATCTCAGGTAACAGAGCGCCTGTTTAGGCCTATGGGCTGCTGTATCTTTTTGCTATTGCTTCGCTGTCATCGACTGACTATTGCAGCAGCGAAATCCTAAGCTCTTGACTGACGTTAATTTTTATTTCCTAATCAAATTCTGTCAGTCGTTGGTAGCTGATTCACATATCATATTTCCGTTAGCCCTCATTTATTCAGTTCACGTAGACTGTTGATTTGATTGAAAAAGCATTGATAAGCTAACAACCGATACAGGTACAGTGGATCCCACTTAATCGCATACCGCTTAATTGCATAACCCGCATAATCGCATAACAACATAAAAGCCCGAACCAGTGTTTTGTCCGTACAGTTAATTATAATTGTGCGGGACGTCTGATAATTATCAGACGCCTGGCCTATTCGCATAGCCCAGTTAATCGCTTAAGCAAGGCTTGCACGGCACCTATGCAATTAAGCGGGTTTCACTGTATTTAGACAATATTTAATTTAGAAATTCAATTTGTTGCCATATGTATGAAGATTTCTAATCTGATGCGTTTCAGACGGCAGCAATTTTGGTTGGGACTTCATTCTAACGCCGATCAATTCCTTCACATGAAAACCAGATCCCAGGAGTGCATATAGGATAACGACCGTTAAGAGTTAAGACGAGCGTTCCTGCAAATCTTGAACTACTGTACATTATTTATTTCATGGCAGCTGTCTGTAAAGACTAAAAGTTTTTACAATATTATTCATCGCTGACTGTAGATACGAATAAATTATTATTTGTTAAAAATATTTTACTACTCATGTCGACTCGTGTTGGCAGGAAATGCTTTGCAGCGATGATTATGAAGAAGAAGAAGAAGAAGAAGAAGAAGAAGAAGAAGATGACGATGATGATGATGATGATGATGATGATGATGATGATGATGATGGTGGAGAGGATGATGTCTTTGTTGTTTATCACTGTATAGATCATGATGATCAGTTGTAATTCAACGTTGTCTTACATTTATTATGCACTGCAGTTGTGTTTTTACGGTTGGAAATTATAATTTATGAGGACGCTTATAGACTGCGCTCGTACAACTACAATCTGTTTGAAGTTTACGATGCTTGTATTTTGACTTATTCTCTTTTAAAGTGCCATTTATCAGAATCAATAACATGGGTAACAGCAGCTAGACAATTGTCTCATTTATACGATATATTTTATTCCGAACATTAACCCCTTAACTGGGTGCCCCGAGTAACACTCGTCCATTTTACACTGAGTTACAAATAGTTGCCCAGTTAAGGGGTTAATGGTACACCCCTCCTCCCACGGTTGAGCGCGTCTTGGCCTCTTTTTTTGCACAGCTACTTTTAAGTATCTCTTCTTGTACAATTATTGTAACTTTACTGTGACCGCACTTTGACACGCAACATTTCTAATTTGAATGCGGCTTGTCTTCGTGAAGCTTAGTAGCACATTTCCCTTGCAAATAGAAACCAAGTGTTTTTCTAAACTGTTGTTTTGATTTGTTAATTTGCATTTAATTGTTGTTTGATGTGATCTTTTCCCTGCTTCAATGCTGTTTAATTTCTGTGATCTGTAATTTAATTCATTCCACTCAAATACATTTGGGATTTGCCTCTCCCAGATCAGCTGATCAGATGAGGACAATGTTTTTATCAGTGTTTCACATCGAACTGTGAATGAGATATTTGTTTAATGGACAGAATTTGGCAGTGTTGGAGTTGTGAAATTTGAGCTGGCGGGGGGGGGGTTGAGGACTGAAATTCAATGAATGACAGAAACTGCATGTACCCGACATGCGATTTTTGGGAGGGTTGCAAAGTTAGCTGGGAGTAGTTCAACCTCCTCACCCCCCCGGCAACTCCAGCACTGGAATTTGGGTTAAATGACCCGGCATGAATGACCCCACCTTTGGATATAGCTACTTCATTTTGAGATTAAGCGCATAGGAATAATGAGCTATATACTTCGGTGATGCTTTTGAAAGCGCTATAGAAATTAAAGAGATTTTACTTACTTAATTTGAAATTGAAATGTTTGGACAGTTTGTGCAACGATTTGCGTGTATTCACTATTGTACATTGTTCACGCACACACGCACACACACACAACTGCAAAAGCTATTTTTTTTATCAGGAAAGAGCTTACTTTAAGTGAATTTACAACGCACAAGACTTCAAATTTATTCACATTTAATTTCGTCAGTTGGTTTATATTTGATCATCTTGTTAAGAAATGAGTTGTTGCTTATTCAGGTGCCAAGAATCATTGTAGATGCAGCGTTCAATTTGCAGGAGTTTGAGCTGTTCTAGCACCCATTAGTTGAAGGCGACCCCCCACTGAGGTTGAAAATGAATTTTGGTTTCTAGTCGTTCGGGTCTTCAATGATGGTCAGAAATTTTGTCAGTTCTACACAGTTTTTTAATGAATGCTGGACACGAAATTTTTTTAGCTTATCTTATTCGTCAACCATTTTTAAAATGATTTATGTCTCACTAATTAATGTGAAGTGAACTAAATATTTCCGTTTATTGCAGCAATTGCTTATTATAACGCTGTGCCAACATTTTCGTAATTGTACGTTAAAAGATTCGCATACATTTTGCATTACTGTACTTCTGTTGACTGTGTCGTACATGGCTAAATGCTGATGCGCGTTGGCAGATGCCAAAATCACGAATTCGTCCATGAACTGTTTGATCTGTTATAAATTGTAAATTTGACGTTTCCGAAATTATTTTCATTTATACTAGAATTCCAGAAGAAATAGTGTGTTTGACCAGCTAATTGCAGTAATGGCAGTGAAAAATGGAGGGGGGGTATCCTACGCTAACTTGTTTGTTGCCTCCTTATTCAAACTGAATTGAGGCTTACGTGGAAACAAATAGGCCTATGTCGCACGATCCTGGGCTACAATAATTCTTTAAATGAGATCTTCTTTCGAGAGCGGTTGTCGATGGCAAAAGGATTTTCTTTTCGTCTGTAGTAAAAATGTGTTTTTTTACCGACGAATATTCTAATCTCTGCGTTGTTGACGAATACTTGAAAATCTTGCCTGAACCATCGTCCATACTTAAAAGCCTGCGCTGAAAAAGACCACGCAAGCCTACAGCTACTGTATATAGCTAATAGCTAATAGCTCATAGTGGAGATTACCTCTTGAGAGTATAGGCCTGTGTCATTATAGGCCTACTCGTATTCGTATAAGAACTTAAAAAAACTGGCCGTCATGATAAATTATCGTGTGTTCTTTGTTACACCGACCGGGAACGGCAGCATCTGCTATATAATGCGTTGACGAGGCCGATATAACAAACGAGAAAATCGTTTCAGCCTATATCGCTGTCACTATCTCTTCAAGTGACCATATAAAATCCATATTGTAGGTTCATACTTGTTTAGCAATGTTATGTCCCAGAAATGGACCAATCATAAGAAGGCGCAAGCGGCCTGTTCATTTTGAATCTAAATTGTTATTCTGAAAGGCTTAGACTAAATATGTGTCCTGTATTTTGGCAATGTATACTGCGAATTGTGTTTGCTTTGTAGAATCAAAGAAAACAGCTTTAGAGGACAAACGGAGGTTGGAATAGAGGAATGTGGACCTATGAATGACAGTGGTTTTCAACGCACAAGAAATCCTATTTAGTCATTTAAAATTCAGTTATTATTATTATTATTATTATTATTATTATTAGGTGAAAATTAAATCTCTGGAGTGTCACAGATATTATTATTATTATTATTATTATTATTATTATTATTATTATTATTATTATTATTATTATTACTTACTGTATATTCCGAATAAAATGACAAATATACTTGAACGATGGGATGGGTATTTCCTGTTTTCCAATATTCAATTCGCAGTTCGCTGTGGAGGAGTGATAATGATTATAGCCTGTGATATTTCCGAAAAACTGAGAAGGAATCAACTTTGTCTTTCAATGCTAATTATCAATGAAATACGTAAGGCTTATCCAAGCATTTGGACCAGAGTAAGCTATGTTGAAAAGATATGGAATGCGTTGAATTTCTTTAGAAAATAAACGGCATCATAAGTCACATGTAACATGAATCTGAGATAAACATTGAATGCGGTCACATTGACCGTATATTTGATCAAAAGAATATATAGCGGCTGTTTGGGAAACCAGCAGAGAAATCTTTCCTTTTTGAACATCTGCACTAAATGGATCTGAAACGATCCAACAAAACCACAATTAAGTTCATTGCCGATGATGATGATGATGCTTCTGCCGAATCAAAAAAAATATGCTTAGGATTTCTGCCTTACACAATATTTCTGTCTGGAATTTGGGTCGTTTCAGCTGCTCAGCCATGACCCCCAGTAAAGCCCTCCATATAACCTTGTGGCAAATGTATTATAGGAGATGCATTTGAACGACGCTGCCCTGTTAATATACTGCGTCTATAGTCCTCTGGTTGTGTCTTGGCCACAACTTAATCAAAGACCCTGTGCACTGTTCGATCACAGAACAGGAGCTCATAAAATTGAACTTTCATCGTGTTTTGTGGATTTAAACACTTCGGGAGTGAATTTGGTTTTAATTCTCAAAAGCCGAGAGCTTCCCGAAGCGAACGTGACCACTGCTACGATCTGTTTTGTACAGCCATAATAAGATATTAGCTAATTGATTATTCTTGAAACGATCAAATAACCTTTGAGGAAATCTAGGTGTCGTGTCTAACGCAGCTGCGTCTCCAGAAGATGTACAGCACTCTCTCTCTCTGAATTGTATTCAGTCGGTCAATCGGTCAACTTCTATAGCGCCACTGGGATTATGTCAGGTATCAGACTTGAGTAGTGATCGGGTGTGCTATTTGCAAAATAGTTTACATCCAATTGCCGTCATTCTCACGCGACGGAAATATTATTAGGTTGACATGTTTTTAAGCAGAGGCGTAGCGACGGGGGGGTATATCGGTATATATACCCCCCCAAATAAAAAACAGTCTACCTTAAAGTTTTTTATGTGATTTACATGTGGTTATATGTGGTTTATATGGTTTATGTGGTTTATAGTTAAGATTTATACCCGCCCAAAATATTTATACCCTCCCAAATAAAATTCTTCCAAACTCTTCCAAACCGGGTGGACGGTTTGGAAGAGGATCTGCACATGGCAGGGATGAACCTCAATGGAAAAACTGATGGAAGACACCGAATGACTTTGGAAGAAATAGCAAAGGACAGAGAACTTTGGAGAGATGTGATGGAGAAGTCAATAGCTGGACACAGCTGGAGGACGAAGACCTGACCTGAAATAAAATTCCTGGCTACGCCCCTGTTTTAAACCAAGACCGCCGCTGCTATGAAACTCCAGGGTGGAGCAGGGGCCTTGTGTTGTTGTTATTATCATCGATATCTTTCGTCGTTCGAGTCCATTAACTTCGCTGGTCCCGAGGGACCTCAATGATTCCATCTTTCCAGTTTCAACCCGGTCTCCGTCCACCGACCAATTACTCGGTTCGCGTGAGACGCGATTTATTGTGCGCCCGTTTAGGCGTCTGTTTTGTCGCAAGCAATCGTCTTATCTCTTATCCGAAGATCGCACAGCCGTGACGATATAATATATACGAAGGCGAGTTTCACTGGCTACGGTCTCAGTGGTTGCAACCCTGGGGAGGCTCCTCCGCTGCCAGTACGTCTTACGCCGCGCCGAACATTCGATCTGACGTTCGTGATCAATCCGCCAGAGAAAATAGTTCGGCGCGCGATGAGTGTGATCGCAACTGTATCGCTACGCCATCGAAGATCAATCAAAGCGAATTGAGTGAAAACGAGGCAATACTAAAATGCAATCGACTCTACGCTCAAGTTTCTTCGGCAGATGTATTTTCAAATGGCGGTCCGCGGGCCAGATCCGGTCCGCCGAGGGTGTGAAATGGCCCGCGAAGATCAAGTAAAGCGATAGATAAATAGCGATAAATAAGGTTTTGGAGCGATAAATAAGGTTTTCCTAATACGCATAAAATCTTTTAAAAATGTCTTGCTTTCAATCTTCGTATTTTCTACTAGGACCTATCTCTAAACTATATTCTTTCTGAATTGCCTAGTCCTTGGGCACCAGTCACGAAAATTTTTGCCCTTCATAAAATTCGATTGAATACCCATGATCCATGATCTTTGAATTCATGATCCATGATCTTTGAATTCATGATCCATGATCTACAGGCCTACAAGGCATAACGGAATAGTCAGTTGGAAAGACTAGTTGATCTTAGGACTTACCCTAACGATAGATTCATGTGCGCGGTTTTATCTGCCCCACTGGCCAACAGATCCCCCCACTGAAGGCATCATACATTGATTTTCCACCTTACGACCTGTGACTGGTGGTCAAAAATTCTGGTCTAGAAGTACTTCGACCCCACTATTTCTGGAAAATCAAGCAGCAACAAAATTGTCTAAATCTCCAATTGTTCACTTTTTACTTTTTTGAACCTTCATCGGATGAAATTAGGTTAAAAGTTCCAAATAATTTAACGCATAATTAATTGCAGGGGCGTGCCCAAGGAATCTGGCTTCCATGGCAGAGGATCAGAAAATTAAATTATCAGGTTAACAGATCTTTAATTAACAAACCATGACATTTTATCTACAGAAGATTAAAACTACAGATGCACTTTTCTTGCTTTTACTGATGCAAAATGGTCTATTATCAGGTGCTCAAAGTCAGTTTTCTCAGTTTCTTCTCTTTCTACGCTGATTAGAGACCAAGATCACAGGGTTTTTCTCTTGCGTCCCCTTCAAATGATGCCCTAGACATCTGCCCTACCTGCCCCACCCTAGATACGCCACAGTAAATGCATGTCCTTGTTTTTCCTTCGTCCGACTACTAAGACATTTGTCTCGCAACTACAGCAGTTGATGGTTTTGTTGATTCTGAATTAAATTGGTCCACTTTAAGAGACAACCAAAGGACGTTGGCTTCGATGAACAATACGACATTCGCCCTCGAGACTTTAAAGCAACGCAGTCCTCCGCTTCGAGCGACGCAACAAATCGAGCGCCCATTGTACGAGGGACGCAGAGGAGGGCGGAACTACTTTCACTAGCATCTGATTCGAATCTCCGCGGACGACGGAGACAGAGAGAGATGCTGTACTTTTCATCCGGGGACATCGCGCATCCGAATGCACGCGTTGTGGCCGCCAGTCGAAATTCTTTGATATTTCCAGAATTGACCTTTGAATGAACCGCTGCTCAGAGGAGCAGATCAGGACTAAGCACTTGGCTTCAAAGGAGACGGCGATAGGAGGTTCAAACAAACGAACGATCTCTCTCTCTCTCTCCTGATGTATTTTGGGAATCCAATGTTCTCAGTTAAATGGTTTGATTTTCCATCAGATTTAGAAACTGTCTGCAACTACTTCGGACAATAACATATTCACTGGGGATTCAAAACCCCGAGATAATACTGATATCAGTATGCTGTTACAACAACAATAGCAACAACAATAGCTACTACGACTACTGCGACTAATGCTACTGCCACTACTGCGACTACTACTACTACTACTACTACCACTACTGCCACTACTACCGCTAATGCTACTATACTACTACCACCACTACTACTATAACTGCTACTACTACTATACTAGAAAAACAGCAGCAACAACAACAACTACTACTACTACTACTACTACTACTACTACTACTACTACTACTACTACTGCTACTACTGCTGCTGCTGCTGCTGCTACTACTACTACTACTTTTACAAAGTCAACGCTGTTCGTTTAGGAAAGATTATTACCCAATGTAGATATTCAGGCAGGTTTCAATTTGATCAGATCACGAACAAGAGAGAGTAAAAAATCATTTCTAAAAGCGCCTTTTGCCTCGTTCTTCTTGAGCGGCGGCGGCGGGGAGGCATTGGGGGGGCGTACGACGTCCCTCCCCGCCTCCCCTTCGGACGTGACCGTCTCTCAGACTCGGGTGCTGCGGAACCGATTTCCCAGTTGCGTTGTTCGTCGGTCGAAGTGGAACGGAAGGCGAAACCACGGATCTACGGAATGCTTCCCATGAGTCCCTCTTGTTCTTCGCTCGAAAAACGTCGTCGTCGACGAAGAATCAGGAATATTCCGAAGGAAAAAGAGAATTCTTCCGAAGACACGAACTCTCCGCTTTCTTATCTCAAATCCGATTTAGACGTTTTTGCTTTTGTCGATTTTCGATACGCTGGTGGTGGGTTGGGTTGGGTGGGGGTGGAAGGGGAAAGGGCTCTTTGCTTCCAACTGAACGGTGACTGGAGTAGAAATTTCTTTTTATTTGACAGACAGACAGACACCTTCCTCTACTGGAGTCTGGAGGTAAAAAGCTCTGAGATGGAATGACTCTGCCTGAACGCTTTTTAAAAAATAATCCTCTGTTTTTGGTCAGAATTTCTTTTCACGCGATTTTTAAAGCAGTCAACCGATTTGTTTAGCAATTCCCATCGCCCTTCGGACTTCATTTAAAACCACGATGTTCGCCTCATCCATTCATTTACACTGCAAAACCATAATGTGAATCAATGGTCGGGTGGAACATAGTGGTTCTCATACAAAGCAGATCCTACTGAACCATTGTAAACCACTATATTTGCTTATTATTATTATTATTATTATTATTATTATTATTATTATTATTATTATTATTATTATTATTATTATTATTATTATTATTACGATAGGCTGCTTATTAGTATATAGGCTAATTATAATGTTTGAAGGAAGGGCCAAAGTACAGAACTTGTTTACTCCATTACAAAAGTCCTAAAGTTACACGAGGAAAAGGTCAAAGATTCGGTAATGAGCTCTCCTCAGATGCCCCCCGCCCCCCACAGTGCCTGTCTTTGTTCTGTGATGCGTTTCCTTTTGATGGTCTTCGAGGGATTTGGTCAAAGCCTTTGAAGGAAGCAACAGTTCCAAAAAACGACAAAAGAGACATTCAGGACACACAGACTGATCCACACAATTCGGACATGGCTGTTTAAAGCTTAAACATAGCGTCATTTAAAGTGGCTTAGGAGGCATTACTGCCCGTGTGAAAGCCATTAGGGGCGCTAACGGGGCTTGAACCCGCTCTCCGTCAGGCTGCCGCTCCAGCGCCTAACCCACTCTGTCATCTTCCGCCCCAGTTAGTTAGATTAAGCGTTCAAGAATAGGCAGCTACTGCGGGACGTACATACGAAAGCGCTATATAAACTCACGAGATTGTGCTTGCATACTTACCTCAAAATCAAATTCCAATTCTGATGACGTCATTTCAAATTATTAACGACATTTGATGGTTTATTCTAATAGGACAAAAACTCTTTCTCTCTCTCTCTCCATTTCTCTCTGTTTGTCTGTCTGTCTCTTTCTCTCTCTCCCTCTATGTCTTTCTCCGTCTTTCTTTTCTCATCGAAGTTCCTCTCTCTCTCTCTCTCTCTCTCTCTCTCTCAGTGGCGTCATTTCACACTTTTCTTTGGGGCGAGAAAAATTGTTTGAAAATTTTTGACAAATTTTTGGCAAATTTTAGGCATTTTTGCAATTTATTTGCAAATTTTTTGCAAATTTTGAGCAATTTTGGCAAATTTTAGGGCCAATGTTGGAAAATTTGCAATTTTTTGGCAATTTTTTGCACATTAATACATTATAAATTAATATTTTTATTTCCTCACGAGCCCCCAAATGACGCCTCTGCTCTCTCTCTCTCTCTCTCTCTCTCTCTCTCTCTCTCTCTCTCTCTCTCTCTCTAGTGATTAACGATCGAAATGTGAGTGAACTCCCCTTTGTTGATTCAAACCAGCCTACCAACTTCTCTTAGCTCTCCTTCTTCTCGCCTCTTTGTTGAATCGAAGCCTTCGAAGGCCACTGTGGACGACACCGGAAGCTCGTTCGACCGGAAGGAAGCAGAATTTCCCGAAGCGCCTCCTGGCGAACGACGATGAAAACGACGGCGTAATTAATTGCACCGGCGGCGGCGGCGGCGGCGGCCATCTTGGGTCCATAATTCGAAGCGCGATTGAGGTCAGACAAAGGCGAAGACAACTGATTACCACAGCCTCTGTTTACGACCGTCTCTGCCATCCGCTGTCACCGAAAACGAAGCGAAAGAACCCACACACCCCACCCTTACCCCTTACCAGACTCCGTACAGTTTGGACTAAATCGCAACTGGGCCGTGCGTATATCACATTGATTGGGGAGGAAGTCTGTGTCAGCTGTGTTGCCGTAAACTTCGAAGAACTTTTTCTGAATGAAAATAACTTTTAAAAACCATGGAAACTTTAATTAAGACGCAATAGTTCAGAATTGAGAGCCGACCCCTTTCCACCTTTGACGCCAGAACAATGTGAACATGAGTCTAGTTCATGTAAATCAATGAATACATTTCCCGTGGGCAGAGATGATTTGGCCTCGTAGTAGTATCTCTCTATAGGGTAAACAGTACATTTTCTAGTTCTTATGATCAGTGAATATACTGGTGAGTTGCCTGTCTTTGTACCGACAGAGATTTCATCTCGTTCTGTCAGCTGAGCATGCACTCTCTCTCTGCCGCCGTAAATCCGGCCAAAAGCACAGCTGCTCTGTGTTTTCTTCTCTGAGACCGCTTGTGCATGATGAGGCGGTTGTTGCACAGAGCAACGATGTTGCTCTCCAGTTGCACTGTGTTGCTTTCGTTGTCTCTGTTGCACACCTTGTTGGACGCGTTGATCCAGTTTCATTGGACGCGCAATGTTTAGAGAAACGCTTGATTCTCGAAAAATAACTTTTATTCTATGTTCTGCAGGTCCAGTTTAAGTTTAGTCATCGGAAAAATTCTGATGCTTGACCGAATACCACCAGGGCGTAGCCAGCATTCTGAAATTTGATGGGGGGGGCGAGGGTTAGGTATAATGTGATTTTGGGGTATAAATCTTTAAAAACTTTGAAACTCTTAAGAAACACATTAAACATTTTAAGGTAGCCTGATTTTTTTGGATGGGAGGGGTATATACACCAATACACCCCCTCGGTACGCCCCGATTGCAAGTAGCAGTCAACGGAGAATTTCATCTTGTCAAAGCAGAAACAGTGAACTCAGAGATTAGATGATGCAAAATTCTTATGTACAATTCTGATACATCTAGTACACAGTTTGGTATTATTATTATTATTATTATTATTATTATTATTATTATTATTATTATTATTATTATTATTATTATTATTACTACTACTACTACTACTACTACTACTACTACTACTACTACTATTATTATTATTATTATTACTACTACTACTACCATTAGCGTCGCCACGGGGTATTACCACCTACCAGATTCGCGCAAATCCGGTAGTTTTTTGTGAGGGGTAGGGGGTAAGGAATCTGACACGCCAGACCCCTTTGCCCCCAACCAACCAAAAATTACTGGCGACGCCACTACTACTACTACTACTACTACTGATACTACTACTACTACTACTACTACTACTACTACTACTACTACTACTACTACTACTACTACTACTACTACTACTACTACTACTACTACTAATAATAATAATAATAATAATAAAATTAATAGCTGGATTTGGGGTGGTTCAGTGAGGTCTGAGAGATTAAAATTTAATGATTTTGTTACAAATGACGTAAGTCCAGGATCACAAGAAAGAAGTAGGAACAATGGTTGTTGTTAGCAAGAGGGCGTAAAGGCAATCAATATAAACTGAGTTTTTCTTTGGCCCGATAGGCAGAGAATGGAATGAATGAATGACCGATTCTTATATTGACGGCAGATGTCAAGGCGTCGTCGTCGTCGTCGTCGTCGTGAGATCTTGAGCCACGCGAGTGACAGACTGATTGTGTCGAGAAATCCCGTTCTGGCATTTTGGCAGACGATAGATAGATAGATAGATAGATAGATAGATAGTAGGACACCAAAGGAAACGCCAAATTGGACGCATTGCATCGCCGGAGCAGGATTACAATGCCAGAAAATAATTATTTTTCGAATATTGAATTTTGACGCTCAGAAAGCGAGACAGATATAGAGGAACAGAGAGAGAGAGAGAGAGAGAGAGAGAGAGAGAGAGAGAGACAGACAGAGACAGACAGACAGACAGACAGACAGACAGACAGACAGAGACAGAGACAGAGACAGACAGACAGTCAAGGACAGAAGAGACAGAGGACAGGACAGAAGGACAGAATGACAGAGAGGAGTAGAGTTTATCGATTCGGGGGTTCTTTCAAATTGTGTGTGAATCGTCAATGTTGACGTTCTTCTAACGGAGCGAAGCTTTTCATTCATCGGGACTCGAATGAACCCGACTCTGGCTTCTGGCTTTTTTGATCCTCTAAATCCTGATTGCTATCGATGTCCGTACTCGACAGAATTCCAAACGCGTTCCACAAGACCAGGACCTCTTAATTGCCACTGACAAGCCACGACATCAACGGGACATACTGTGCATACAGAGATACTCACAACAGCAGCAGCAGCAGCAGCAGCAGAAGCAGTACAGATATAGTAGAGCTCTTGGCATCAGTGGTAGGACAGACCGCCCGCACAATGAGTGAAGAATATAGATAGAGTTTACCTGGTGATAAAAATGGGTTTGTATTTTCAGTATGAAACATCGCCGATAGCAGGAAACGAAAATAATGCATTTTCAAGTGAATGTAATTCCGTAAACTCGTTACATTTAAGCTTACAGCTGTAAAGAGTAATGTTGATTGTTGTTTTTTGGTGTTCTGAGTTAAAGATCCACAACACTATAGAGGTCTTCGGAGATCTTCGTAAACTCTCGATTAATTTTTGAGATTGAAAAAGTTCTGGCATGCGTCGAGGGTCGTTGTGATTTTTTTCACGCTCCTAAGATATTTCCCTTGATTCTGTTGGGAGGTTAAAAAAGAGACAAATGAATGAGTGTTAATAGACGAAGTATGTGTGATGACATTGAAAATTCAGTAAAGAGGCACATTTTAATATGATATGACTGCGTTTTCAATATATACGCTACTGCGACCGGTTAATTGTTAATATTCCTAAACTGTTGCTAACAAAACGTTTAACAAATATAACATATTTATCGCATATATAACATATATAAGACACATATAACATATGTAACATATATATAACACATATAACATATATTTATATATATATAAACATATAACATATATAATAAACATATATGTATATGTTATATATTTATAGTTCTATATATATATGTTAAATGTTATATATAAACATAGTTATATAAAGGTCATCCGTTATAAATATATATATGTTATAGGTTATATATATATAACATATATAAATTTAACATAATATTGTTTGCTAACAAATATAACTAAATCGAAACAAAATTTTGTTATCAAAAAGTTTTTTGTTAACGCTATTTTTTCACGCCAACTGGCTTACTGAAAATGGCAGAAAAGTCACTCAATATTTAATTTGTGTAGTGATAAGGGTGAAACAATCATCTTATCTGGACAAACTGCTGCTTGATTATCCTCTTATATCCAGACACTCCCCCTTTCCCGTTTTTGATAGTGTCACTGATGTCACGTGACTTCCATCCAGGCATCAGCTACTCAGCAACAAAAATATCTATTCACTGCTGCGGTCATTAGGCAATTCAATACTGCGGACATAAGACCATTACAGCACAATGGGAAAACATAGGCTACTATTTGACGACGCTCGTCGTCACGCCGCAGTCAAGAGGTTAAATCTACTACCAACTGGCAATTTGTTACGCCTAAAACGCCTCATGTTTCTATATATCATCATTTGAGACAGGACTGGTTGGTGGCAGTCATGATAATGGGACAGCGACTATAAATTGAGGCTGATGGGCGAGGAACAGCACAATGACCGCCCCACCCTGCAGTTGGCAATAATTCTGACTTCTACTCTTGTACTATTGCACTAGTACTAGGCCTACCTACCATTGCAAACACATCTGTAAAATTGCACTTGGAATTTTTGATCTCCTACCATAACTTTTGGTGAACTCGAGTGAGGAAAACAGTTCGCAAAACAAAACTAGTAAAGCTTTCAAAGTAATCGAAACCAAATTCAGTTCAGAATTTATTTGAACAAATGGTGAAACTATCTTCATCGCAACCAATGTTCTAACTGTTTGTCCTCTGTTCTAGATCTCTAGCATCTAATATCCTACGGCAGTGTGTCAAGTAACCGAGGAAATGTCTATTCGTCAATCAAGTAGGCTATCATACATGACTACTATTATCATACTACTACTTTAGTGTCGTTCGCTGCTCCTTCAGAAACCGACGTCATTTCGATTGTGAGGTCATTACCTTGCAAACAATGTCAAGCGGATCCACTGCCTACGTGGCTCCTCAAAGAGTCTATTGAGACGCTCGCTCCGTTTCTCACGACTCTTCTGTCGACGTCTTTGAAGCGGTGAATTTCCATCGTCTTGAAACATGCGGTCGTATACCCGCACCTTAAGGGGCCAAGTCTGAATCAAGATGAAATAAGCAACTATCGGCCAGTCTCTAATCTTCCCGTCTTGTCAAAGCTGCTGGAGAGAGTGGTCAATAACCAACTTGTAAACTACTTGACGTCAAATGGTCTAATTAAAGATCAGTCGGCCTATCGGGGGACGGAAACAGCGGTCTTGCGTATTTACAATGATATTGTTGATGCGATCGCTAATGGTCAGTTAGCCCTTCTTTGCCTCCTTGACCTCTCTGCGGCTTTTGATACAGTAGACCATGACATTCTCGTTCGTCGCCTTGAACTTACCTACGGCTTAAATGGAGTTGCGCTATCTGGATTCGAGACTACCTGACAGCTAGATCTCAATCGGTTTGCTGGAATGGTCGCACGTCCGACTCGCGCCGTGTTCTCAGTGGGGTGCCGCAAGGATCAGTACTAGGTCCACTACTGTTCGTCCTATATGTGGCAGATATAGGGCGAATCATCAAATCGTGTGGGCTTACTTCACACGCTTATGCCGATGACGTTCAGGTCTACTCCTCGTGTAACCCATCTGACGTCGAACGACTACGGTCCTCTATCACGGACTGTATTTCCTCGATCGAACAGTGGACGGATGAAAATCGGTTATCCCTGAATCCAGCAAAGACTGAGTTCCTCTGGTTAAGTACACCTAGAAGGAAACATCTCATACCACGAAATCCGTTTTCAATTGAAGATGTAGACATTGTTCCTTGTACCGAACTACGTCTTCTAGGCGTTCTTTTGGATGAGTCACTTTCGTTTGTCAGTCACTTAAACAATGTGATTCACACCTGTTACTATCAGCTACGCAGGATCCGGGAGATTCGCCGCTACCTGCCATTTCCGTCGATCCTCATTCTATCACGAGTGGATTATTGTAACAGTATCTTACTCGGACTTCCTGTCAGCCAGCTAAACCGTCTTCAGATGGTGCTAAATGTTTCAGCACGTCTGATCTTCGGCGCTAGGTGGAATGAGCATGTGACACCGCTATTACGAGACAAACTTCACTGGCTCCGGATTCCGGAGCGTATAGCCTTTAAACGTTGCTGGTTTACATTTAGGACGTTAAATGACCCTTTCTGCCCCGAGTACTTAACGGCTCTGGTCTGTAAGCAGCTTCGATCAAGCAGCCGTTCTCAATTGGTGGTTCCACCCCCGTCTACGACAGCAAATTGGGGATCGGTCTGTTTCGAGGGGCAACCCTTTGCTTTGGAACTCCCTGCCGGCGGACGTGACTAGGTGACATCTCCTGAACTGTTCACTAGGAACCTTAAAACATATTTATTTAATATCTCCTATTAGGGACATTTGTAAAGTGCTCTTGACTTTAGGCGATGCGTATTGCGCTATATGAAATTGTCAGAATTAATAATAATAATACTGTACTTACAATACAAGATGTCCTTCTGTTTAAAGAGATTCGGTTCTCTTATTGTCATTGGAAATCTCGGGCAACGCTTCGGAGCTACGAACGATGCATTTCGATGGGGGGGATCAGGTGGACGTCACTTTCTACCTGGATCTACCTATCGTTTAAGGTTGTCGACGCCTGTGAAGTGTCGTGGGAAGGAGGAGGAGGGTAGGGGCGTTATTTAGAAGACGCTCGGACGTGATTTTGTGTTCGATCTAAGCGATTCCTGAGCGTGAGAGTTCGGATGATGTCGGTTGCATTCCGTCATCTGATTCAGCGACTGGCGGAACTGGCGAATGGTGCCGCAGTAGAGAATGAAATTGCTGGCGAACTTCACGGCCTGAGTGAGGTTCGTGGCGTCCATGGCGATCAGGAAGGAGCGCGAGTTGTCCTGCGAGATGGCGAAGATCAGGTCGAGCGAATAGAGGACCATCGACGGACAGACGAGGACGAGGAACGACGACACGATTGCCGTCACCGTCACCGTCACCCGCGAGCACCCGTACCGCTCGGGGTTCGTCAGATTGCGCCGTCTGCTTCGGTAGAGAACGAGAACGAGCCCGACGTTCGTCAGACAGAGGGCGACCAGTGGAATGAACGTTCCGAAGGCGCTCCAGATCACGTGGTAGGCGGTCTTGAACACCGGATCGCGGAACAGGGAAGTGGGAGCGACGTGGAGACACTTGCAGCCGGAGTAGCACTCGGTCGATGTCACCGTACGGTACTTGACGAACAGCGGCAGCGACAGAAGTACGCCGAATACGGTGATGGCGACGTACACCGCGACGCTGTTGCGAACCTTCAGGTACCAGCGCGCCCGCATTGGATAATAGACGGCGACGAAGCGCTCGGCGGAGATGACGACGATGATCCAGGTGCTGGTGAAGAGGAAGAGGTTGCGAAATCCCTCCTGGTACATACGGTAGTAGTAGGCGACCGTCGCTGCGAAGGTCGACGGCCACCCGGGCTCCCAGCGGGCGAGAAACGCCGGCGGTATGCCGACGACGCAGAACAGGAGGTCGGAGACGGCCAGGGCCACGAGCCCGGCGAAGGCCGCTCGCTCGAGGGCCTCGAGGCGCCGTCGGCGACCGGGACGACCGATGGACGAAGAGGAAGAGGTTGAGGAGGTTGCCGACGACGCCGAACGTCAGGATCGCCGGAATGACGACCGTCTTAACGTAGAAGCGGACTTCCGTGGAGGGGTAGGAGAAGGCGGAGTGACTGTTCGGCGGAAAAGAGGAGTTGGCGATGGTGGAGAGATACTCCGCCGTCGAGTTTACTGAACACATTTCCGTTTTATTTAAAAGATTTTTCCGTTTTCAGAAATAAATCAAAACACCGGTTCACAGTTTCAACGACAGAAAAACACCTCTCGTCCAGTTTTAAGATCAACTGCTTCACCTCAAATTCCTCGTCAAGACCCCCTCCCCCTTAAGAGAAAAGCGTCAGGCGCCAGATGTCGTCGGTTCCACCGAATGATGACTCTTCAGACTGACAGCGTTTCACGTCCATTAACGACATTTCTGAATGGATGAAATCTACACACCAATAATCAGTGACATCCTTGAAATGCAAACGGAAGATATAAAAGTGCCTGCAAAATGATTGCAGTGCTCTTGAAGCAACGACTCGGGTAAGAAATGCAACTACAATGTAGAGGTAGGTCTACAAGAACAACAACAACAAAAATTCAGTGGCACTTTCAGATAGACAAAGATGAGCGGATAAACTAGGGAGCTAAACAAAAGACACCGTTATTAGTTTCTGATGGTAGAAATCGGAACTGGGATTGTTGACATCTAAAAGTCTTCGTTGGATACCGTTCTCTTTACCCTTCATATTATAATTATCTATTTTTCTCTGACTCTTGGTCCGGTTTAACCGTTTAACCAATAGGCAAACTAGACGGTAGCCTAGGGTAAATTCCTGGAGCGACGCTAAGAGATAGGTGAAAAATAGAAAATCTACTCCATCAAGGTCATGACAATGGCAGCAATATGAAGGGGAAAGACAATGTTGTCCAACGAAGAATTTTAGATGTCTATCCGCGAGTATTGTTTGTTCCTTGCTGTGAACTTACTTTGAGTTTGGCTTTATTAGTCTAATGATGCTGCAAAATGTTGCTTAGTAGCAGCAGCCTTATTTATGCATTCCTTTCTGCATCAATTCGTCGTTGGGAAGTTTTAAATCGACTTGGTTCTAATATTATCATCACTGTTAAACCACTGATTGAGACAAGATGGGAAAGTCGAATTGATGCTTTGAAGTCTCTTCGTTATCAGCTTTCTTGAATCTTGAAAAAGCTTTGCAACACAGAAACTCCAAAGACATTGGTGCAGTTGATCTGAGCAGCGAACTAAAAGCCATTTTAAGGCGAGTTGCATGATGTACTAAACTTTATATTGAAAAATAACGGATTGTTTTCTCAACACTCTTATTGCTCTGGGAATCCTCTTGACACGTTCAGTTTCTGTGGCTAGCTAAGAGCGAAACTTCTCAAAGTTCAAACTGATAAAAGCATATCTTGAGAACGTCCATGCTACAGAAATGACTCGTTGGACTAGTTGATCTGTCAATTGAAAACTATATTGTTAGAGACATTGACGTACTGATGGAACTGGTTTCTATACATTTGCTAATGAAAAAGCGAAAATAAAGTGTTGAAATTATTACTTTAAATGCGATTTTATCCTTACATACGATTATACGAGTATAGATTTTACTGAATGTAATGTAAATCCATATTAAAACTAACGACAGCATAGCATTCCGGTTAAAGATAATATTAATTAAATTAGTTTCCGTGGGCGGGGGTGGGATGCGTACAGTGCCAAATACTCTGGCGTCGATGCTGTCTGTCTGTCTGTCTCGTATTCTTCGTTTCAATTTTATCCGTCAATTTCCTTTTTCAATTCCAAGTCGTGCAGGAGAGCGCGACGCCAGGCAGCTCGTCCGTTCCCTTCGTTCTCGACTGAGCGTCCCGCCCAGAAGAGCCCTCGAGGGACCCCGGCCGATGTAGTCCTCCCAACACCCAGCTCCAGTGCGACGAGCCGTAAGATGGGCGATTCTCTCAATATAGGATCCGGTGATTCGTTTCCGCTCTCGTCTAACCGTCTACTTCAACGGGACTTTCAATTAAATGGCTTCGAACGATGCTTTATATACTAAGCATATGCATGCTGCAGTGTAGAAATAGACGCTGTTTTAATATTGGAAGATCATTGGAGCGATGAATATTACGGTGTTCGCTTACTCAAAGCTTTCCTTCTATACGCGTTTTTCGGCGAATGAACACAGTAGACGACGCAACTTGGTTTCGAAAAATAGTTCCATAGTTAATACGGTCATTAATCAACTGAAACAGATATTACTTCGAGTAGAATACCGCAGTGAAGCGGTTTCAAAGCCTTCTGTCTGAGTCAGGTCTACATGAAAGAAACCCAAGTGCTATAAGATGCCAGATCGGGTTTGTATAGCTATTAGACTGTAGAATAAAGTATTTCAGAAGTAGTGAGTGCAGCAACTGAATATGAGGCATTTATGACATTGTACTGAATACTGCAAAGTTTGTTGTTACTGTATTTGTAGACTCTAAGACATGAAGACAAAGAAGAATAATACAGGAACAAATCTACTAGTAGACAAGAAGTGGCGGCTCCACAGGGGGGTCCGGGGGCCCGTGCCCCTATTGAGTGCCTGGCCCCCAGTGGCCCCTCTGTTGGGACCCTATACTTAATACTACATACCTAACAACAAATGGTTGGCCCCCATGATTAGAAGTTGCCACCCCAACGGCCCCCACTTGCCAAATCCTGGAGCCGCCACTGTAGACAAGGGAACAAAGAATGAGATTACACAGCAAGACCATAGTGTGAATGAATGGATGGGTGGAACATAGTGGTTCTCACACACAGGGCAGATCCTACTGAACCACTCTAAATCGTGTTGCTATTATTATTTTAAATTTCATTGCACTCCGGAAAATAATCAAAGAATTCAAACGAAATTAATTATTCCTCTACCGGAATTAAATTCACATTGAAACCAATAACACTCCATTATAACGGTGCCAAGAGAGAAAGTGGAAGAAATCTGGTGAAGCAAACAGCCGCAATTTAAGTAAATGTAAACCCATCTCCGAATACCAATTTGCAGCGAAGGAGACCAATGTTAGTATTAAGCAAAACGCCGTATTATAATATCAGGCCTAACGTTTTAGGCCCTACTAACAACATATCAGAGAGCAACACGTTCATATGATACAATGTTAACGGTTTCAATGTTGCAGGACTCATTCAATGTGAAGCGTTGAATTAGTAATGACACAGGCTAATATGAGACCGGACGTTGATTTATGTAGCGCCGTCAGTTCTAGTTATACGCTTTCGACGTAGTCGATGGTGTGCAGGTGTTGGAAGGGTAGGGGTGAGGTGGAGGTGGGGGAGGTGTTGAATCAGAGAAACTATCAGTCACATGTTGAGGGAAATTTTAGGAACGCAATCTTCACATCGAACTCTCTCTCTCCTTTGCTTCATAAACTCTCTCCCACAGAACCAATAAAAGTCGACTCTTACAGACAGCAATGAACCTATTCGCTCGAAGCGTTTCTATGGCAACCGATTTATAGAGCGCCAGGTCTGTTTTGTCGGAGACAGAGTTACTGAGTCGGTGTCGTCATTCGGGTTTTGCTGATTGAAAACAACCGAATATCATGAATATTCATGATTTGCAATCAGTGGATACGTTGAACATCCGCCAATAATTCACCCAAAGTCTTTAAATGTAATCTTTTAAGAAAACAGATTCATTCAATGACAGGTTTTATATACAACAAAAAGGCCATTTGTATTTAATTCGATGTGTGATTGGAGCCAATGGAAGGATTATTGTACAGTGGGTGTGTATTAATGTAAATATTTAAGGGAATTGAAAGAATTCGCAGACAAATGGCATATTTTCATCTGTCCCCATCTTCATTGCATTAAATCGTGAAAAAAATCAATCAATATCTGCCTTCCCAATTTCAATCTATACATCGCTGGAAAGATGGCACCTCACATCCATTTAACACTACGCACTCTAGCGCCGATTAATTACCATAGACGAGAACGAGGGACGTCGACAGAATGAAAGTCCTGACGAATATCTTCTGGAATGGTCAGTAATTAAGTCGATCGAGGGATGAGTCGTTTCTTAAGCAGAAGAAGATCTCATCTCAGGAATCATATTATAACGACGAATAACTGACAATTATGCATGACTTCACGCCATTCGTTAATTTCATTCTGAGTTGAGATGCTAAAATTACAACGACTACGAAAATAAGAGTCTTGGCACAATGATGGTGATACCACAATCACTGTGCCTAATGTAGCAGCAGCCAGCAGTAGTAGCAGTAGTAGCAGCAGCAGCAGCAGCAGCAGCAGCAGCAGGTGGCAGTGGTGCAGTGGTGGCAGCAGTGGTGCAGCAGCAGCAGCAGGCAGCAGCAGCAGCAGCAGTGGCAGCAGCAGCAGCAGCAGCAGCAGCAGCAGCAGCAGCAGCAGCAGCAGCAGCAGCAGTGGCAGCAGCAGCAGCAGCAGTGGTGGCAGTG
>CM030860.1:517500-562500 GCA_018105865.1 Metaphire vulgaris | reverse complement strand
AACGTTTTAAAATGTAATTACGCAGTGTTTCGTCAAAAAGATTGTTATCAAACATTACGAGTCTTCCCTTGGCCTCAGTGGAGTCGATTATCGATTCAACGGACGAGGAATTGATCCTCTTCTAAGTCAACGTTTCCAGGTCGAACTTATATTTCTTGGAAATAATGGAGCTTTTAACCAGGAGAGAGAGAGAGAGAGAGAGAGGGGGCGTCTTAGGGCGTCTTAAGCGCATTCTCCAGGGCAGATCATGCTGATTGACGGTTAAGTGCTTTTTTCGTCGGAATTCCTATTAGACATTCTCCTGTCAGAAATCCTCAAATCCGGCGGTCCCACTATGGCGTCGCAGCGTCATGACACAGCTGCAGTGTGTTTGGTCGAAGGTCGTTGACTCGGAGGAGGCGCAGAGATCATGGCGCGATCCATTTGCATGTCCGATGGGGCTCGTTGGCCCAGAGACGTCTACGGAGTTCATGACCCCGATTCTTCACTTAGCGTTCGGCAAAGATCAGAAATATGATAGTCCGAACATTTGTATAATTATTTCATAATTCCCCCTACCCCCATACTTAACCAGAATTCCTCCTTCCCCTAGGCCACCATCGGTTGTTATTATTCAACCTCAGTGTTTCCAACGGCCATGACCACCTCTACTCCTTCTCTACATTCTCTTGCATATTCTGCTCGCTTCTATCGAATATTATATCAGAATATATAGATAATTCTACAGATATTACAGAATATATATATAATATATATATATAATTTCCATTCCTCTATATAATTGTTTCTACTGATTAAGCGTCGTCGCAGTCCATCGTTTAATTGAAAGCCCTGGAATTCCTGTTGAGTTCATCTTAGATATCTAAATGCAGCTTTGGGGTTTCGCTGAAGCAGCTCCCACAGAGTTTGCTTCTGTTTTCTTTTGTAGGCTATATATCGAGATTTCTTAGTTTTTTTGCCATTGAACCGTTTTCGTTTAGTTTTATTCTCAGTTTTAAAATTGGTTTTCTTGTTTTTCATTCGTCATGATTTTTTTCTTGCCTTTCGACTTTTTCATCAGAAAAGTTTTAATCTGGAAAATTGATTTCAAGTCATTTGCTAGAATTCCTCATTGATGTCTTGCTTAATCTCTCTGATTATCTCTCTGCTTATCTGTTTGGTTATCCGCTTGGTTATATGTTTGTTAATTCGTCGTCTATTCGTCTGTGTCTATTTTATCTGTCTGCTGTCTATCTGTCTATCTGTCCTGTCTGTCTGTTTGTCTGTTTATTAGTCTGCCTGTCTCTCAAATTAGCCGGCATTATATAGGCAGTCGAAAACAATGTTATTTCGCATGAGTTAATGCATTCGAGGTCAGGTTAGCGATCGCATAAACAAGAGGAAAATGTGATGAACAGAAGGGGACTGCAGAAATGGACCGCAGTAGATGTTGCAATGGAGGGGGGAGTCGAAGATTTGAGACTAGATGGGTAATCTTTATGGAAGTAGGTGACGACTCTTAAGTCTGGCTATCCTGTCTACTACCTGGCCTCCGAGTACAAGTACAAGCACCTGGCCAGTGGCGGCTCTAGTACAACATTTTTGATTGACATTTTTTTGCTGACACTTTGCAATGGGGGGCCATTTTGTCCTCGGACAGTTTGGGCAAGCATCTAAATATCATGATAGGGTCATATTAACCATTTGTTGTTTAAAATGTTTAATGCGCCAGAAGCAGGCACACTAAGGTCTCTAATTAATGGCTGCATTACAGCCTGTTGAACTCCTTTCTATTAACCTCACTGTTCCAAAATACGATGGTATAGGGTCCCAATCTGTGAGGGGCCATTACTAAAGGAACAGGGTACCAGGCTCTCAAGTACACAAGGGGCACAAGGTACCTGGCCTCCCTGGTACAAGTACTTGCATTCCCCGGTGGAGCCGCCACTGGTGGCAAGCATAACTGATCTGTTTAACTGATCATTACGGGAACTGATGTGTGTGCATCAGACACTATCACGATAAAACAAAATCATATTTTTCAATGGGCATTTTGAAAACTTATATTCTGCCTAAAAGATTTTGGCAAATGGCTTTCGAAAGTGACGTTTTAAGTTATAAGCACTGAAAACCAAAGCGCTCAACCGAGACATTTCAACGTAGAAAGAGACGAGAGACGCCAGTGGCTGACTGCAGATTCTCGTCTCAAAAGAAAACTGTTTTTTTACTAAGAACGGAAACAGCTAGAGTTCTTCCATCGTGTTAATAAAACGCCCATACAGATGAAGCGTAGGCAGAACTGGTCATTTTGTCATTTTCAAATAACTGAATTTCTTTCAATCTAGAATTCGCCAGAAGATTCAACGCGTCTGCAATCGTGGCCGTTAACTTGGTTTCACAGCACACACCAGAGGCTAATAACGTCTTAATTAACGCGCTAACAATTTCTCTTTATCATTATCACAACCCGTTGATAGTCGAAACATTGCTGTAAACGCAACATTGACAAGCCTCGATATAAGCCGATTTTACAAATTCAGAAAACTAATCAGAAATTTAGAAAATTTTGCTTTAACTTGGCAAAACTATATTACACAAGGCGAAGGAATATTGCAACTAAGACACGACATCAAATACCTTGTCTTTGACGCGACCAAATCCACGCTTATATCCAATAACAGCAGACGATACTAAATAGACGCTCAAAACAGACCTTCATATGTTCCGAGACTAATTCCGTTAGACGCTGGTTTGAAACTATGCTTATATCATCCATCGAGAGGGGCGCAATCGGGTGAGTGTGTGTCGGTGGGCGAGAGAGAGAGAGAGAGAGAGAGAGAGAGAGCGATGTGGGAC
Source organism: Metaphire vulgaris (assembly GCA_018105865.1). Lineage (NCBI taxonomy): Eukaryota > Metazoa > Annelida > Clitellata > Crassiclitellata > Megascolecidae > Metaphire > Metaphire vulgaris. Next base: position 559,665 of record CM030860.1, on the reverse strand, counting down.
GCGGACACCTCGACGCGGCCAACGGCCTCTTCCTTCCTACCTGCCGCTGGTTTATCGGCGTCTGTGATATCTGCTAGCAGGTGCCCGATACATTTTCTACAAAGATATGATATTCGCAAACTGCAATCTGTTCTTCTTCTCCTCTACTACTTCTTTTATGTGTGTGTTTTGCTGGTGAAGGCGAAACGAAGGCACGGATGAGGCCAAAGAGACAAAGAGACGGAACGAAAACGAAACAGCTGCATAGTGCCATAGTCCAACTACGAACTCCCCATCGCCAATATGGTCTTTGGAACAGTTTTAAGCGTTGGACTTCGGTGGGAGGCGCAGTGATGGCGGCTGTTTCCTTATGGTTCGAAAACGATCATAATCACTGCCCACCCAGCGAACAAGATGCTGTCCCATCGGATAGTGCTTCCGGACATTTTGAAGTGGCGCTATAGAAGTGTAAGTGTTTAGTTTTAGATAAGAATTAGTTGTCAAATTAGGTGTCAAAAACCAACTAAATCTCCAAATTTGACCCCGATGTAATGAAATATACACTGTAGATCGTTCACGAGACGACCAATATCTGAGGGAGAGATCATTGAATCTGTCATCAATATGCATGACTAGTAATTGGATGGTTTCAGTTGAAGTTGAAACAGACGAAAAATTCAATTCGGATTAAACGAAAACAAAATCTAATGACTATTAAAAGACACTGACCAACAACTGGCAAAGACAGAGATTTAATTCGAGAGGTTGTCTTCAGCAAAAAAAATTTATTTCGACGCCCGCACGTTGATAATGAGGCCTTATCGTCCCTATATTAGCCTATATGACATTTTGAATTCCTTTGGCGCTCCCTTCACTTTTCCCAAAACCTCTACCGCTCTTCCCGATGTCCTTTCAAAAGGCTATTTGTTGCCATCATTTTCGGCGTTCTGTGACGAGTTGAAATAAAATTATAGTCATGCTAACAAATCTCCAATTAACAAATCACGGCGTTTTATTGACGCAAGATTAAAACTACAGATGCACTTTTCTTGCTTTTACTGATGCGAACTGGTCTATGATCAAGTGCCCCTCAAAGTCAGTTTTCTCAGTTTTTTCTTCTCTTTCTACGCTGAGTAGAGACCAAGATCACATTTTGGTTTCTGACACCCACTTTCAAGTGGGAATCTGTCACTCCCTAGGTACGCCACTGCATGGCTTTACAACATACAGTATGAAGGCGAAGATTATTGGCCTTGCAATAAATTCTCGCCTTCATCCAAAGCGCTGTAATCATCCAATCAGTTACATCCGACAACTAACAGACGACTGCCGAGTGATCCGCCTAAGAATAACTCCCTAAACCAAACATCTCCGCGTATCTCCCCCGCCTCTCTTCGCCCCCGCCCCCGCCCCAGAAATCTGTAGAGTGGAGCGAAGCGTGAAATCAGCTGAAATGGAAGAAAGATTAACAGCGGGGAAAGACGTTCTGGAAACACAACTGGTGCTGGAAACGATAATTGCAAATTACAGACGAGGAATAATAGTATAGAAGATGATTCAGATGCAATGCAAATTGGATCGTCCAGTGATATAGAGTATCGTGTGGATGCTAGAACCTCGTTAGTTTCAACCTCCTCCTCTCCTCATCATCATCATCATCATCATCATCATCATCATCATCATCATCATTCCTTTGTCTCAGAGCTCTCTTCATCGTTATTCGGTGAATGTTTTCTAGACAAATAGTTTTTATTCATCAAATTCTCGTTAAGTCGTTTTGAAAATATTTTTGGCTGTCCTCGTTTCAAAAATTTCGTTTGCCAAATATCCAATGATTTGAACCCCCTCCCCCAATCCATTTATTCTAGACAACCCTCTGTCTTAAATATTAGTGTACTAAAAACATTTTTATTGCTATTTTTTACTACTAGGATGCATCTCGGTCAATGTCAAGTCCCAAATTTTGGCAACATCTTTGATTTCTATGAAGAGAAAGAAAGAGTCATCTGATGCCTTATTCCATGAAAGCGGAAAAACAATTTTAATTTGCATGGGGGGCCTCGGAGGGTGCCCGTCCCCTTATTAAATGCCTGACCCACCCAGTGGTCCCCCTGTCTGGACCCTATACTTACTACTAGACACCCAGCAACAAATAGTTGGCCCTCATGCTTAGAAGTTCCACCCCACAACCCCCCCTTTGCAAAATCCTGGAGCCACCAATGCAGAGATCCCTCCCCTTTAAGTCCAAGACGCTGTCTTCGACGCGGCGCGGCTGAAGTTTCGCTGAAAACGGGTTTCTGTGTAATGCGGTCCCCAGAGGAACTCCATACAGTCGCCTCCATCATATAATTATATGCCCGGCGGTGAACCTTATCCATAGGTCTCGTCTCGACTGACGCGTGTAGATCAGCGACTCAATTTGTTCAGATGTCGGCGGTTTCAACGCCCAGCAGAAGACTACAGGTATTTCCGAACGCCACACAGGTGTTTTGAAGTGATGCTAGGGCAGATGGCGAAAACGATTATTTTAATCATTTGCCATGAAACAGTCAGAGAAAAGCGCTGACAGAAAGAATTACCAAATATTGCTACTCAACTTCTGTTAGTTTTTGTAGTTCAACATGTAGGCCTAGGCCTATAGGCTATAGCCTACTGCATGCTGTGTTTGAACTTCGCTTTCTTATCGGTTGTAACAGATTTTCTTGCATTTGAGTTGAACAGATGCAACAAATACAGATTCGATGCATAAAGCGAATACGTAATACAGCGGCGTAGCCAGAATTCTTAAATAGGGAGACATCAACATTTCATGTAGAATGTTTCGACCATCAAAAAGTCGTCGTCTCAAGCGCCTTCAGCTTCTGTGCATTCTCTTCAGTTTCATAACGCCAATGCCAGAATAGAATAGGGGCTTATAAATAATAATCATTATCGTCGCCACGGGAGGCAAATAGAGCCTACTGCCCCCTCCCACCAACCTTCCCCAGACCACCTACCAGATTCGCAAAAATCCGGTGAAAAAGTTATTTATGGAGGGGTGGGAAGATGGGAAAGGAATCTGACACGCCAGTCCCCGTTTGCCTACCCCCAACCAAAAATTCGCTTCCAAATACCCACCGCGTTCAAATGCTCACCGCGTCCAAATTCTCTCCGCGTCCAAATGCCCACCGTGTTCAAATGCTCACCGCGTCCAAATGCCCTCCGCGTCCAAATGCTCACCGCGTCCAAATGCCCTCCGCGTTCAAACAGTGGCGGCTCCACGATTTGACAAGTGGGGGGCCGTTGGGGTGGCAACTTCTAATCATGAGGGGCCGACCATTTGTTGTTAGGTATGTAGTATTAAGTATAGAGTCCCAACAGGGACCACTGGAGGCCAGGCACTCAATAGGGGGGCACGGGCCCCCGGCCCTCTGTGTTCAAATGCCCACCGCGTTCAAATGCCCTCCGCGTCCAAATGTTCTCCACGTCCAAATGCTGACCGCGTTCAAATGCCCTCCCTGTTCAAATGCTCACCGCGTTCAAATGCACATATTTCGGAACCATTAGCGTTGCCACGGGAGAAAATGGGGGAAACTCCCTCCCCCAAACCTGCCCTAGACCACCTACCAGATTCGCGCAAATCCGGTGAGAAAGTTTTTTTGTGGAGGGGTGGGTAAGGAATCTGACACGCCAGACCCTTTTGCCCCTAACCAAAAACCCCTGGCGACGCCACTGTTTTGATTTTAAAATCACATTATCTTCTTCTTCTTCTTATCTTCCTTCCGTCTTTCTATTGGGTTATACCCCAAATTAAAGTTCCTCCACTTCTGTCTGTCTCTTGCTGCTCTGGTCAATTGGATGAAGTTCATTTGCACAGTATTATCCTTTTAAGTTTTCTATCCATGTTTTTCTTGGCTTCTTTTTGTTGATGTGCTTTCTTTGATATTTCATTCTTTCAACTAACAAAATTTAATTATTCTTATTCTTTTGCCATTTTCTCAAATTTTGTTTCATTTCTTATTCTTTATCACCTTTTCTTTCATTCATTTTGCAGTCATTAATCTTCTTTCGTCTTTCTTCTTTATGGTCCAGCATTCTGTCCATATAATAGTATTGGTTTGATCAGTGTAGCAAAGTTTTGTTTTCAGTGATATTTGTATACCACATTATATTACCTGATTTGCACATTATACCCAAATTAGACCACCTATCAGATTGGCTTGTACATGACAATTATCCTTGTGAAAGTTTTTGCCTTTTGGATATGATATTTCATCTGGGTAACAAATAATTATTCTTATTCTGACATTTGCCAAATTTTGCCTATTATCACATTTTTTTCATCCTATTTGTTAATCCCGTCACCACGGGGAGCAAATGTTCTACCTCCAACCTGACCCCAGACCACCCATCAGATAATAATAATAAGAATATTTTTGCCCTTTCCCTAATCCCCCACCCAAAATTCCTGGCGACGTTGTTGTTGTTGTTGTTGTTTTATTAAAGTGGTTTAGGTAGGTTAAGTAAGCCTGTATGAAAACCATTGCATTTATATGTTGAAACTACCATAATTAATACTAGCAGAGTAAAATAAGTTGGAGAACATTAAAAGTTAAAAATCCACTACATGTAAGTCACTAATTTACTTAAATGAGTCTAAGGTCCGATTGATTAAAATATAGAATCGATATCTACTGCATGTTCCACCAGTGGCTTTTAAGAGCGTCAATTCTGACCTGATAATTTATCGTTTGTGATTGATGCGAATGAGAACAGCTGGATTTAGGTTGCTGCGTTTGTCGTTGCTTTGCAGAATCTGATGAATGTGCTGATTGATGAACTGTCCGATCCATGTCAACACGGAACGTGTGACGATGACGTCAATGACTTCAGTTGCGTTTCTGACATCCGATGGATTTGGGACACTTTGCGACTGCCGTAAGTCACGACGAAGTCAACAACTCGATGGAAATCGTATTTCCCGATGGTCCACTTTCAAACTTAAGATCGCTAATATAGGAAATCCCACCGCGTCAAGTAATCACCGTCACTTCGACTCCTCTGCAACATTCCTCTAAACTGCCGATGGACACCGTTCGGGGAACAGTTGGAAGCCCCCGCCAGCATGTCATGCCTCCATGTTTTCAGCAATGAAAATTAAAATTATACTCTCAAGAGGGCGAGTTAGTTACTGCGCAAATAAATATTACGTTTAGCGGCGCAAAATACTGTAAACAAGAGAGAGAACTTTTTTGTCATTTGTTACGCATGCATAATGAAAAGGCAGGCTGTATATCACCCCTACAAAATTAATTTTTATTGTTTTATTATCGTATCAAAGTGTGAAGATCACTCCAGCCGTGATGTCGACATAACAATATTATTGATATACAATTAGTTTCTTTTAAATTGTGTTCATATTTTCCTCTCTTAGACTTTTCAATATTTCAATATGATTGTTAGGCCCAACATGATTTTAAGACATATATTTAAAATGAATTTAGGCAATCGAAATGCACCATACTGTATATATATTAGTTTCTGACATTTCTTTCTGGTGCAGAATTGCTGATGTATGAAATCAAGTGCCCACATCAGCAAACTAAACAAACAACTTTATTTGTATTCAAGAACTCTAGGAAAAGTCGTGTGAATAGTTTAACATGCGATGCTTCATGTTTCCTGTAAGAAAAGTTCATAAGAAATGTGTTTGCTCAAGCAAACAGATGACAGTTAATATAATCCAATGCTGAAACAATCATTGTTTTATAAATCTCAATTTTGCTTCCTCTGAATTTACATGTACATGTAGTCAAAAGACTGTATTTACAGTCTGAATCCAGAATTTGACTCCAGTAACTGCGTAGTCCACCTTGTACGCATAGCTCAGTCCTAAGTGCATGTGAAGTCAACGCACTCAGCTCATGTCAGGTAACATGACACCATCAGTACCTGACCCAAGACAGAGATTTTACTGTTGACAGATGAGAAATGTTAAAGAGTGACAGACGGCATTAGTTAATCAGAATAGTTCTGTAACTGTGTTTGTGAATCTGATGATTATCTGAATGTCTTGTTTCATCAATTTCTGCTTCGTGCATTCTGTCTTCGTTGCTTTCCCGGACGCTTCTTGACACCCTGCAAAAAATTGTGAGGCTGCACACAACTCAATATTTTATTTATAAATTAAACAATGCAAATCAATTTAGGCCACAAATTCATACTAACACAAATTTCTGCCATTTTATAAAACTATCGATTACCGGTAATTCAATGACCCACACAGTATAAAAATTCAACTCCAAAATCATCTTCAGTAAAAATGGATTGCAGTTTCCTCCCCAACTTCTGACTGGCAACCCTTCTTCCAGCAAACCATCTCTTATTGCTCACATCCCATTATTTGAATATTCTAAAAGCTGAGTTTGAGGCCTGTGTCCCATTATTTGAATTCCATTTTAAAAGAAAATTTTTATAAAAATGTTCTGCAATTTTTTTTTGGCGATTTTTGGCAATTTTTGGGTGAAAACTCCCCCTGGCGGCTATTGGCGAAATTTTTTTCAAAACCCCTTCCTTGGCTACGCCACTGTTGAGCACACACTTTAATACTTAAATACTTACTTGATACATAAACTTACATACTTGATACATAATTAAGCACATACTTTAACCATTAACATTGAGTTGACTTCAAATGCAAAGTGAAACAAGATGAAAATATTTTGAATTTAATTAACAAACAGAAGAATACGAACCTTTTTATTTCCCTTATTTGCCTTATTTCCTTTTCCTCTGTTATTGAAGCGTTTGAATGATTCTGTGACGTCGTTTGTAGAGTCCTTGGTGTTGTATTTCGATCGCTTCTTCTGTCCTCCAAATCCAAACTTCTTGTTCTTCAGTTCCCGTTTCTTATTGGGGACATGGCTAAAACAAAATTTAGAAACCCATAAAATAAAACGATCGAATGCTAAACATGCAGTATCACATTCTCACGTTAACAAGACCCTTGTTTTTAAACTCTCCACAAGTTTATCCATATCAATAACTGAATTATCACTCAAATATTTTATATGACCAAGCAAGACAGTTTCTATAAGTGCCACAACAACAATGGGTGCTGAGGACAGTTAGCATTTTACCCATTTATCTTAGAGGCCTTCCATAAATGACGTAACATGATTTTGGCAGTTTTTGGCCCCCTTCGTAACACGTCGTTGTCACAAAAGCAAGATGCCCTGAAATATGACATAACGTGTTAACCCCTCATCTCGTCTTTCAAAAATTCTTGACAAGCAAAAAAGGTTATCCTCATCTTTCCTTCTTGTGCTTTTTCTTTTATCCTTTCGAAATATATGCCGACAAGCAAACAAAATCTAAAAAGCTAAAATATTTAGTATTATGTGACGCCACATTTCCGAAACCCCCCCCCAATCGTCATAAATGTTTGAACCCCCCTAAGTGTGTTACGTCATTTGTGGATGGCCCCTTAGTAATATAATTTCTATTTTATTAAAAACATTCTGCGTACGGTTTGTTTTTCTTGTCGTCCTTCTCGATGAAATCAAGAGAAGCTGACTGCCCTAAAAAATAAGTTTAAGAAATTAATAACAAATCTCGCTAATAAAAGCAGGAACACATTTGATGAGCTTAACATGTAAAGTGGTCTTTTGAAATTATAGGTCGGTCTTGTAATCAGTACAGCCTACTGGGCAGCACAAAGGAACAGCACAGCTTTCAATATTAAGTAGAACGTGATTTATATAACAAACAATACCAACTATGAGCATCAATTAGTAAAAATATCTGTCACAAACAACATGATTAAGACTTTTACCACTTCCAAGAATCAATTAATATTCAAATCTTATTTTAAGCTTCTATAGCGCCACTTCATAATGCACAGAAGCACCAGAACCGATGGCACGCCAAATCAAAATCAGTCAAGAACCGGATTCAGTAAAACATTTAGAAGAATTAATGCATGATGGCGTCTAGGGTCGTGACCTCTTCGTACCTTTTCGATATTTCTTTACTGCATCAAGTGTTTCCCGCTTTTCTTTCTGTTTTCGAAGCAAGACTTCATGCTGCACCTTTAAATAAAGCAAGTATGATGAAGGTAGTGACAAAACAATCAGACACATAATTATATAATCAATTGACAAGATGGCAATTAAATGGTTTACACTGTAGAACTTAGAAATCCGTGTAAAATCTTTTAAGATTCAACATTTTTAGAAGATCAGTTTTGAGATTTCAATCTGAATTTCAAAACCATTAGAAAATTACACTTGCATATTTAACAAATTGGAATTTTTAAAAATTGTCTCACTTTCTTTCCAAACTTCTTCAGTTCTCGGAGTTTCTTCACTTTGTCTATTCTGTCCTTGGCAACTTGAAGAGATTGTAATTTAGCTCGAACCTAAAAGACAAAAAAAGAACATAAGGAATACATTCCTAGTAAACTATAAAGAGTTACTAAACAGAATTCAATGAAACTCTAAAGCTGAGCAAAGGCAAGAACTTGAAAAAAGTTTGAATGTCTGTTTGCAGACTGAAGAAGTCTCAGCCCCATGCATTTAATGCATTGTCACGATAAAAAATGTATGATTTCAGTTTTTTATCCAGTTCAGATGTTATTGGAAAAGCCAACAGAGAACTTTCACCAAGATTTAGATGCCAAATAAAATTGTTTAAAAAAAATGTAGTATAAATTTAAGCGTTCCAGTCGTGCCATAAGAAACAGTTTTCTGTTTACCTTTTTCATATGATCGTCAGACTTTGCCATTTCAGCAAAGTAATCGGTGGGACGCTTTGTTTCGATATTTAACGCACAAAGTTTTGCGATTCCTTCTTTGACAGCAGCCTGGGCCAACCGATAACTACACAGAAAACATTCAGAAATAATTGTGTCCCAACAATTTTACAGTTTGTGCATTCACCTGACTTCTATCATTCAGCATAGAAAGTAGAATGACCATCTTGTTGTCACATAGATTCTGTATAAGTGCTGCCATTACTTTAATCTCAATATAGTTACATGCTAAAATAATTAGCTACCGAAACACTAATAAAAGCAACATTTGTGCTATCAGGAATCTCGATAATTTCCAGGCAGAAACCATTTCTTACAATTTTGATTCTCTTTTAAATTCGTTGTGGAGGTCCTCCTCTGCTTCCAGGTCATCCGGATTTCCTCCTATCTGTTCCAACATGACCTTTGGTGGAGGCACCGGGTCGACCGTGACATCCATCCGCTCAATCCACAACAGTTGACTCTGGATCCGACTCAGAGCATCCCTCAATCCAACCTTTATTTTCATACAAGCATAATATGCATATTCATGATAAATATATGCAAATAAAGTCAAATAAATAAAGTCATTTGATTTGTACTACTGCATAAGAAAATTGATGAAACAAAAGAGGCTCTTGGACATCAAAGGTTAAAGCAGAAAAATAATTTTGTTTTGCATATATCTGCAGTCATACATAGCACTTTGCATAGCAGTTTTGTTTCTAGGCATTTAATCAAAATAATAATAGCTAAAGTAGATTTGATTGTCAGTTAAATCACAGGTAAGAAAAGATGATATCCATGGAAAACTGTGATTATGGCTTTCGAAAGAGAAAGGTTTAAAGTAAACTGCCACCAAATGAAAACATTAACATCTCTGTGAAATAAACAGCATATCTATGAGAGAACAGAAAATGTTTAAATCTGGCAACTGACGCAATACTACAGGCAAAACTTTGTCGCTAACCTCATTGTAAATCTTTTTAACTGGTTCCTCGGTCTCATACACCATTCCTTTGATGAGACCCTTTTTGAAAGCAACTTGAAGCTGAAAGACAATATGATCAAAAGCCAAACCAAAATCAACATACAAAGGTCACATTTGAATTGTCAAAGCCTCACTTGTTCATTTTTATAACATTAATGGGTTTCGTTAAGCAGTGGCCCAATAAGCAGCTGCACAGCATTACTTTAAAATCTTGGTTGAAGAAGGAAGAAGTAATGTTCTTGTTGCTAGATCTTATTCAGTGAATGGATTCTGTTTAACCCTTGATACACACTGAACGAAGGATGCAGAACCACCAGAAGAGTAGCATGTAACTTCTATGTCAGTCAACTTGCCATAGTCTTTACTGAGGTTGCTAGATATATCCATCCTGAATAATTCACTGCACTGCTGTTAGAATATAGAAAAGAGGTACTCTGTGTGAAGAGGCAAAATTCAGTAGAGTCTATCTCAAGACAAAAGTCACCGGAACTGTCCGTTAATTCTAATTCTAATAATAATAATAATAATAATAATAATAACAACTGGGTTTTAAATGGCTCAGTATGATTTCTTCTGTGCTAAAAACCAGCGATACTAATGCAGCCCTCTATTCCAATCTTCTGTCTGTCGAGTCTGCTACAACTGCCAAAACAATCACACACTAAATTTCAGTTCTTTATAATTCTGTACTAATATCACTATGAATAAATTAATCGAACAAGGCCTATCTTTAGATGCCCAATCTAATATCCCTTTGCACTTAGATTACTTTTAAAATCACTCAAATTAGTAGCTGCTACATTCCTTTCATCCAATTCATTCCATTTGTCTACTACGGATACATTTCAAGAGATCCTATGCCTGACCTACAATGCCATCCAGTTCTCAAAGCCTGCGTACCATCGTAATCTCTTTACAATTCAAATGAAGCGGTCAACTTGTTCATCTGCCGGCCTGACACTCATTCAATGAAACAGCCACGTCACTAAAATTCTCAGATCAATCGATCACATACACTGCACCTCGTCTCTGGAATGATCTTCCGCCAGAGGTCCGAAAGATCAATAACTCTGGTTCTCAATAAATCAGTCACCATTGGCCATCACTCCACAAACTTTCCGAAAACAAATTTAAACTATTCAAGAAATCTTATGGCAAAATCCTTACTACAGGCCTGCATTCTAACTGCCGCAAATCTAGTTATCATCCTCTATAAAAATACTTTGCTGTGACTGCCTACTTGAATCTACAACCTTGACCACCACGGACTACGGGCTATAGATTTTACCCAGATTGAGCGCTCGTGAATAAGCTGGTAGGTACACTGCGCCAAGCTTTCTGGCAGCGCTATAGAAATTTCGTCTTACTTATGTCCCAAATCGTTACTTAAAAACAATTTTTCATGTCCCAGATTATCAGTACACTGTGCTAGTGAAAAAAGATGGCACATGGCACTTCCTGTTAGTTATCCAGTATTTTTAAGTCTCTCAGATCTCCTATTACTGTACTTTTCTCTAAATTGGTCAATCAACAATGCACTTCTTAACTAACCCTAGCCCTGTAGAATCGCATATTGAAATCAGAAGCACAAACCTCTCTATCGGAATCATATTCATTTTCACTCGACGAATGACCCTCCATTTTACAGCTATTAACACTAATAATATTATTTTATTACTATTACATTAATTTAAATATCTTAAAACTAAAACACACGTTTCACGCAAAACGGAAGCGTTCAGAAAGATCGTATCATAGATATCATATACACAAAGAGCAACGGCCAACGTTGTAAATTCTATGTTTATTCTCATTTTAAGTTATTCTGTACTTCATTGACGCTATGATCATTATTTAAGTTAAAGTCATCATTCCTCCGAGTCCAAGGTTAAAGTACGAATGCTTCGACAATAAGTAAGTATATAAGTATATATTGCTGCAAAAATTCAAGTGCACGTATGAGCATATGAAACTCAAATATTTTCGGGCATTTAACTGTATTTATTATTCAAAAACACTGTTAAATTTATAGTTTTGATTTCAGTGAAGTTGGTGGCTAGGCTGAAGCACTGGTTGAACACCCTTACGATTCAGTGTGCCTGCACTACTCATGCTTAGCCAGTTGCTCCAACTGTTTACCTATTTTCTTAGGTCATTGTTATAACAGCTACTTCAATCAATCTCTGAACTAGAATCAGCATTTTTGTCAATCTCATCGTGGATGTCAGCTAATCTCATTATTTGCCTCAATCATTCCTCCAAAACAGAATTTCTCTTATTTGGACTGCCACAACAACTGAAAAAATTGAAAATCCCACACTGATTTTAACCCTAGATACAATAATAACCCTTTTCCAACTGCAAAAAATCTTGGATTTTTTTTTGACTCCTCCCTAAATTTTAAAGCTCACATATCTCAACTATCAAAACCTGTTATGCAGATTGTTCATGGAATCTACGCAAACAAGCAATCCCTACCTTGATATTAAAACTGCTTCCAAAATATTGCCATTTCAATAGTTCACTCAAAGCCATTAGACTACTGCAACTCACTGTTTCACAATCTTCCAAAGGCAGCATTGCATTAAACTCCAATCTAACTAAAAATGCCTTAGCTAATATGCAGTAACTAAATCGCCTAAGTTTTTGCCAACATTACACCATTACTCAAATCTCCACTGGCTCAAAATAACAGAACGCATTGAATATAAAATAATATCGAATGACTTATAACTCACTTCAAACATCAAAAACCAGTCTACCTAAGAAATCTGATAATTCCCACAACAACCTGGATCTACTAGATATATTTCTTCTTCTGCTAACTATTTTTAAATATTCTGAATCAATCATCTCTCAAAAATTTGCAAGACATTTACTTTTTTAAATTTGAGAAATACCTGAGCTTTGGAACTCAATTCCAATATCCTTTCGCTATCATGGTTTCTACATCAGAGCCAAATAACAAACTCTGAGTCACAATTTTTCTCCCCTTCTTGCAACATCTCCTCATTTTTTTCTTTCTAAACTAAAATCATTTCTCTTTATAAAATCATTTCCTCCATAGCTAATAGCATCCTGCCCATGTCAATCATGCCCTTTTGATTAAAATGACCCGGCATGAATGACTATTGCCATCTCTGAGGTGGATATAGGTACTTCATTTGAGATTTGGCATGGCATGGATAGGAATAAGGAGCTACTTTGGTGCATCTTGAAAAGCGCTTTAGAAATTGCTAAGAAGATTTTACTTACTTACTTACTTCCACTTTTGTTTTTGTTAACAGCTACTTGTTAACAGCTACTTGTTTTGTCGCTTATATCCACGACACACATAATGCAGATTGTTCCACATGGAATGTGCTAGCAAACAAGCAATATGTCTGAGATACAAGATCTCATATCCCTGACCAAACTCACAAGCAGGATTATAGCTAATCTCTATGCAAAGCTCATTTTACTTACAGAAACACTCAGTTGTCAAGTACACATATGCCCTACAGTGGACAGCATTGCATTCAACTGTTCTAACTAAGAACTAAGGTAATATCAAGTAACATAATCACAAAGTTTAAATGCATCAAACTTATTTAAATGTCTATTACAAACACAGATGAATTAAAATTGTGCAGCAACTATAAACAATTAACTGGCATAATTAAATCTTAACAGTAATATCCTTAAAATTTCTATAACTGAATTAGAATGTCCCATCAATAATAAAGAACATCATAAACATACAACAAGAATGCTGAAAGGCAAAGTAAAAATAAAGAATATACAAGATACTGACAGTATGGTTGCATCTAATGAACAGATTTAACTTTTATATTTCTTTCAGTGCTATATCCATTATAGCATTTTAAATATTTGTACATCAATCCAGGACATCTAACCAACTTAATTCAAGACATTTACAATAAATTAAATTTGAGAAATAGATAGGAATCAATTTGAGTATTACATTATTTGATATATCAAGTAAAATATCATGGTTTCAATAGTACAAGTTGTCTGGCTAGCAAAATATGACATGCTCTCTGAAGAAGATTTGAAGATGCTTCTTAACCCCTTAATATGCCATGACTCGTATGTGCATTCATTTTACATTTGCTTTACAAATAAATGGTAGGTAAAGGGTCAATACCTAATATCATTTAACTATTATTTGAAATTGATAACTGAGCAATTCTATGAAATCAATGTCAGTCATGGGTCAAGACCCATTGACCCATCACATATAGATGACCCATTTGATCTATTGCCATCTCTGAGGTGGATAATAGGTTGTGTAAGGCTTTGGCCTTGCCACGGCATGGCATGGAAGTGGGCGCAGGACAGAGAATTATGGCTCCGGACTCTGGAAACAGCAATGCTCCACTAGTGGGCATGCTAAGAAGACAAGCCAAGAAGAAGAAGAAGAAGAAGAAGAAGAAGAAGAAGAAGAAGAAGAAGAAGAAAAGAAGAAGAAGAAGAAAAAGTAAGACTAGGTCCCAGTTTTACACTATATCTAATTTTGCACAAATCTTTAATTTTTGCAGCAAAAGAAAATATACAGAATCAATAGTAAAAAGAGTCAATAACAAATGAAAATCTTAACAATAGTGTTACAAAGAACCACTGGAATTTAAAAGCAGTGTAAATAAAGAATCAATTATACACAAACAAATTTCAAAATCAATGATTAATGCAAATACAGGACTGAATAATCTAATAGTGTAATATCTAAAAGTAGTCTTAACCAATGTATCTCTTGCACCAGTCGGTGATATTCTGACTGAGCACTTGAGCTCGCTGAGCAATTTCATTGCTGAAATCTTCATGCGGAATCATTGGCTGATGGTGATCAGTTGGGTATTGCATGTACGAAGGGCTTGTAAGCAGATGTTGTAATACTCTCACCCAATCATGAAGTTCAGGATTTTGAAATACTCCTACCATGTCATTCAACTTCTTTCCTGTGACGCTGTTGGAATCACGGGCATATTGTGCTCCCTTCAGAGCCTTTTTAGCAGCCTAAATAAAAATATATCTGTAGCAATAATTGTAATTTACATTACACTATAGTTAAGGAAAACAAATTTGGGTTTCCAAAAAAACATTGTAAATACTGGCATTTTTACCATCACCTCAATCACCCAAAACACCAAGGCCAAAGCCATCACCTACACAAGCCATATTCTCTCAATGAAATAATCCCCATTTTAATTACCGGTAGCTATCTACAAAATGTCCATTCCAACCATTAGACCTTTAACATCTCACAGACAAGCAACTGTTAAGTGTCCATCCATATACTGGTAGTATGTACACACTGAGGGTGGCTTGGATTTTGGAGATTTTGCATACGTACGGTGTGTGCAACGGGGGGTTGAAAATATGCCTTTTTTGTGATGATTAGATCACTACGACACATCCCATTAATTGATGGCAGAGCTATAGCTCTAGCTCTGAAAATGAAGTGAACTGTTCAACATGTTTTAATCAACTATTACCCAATGAAATGAATTTTACCTGGTAGCATTTGAAGCAGGCCCACTCTGGCGAGGGCCAGTTTCCATCGAGTCCATCATTTATCACGGACTTGAGATCCCACTCTGCCTGGCGCAACCACCGGCGACCTTCGCCTGGCTGTGGGTTGCGACTAACAACGCTGAAACTCTTAATGAAATCCTGTCGACGACGTTCATCAACATTCTCTCTGTTTCGGGCATAATTTTCTTGGAAACATTGTTGTGCTTTCTGATGCTTTCTTGCTCTTTGACTTATGTAGCTGTAATATGCCCCTGCATAATTGCTACTTGAATAAGTGTCACCGCTGCTTGAATGAGCTGCATAGGGCAATTTCTCTTCCAATGAAATGCCTTTCGACAGCTTGTCAATCACTTCAAAGATGTATTGTGTTGCTTCAGTTGCTGTCTGCGTATTATCTAAGTTTTTATCTGGATGCCATCTCAGTAACAGCCTTTTGATGAATTTCTTTCTTATGTCTTCTCGCAATTTCCATGTGTCCAGCAGCGTCTGTCGAATTTCACACTTTGCTTCATCCACGGTAATAGTGGCATTTCCCTCTGTGTCGTCAGCTTCAAGAATAGCATCAACATCTTCCACATTGGTCACAGTGCGATGGAATGCATAAAGTAATGCTGCTGAGACAATTTTTACACCATTGCCGTCTTCAATCTTGTATGTAGCACTGGTTGGTCCTTTATCTTCATCAAGAACACCAATAATTTTGACCAGAATGTATGTTGGATTCATGCTGCTCCTTTCAATGCCTTCATCGTCATCACCTGGCGATCCTGTAGTTCCATCTTCAGTAAAAGTACTGATGTTGTCAGCTGGATCATCAATTTCAAGTGCTACATAGTCTCCTATCCTTAACAATAAAATGTCTTGATTCAGTAAATGGTGCAAATTTAAAGGAACAAACTGTCCGGGATTAGGCCTAAATTGTCTTTGAAGATTTTGTAACCACTGAATTGGTTTAATACCATAACATTCAAGTAATTGGTCTATCTTGCGTTCATTGCACTGGATAATATGCTCCAAGAAACTGAATGAAGACTGTGTGATAATGTTCTTTGTGAAGTGTGATACAGTTTGAGCAATTTTGTAATAAAATATTTTCATTGCAAAGTTCATTATCTGACTCTGTTGCTTTACTCCCTACAAAGATTTTACAACATTTCTTTCCATCAACAAGTTCTACCTTGATGTGAAAGTGTCGATTTCTTTCACTGCCATTGATGCGGTTGCCTTTATGGACCAAAAACGTTCTAATGACATTCACTCCTATAAACTGGATGTTTTGCAGTCCTTCAATGGCTTCAATTATTCTCAGTTCATTTTCTTTTTGTTTTCTTTAATTCCATGCCATGCTATTCTCATGATTCCTTCCTTCATTTGGTCTGACTGTAGTCTGTTCTGCAGCATTTGCACAAAATTTAAATCTTCTTCAGTGAAGCTTTCATCCATCACCTCCTAACAACAGAAGTCAGAAACTCTGGCTGATAGAGGGCAGGCAATTTCTTAATCAGCAACTCCAGCTCAAGTCTGATATAATCATGCCACATTCATTTTTAAGATCAATGAGAAAAGTTTGATCAAACTGCCACTCGTTGGCCAAGTAGAAAGTCATTGTTAACAATAATCTCTGATGATCTGTGAAGTTTTCCATCAGTTCCAGGAAGGAACAGCACTTTCTGCAATGTTATTGGTTCTTTACTTTGTTTCAGAAGTTTAAAGAAACCACGAGTTGCTTTGCAAACCGCTTCCTTCTCGTTTGCATGTAGCTCGTTATCCTTGACTCTATCATGAATCATTTCCAGCACCATAGAGTATTGCTCGATTGTGGCATTTTCTAATGTTGATCCTAACAGCTTAAAAAATTCAGTGAACTCTCCTAATTCATCAGGGTTTCGAATCAGATATGGAATTATGTCCTTATCTGGTTTCCATCGCAGAACAACCTGTCCAGGCTGAACAAGTAGACAGTTTTGCAAATCAAAAATGCAAGCTGTGTTCTTTAAATCTGTCAAGATGCCATTGGCATCATCCTGCACCCTGGATTTCAATAGGGTGTAGCATTCTTTCAAAACTGAAGCCATCGATTCTGCAAATGGTTTTAGTTTGTGTGATTCCGGTGCCCATTTGGTACAAAGCCATTGAATGTGTTTGGCCACATTTTCAGGTTTGGGCTTTTCCTGTATGTCTAAATTGGCATAAATCTCTGATCTTTGAAAATAAGGAACATCTAATTCTGGCAGGATATTTTGAACTGTCCAAATAAGATCACCATTCTTATGAGTGATTGAGTTTCCAAAAGGTATAAACATATTTTGACCACTTCTGTTTTTCATTCTGCAGCCATCATGCAGATTCCTCTTAATGTTTCCAAGAGTACAAGGTTCTACAAATCTGATACTTTTCACTTTGTTCATAAAGCTCTTATTATTAATGTCATCTCTAGAAAATAGATGGTTAACAAGTGTTCTTGACTGTTTAGTCAATTTCTCATCGATAACTTCCTGGGCTTTCTGTTCCACCTGACAAGCATAATCGCAGAACATTGTCTGGTTAACAACTGATATCATTCCACACTTCTTCAAGAAGTCATTCCATTCAGGTAAGTCAAAAGGTGCAGGAGGAAAGTCCACTGGTTCCTGCATCAATTTAAACACTTCATTCTGGTTATCAAAAAACTCTGATGCACATACATACGAACCATCATCAGTTGGTATAAATGCAAGTGCCTGCAGTGTTTCTTGCAAGGCATTACACTCTTGTTCTCTCTCTTGCTTTTGTTCTGGGTTTTCTTTGTAATAAGGTTTTGTCATCAGTCTGGAAGTAAATTATCTTTTACATATCTTAAATGCACTTTTTGTCCAGGTTTGCTTAGCAGCTCAAAATGTTGAAAGATGTAACTACAGTAGACCTCTGTCTCAGTTAAAGACACACATCCCAAAAACTTAAGCAGCTCTGAGAGTTCTTCACTACTCTTCAGAAAAATGATGCCTCGTTCTGCAGTCCATGATTCCATGTCAATTTTTGGAATCTTTGAAGGAATAACATATACATAGCTATTCAGCAATGCAACCTGCTTGTCATACATTGTTGTGAAGATTGGCAGTTGTTTTATGGTGCTCATTGAATCTGCAGTTCCTTTCCAGATTTCTAATGATTTTACAAGATAGCGGCAGAGTTCTTCACACTCATGGCTGCTGAGTTTGGTTTCAATTGCACCATGTTTTAGCACTTCTGCAAGAGCAAGAACTACAGAACTTGCATCGTCCATGTTTCCAAGAATCTGAAAATACATATTGAATGAATCAGTATCAATATCAAGAGGAAAATATTTAAACAGAGGCTGTGGAATGCCAATCTTCTGAAGACATGATATCAATGTTCTTTGCACACAACCAGTCCATCTAACTTTATAACAGCTCGTGACTTTTGAATTGGAAACAGATACTCTTGTTGTCTGAATTTTACTGGCAGCAGACACCAGTCGAGCAGCGGAAGAACGATGCTTTTTATTGATTCTGATGCTTTTCTCGAGCTCTCTTCTGTCTCTAGTTTCTTCTGACAAGAATAAAGAAACTTCCAGAGGCGAGCAAGCCATCTCAAGTCTTTTTCCTTCAAGATAGCTTTCAGGGTCTCTATGCTTACAGGCTCTTCTCTTGCCTTAAATATCTCAGGAGGAAGTAAAGCCGGAAGGGCCTTTTTAAATTCTTCAACAGTGAATACCTTGGACAGCTGGATATCTTTTTCACTGCTAACTTGAGGGTTTGGAAAATCTGGTAGTTGAAAAACTGATCTTGAATGTGTGGAACAATTTCATTGAAGTAAGGTTCATATTTAATGGCTTCTTGCTCAAAGCAACGCAGATATCCGTCTGCAGTCAGAAGAAAGGGCAAGCCAAAAAGTCGATTTTTGTAATTATCACATCCAGTGCAATAAGCAACTACAAGTGTTAGTGTTTCAACGTCCTTGAAAAGTGTTTTTTCCAAAGGTTTGGGAAGACCTTGTAGACGACATAATCCATGTGGCTGAGCATAGGAAGCATAGAATGAAAGAACGGCATTGGGGCTGACTGCTTCCACTTTGACTTTTGCAGACTCAAAGTTTCCTGCAATTGACATTGGGCAGTTGATCAACAAGAAGCCAGATGCAACAAGAATATCACGAACGATGTCGGCTCTCTTTCTCTTTTTCTGTTCAGTCTTTACACCAATTGCAACCATGAAAGACATGAACCGATATCCAGGTGCAGAAGACTCTGATGGCTCAGCTATCTGGATATGCAAGCTGTCAAAATATCCCAGAATACCATTTGTTCCAAGTGAACCATCCCAACCCATATCTATCCACATTTTCCACGTGGGTTCATCCATTCCACAAGGTCCTACCCAGAGGTGTCGATCCTCATTTCCTGGCCATCGTACAGGCAGAACTGCTAAATTCTTCTTTCCAATCCTTTCATAAATGGCTTTACAAAGAATAGTCATGTAAGCACCATCCTTTGTACATAAGTCAGGAAGTAGAGAGTTGTATTGTGAAAGAGTTGAATTAGTGATCGGACCTTCAGCAATGTGGAAATCTCGATTTTTCAGCAAAAGTGAGCAGTAGCATGGAGCAATAATGTGCTTCATTAGGCAGTAGTTCCATACAGTGTTATATCCACCATTCTCGTCCTTCCACAAGTTCCTTCGTGTTTCATAATCCAGAGCAAAGTGACCGTTGATGTGAGATGGAAAGTGAATCTGAATAGGAAGTGGGAGAAAACAGAACAGTCTTCGATTCTGCTTGACACCCTTGCGTGTGGTGCTTTTCAGGTGAGCCACACCACACCTGGGAAGGAGTCCAATGTCACCTCTTGAGTAAGCATCGTTAAGGATTTCTGGGACACAACTTGGTTCTTCGAAACCAAATCGCTGAATGATTTGCCAAGTGTCTCTTTGCCCGTCGCTGTCTTTTGTGATCAGTTCATAGCTGGTCTCAGTCACACCAACATCTTTTAGTAAAATTTTCCTATCTTTTAATGCTTTTGACAGACGCTTCACTTCTTCATTGAATATTTTCCGCCTGTCCTTTGCATCTTCAGTCATCTCTACCTGTACAACATATGATGTAACTAAATCACCACCGAGTGCTGGATTGCTACTCTTAAGATGAATCTCCTCAACTGAATTCAAGAACAACAGCGATTCATACATGTCAGTTTTAAAAGTCCCAAAAAGCTTATCCAAGTCATCAGACGTGACTGCTTTGTTTGTTACACAATCTGGTTGTGCAGAATTTATTTTACCTCGAAGTGCCAGACGAAACATTGTTCCTCCTAGTGAACCATAATCCTTTTCAAAATATCCTTCAAAAACATCAGGAAATTTCTCTTTTAATTTTTCAATGTTGTTCATTTTTCGTCCAGGGCTTATTTCATTTGCTCCAGGAACAAACTTCAGTGTAGGATCAAAAGCACACAAGATGCGTTCAGATTTATCACCATCGACTTCGCTAGTCAGAAATATTGGAACATCAGTCATGTGATAAACACAGTTGAAACCAACTCCGTACTGACCGGTTTTGGTTGGATCTTCAGACTTACTTCCTTCACCCAAATTCTGAATTCCAATTATGTCTTCCTTCGTGAATGGTTTATTGTTGAATATGCACAGTGCTGGTCCCTGCAGTGGCTTCCATTTGTCCTCAAAAACCCGGTCAGTTTTCAACTGCCGTCTGTCGTTGATGAAGTGAATTTTAGTAGCATTTGCATCATCAGCATTTTGCAGCATTTCCTTGAGTACTTCTTTATCGAATGGATAACCAGACAATATGCGTCTGATTCTACTCACCAGCTTCTCCTTCTGACCAAATGGAATGCCAATTGAATATTTATCTATGACATCTTCTCTGATGGTTTTCATTCCGATCACCATGGCTGTTTTGGGTGTGATATTGTCATTGCAGAAGTGATGACCATCAACAGCTATCCACGGACAGTTGTTGAAGCAAAGCGACTCGGCTGGAAACAAAATTCCATTAATGTCAGGAATATAGATTTTAGTCAGATCCACGCTGTTTTTATTGACAGCAGAAAGCTTTGCAATTTCTGGTCCCAGGCACAAGTTCACAATGCACACTGCTATTTTCAGATCTTTCTCTTTCAGAGGCATATCTGCAAATCTTGTATGTAACTGCTGCAAAACACTGATATAGTCTTCTAGTTGAAAGCTTTGTTTAATTTGTAATTTGTTCAATAGATGAATCAATGTTGTCATAGATTTTGGGATCTGTGCAAGATATGGCAATAAACATTCTGATGGAACGACTAAATTCAAAGCACAGTTTCTTGGAGACATAAATACCATGGAAGCATCAGTAAGAATACTTTGCATTTCAAGCAGCTGGTCTATTGTGCTTTCCAACAGTTCATTTTTGCTTGCTAACTTTTCAAATTGTTTGTATAATTCATTACAAATCTCCTTCACATACTTCATGCCATCTGCAGATAGTCTGTTTATAGGCCCTGATGAGTCATTTGATTCCAGAACATTCTTAAGCTGCAATAATAGATCAGTTTGACCAATTGACTTACTGGAAAGCCCAAGCAATTGCTTCAATTTCTGATCTTCATATCCAAATATTTTATGATCATTGATGATCGGATAAAGGCAGCAGACAAGATTTTTCACATTGCTCAGGAAACTCTCATTACACGAAGCATATTTCATATCTTCCCCTTTCCATCGAAGAGGAAATCCAGTTGGTTTCACAGCAGTAGGAAGAAACCGAATTGCTTTAATTTGCTCAATGAAAAGAATGTCTGTGTGATCAAATGAAGAAGCTTTTGAATTCATTAATCTTATTATGGCATCCAATCGTTTTGTCGCTAACTGCTCATATTTTGTTACCACTGCACACCGCTCAGATGTCTCCTTCCACGATATATCTTGATGTCTCATTCCAAGGTCAACCAATTTTCTGTGCACATCGTTCAGTTTAGCACCAGATATGGTCTTGACGTCTGGAAAGCATTCATCCTCTTCCTCAAAAAGTACCGCTAAAAACGATTCTGGGTGTACCAACTGAGAACATGTTTTCAGAATTTGCTGTGGTTTCACTGGAATACAGGCAACATTTCGCAGAAGTCCTATTACATTCTGATCAAAAAGTGCATACAGTACCAGCTCATTGCGCTGCTGTGCTTCAACTGTACCAATGTTTGGCAGAAAGAAACTCTGAAAAAATTTAATTTTTGTCACCTTCCTTTCTTCCAGCTGCTGTGAAGCAGACGTTTTTGAAACAGTTGCATACACTTCGGTTGGAATATCTGTCACGTGAAATTCTAAAGAGGTCATCTTTCTGAAAACAGTTAGAGCAGTTTCTCCAGCAGCCTCCAGCCGAAATTTCGGTTCTAAATACCGACACTGAGACATTGACAGCAAAAGGCCATTTTCTCTTAAGATTTTTGGTCCCGAGTCAAAGATTCTTCTGTAGAGTGCATCAGTCAGCAGATGGAAGCAACCAGCTTCCTTTAGTTTAGTGATGGCCAGAGTAGGTAAGAATTGCAATATTGACAAACCTTCAGCAAATCTTCCAGAAGGATTAAGTATGCTTCAGTGATTGCATCTTTTATGAGTACCTCATTCCACTGAAAGCGAGAATCATATTTATCCTCAACAGTACTTTCATAAATATGAGTTCTGCTTGAAGTCAGAGCAAATGAACCGTTTATATGAACTGGAAAACACGACCGAATAGGCAGTGGAAGAAAACAGTACAGCAGACCGGAATCCTGAGGTGACGTTGTGCCTGAAGTCAGGCTGATTGGTTCATAACCGTTAGCAGTTCTACGAAGTTTAGCAGCCACACCGCCAACTGGAATTAGGTCCTTGTTATTTTTCGCCATTGCAAGTGAATTATCATTTCCAAGGCATGATGACACTAACCAATGACTCTCTGAAACATCTGAACTCGATGCATGCGATTTCGTAAATTTTGCAGAAGTCTGACACACAACCTTTAGGACAAATGACGATTCAATCTTTGATGTCTGTTTTTTGGATTTCTGTTTTTTTAATAATATCTTTGATGGATTCAATATCCTGTTGGCCGCCTTCAAAATTGAACTTTCTCGATTTAGCTCACTCACATTGTAATCTTCCAAAGATAGAGAATGCTGGTTCAATGATCGGATTGTCCTTTCCAGACTTTTCTCAATGGTGAACCATTCTTCAATGCCATCGGGACAAGCAAATTCAGGCAGGTGAAACACTGTTATCTTGCTGACGTTTTGTGTGAAAAGCAGCAAATGATTGGCTGCTCCATTGAGTAGCTCAATCAATCTCATCATTTCCTGGTGGTTGTAACATTTCTTGCATATGTCGCTCGTAGCTGCCTGTTCAGCTGTTCTAAGAGGAAAACGAAACAGTGTCCCATCATATGACCATTTCTTTAAATGGTTACCTTTGTTGGGAATTGCAGTGCTAAAATCACAGCCAAATATTTTCTGATATGGTTTAAACTGGTCTTTTAGAGGTTGCAGCTTTGTTGGATTGTTTCCAACGTCCAGCTTGATTCCAGGTTTGTTCTTGTCTCGTATTACACGTCCAAGATATTTCGTGTGAGGATCGAGGAAGACCGCAAAATTCTGACTGACAAGTGAGGGAACATCGGTGAGGTTGTAAACTGCATTGAATCCAAGACCAAAGCGGCCAATCTTTTCATTGTTCTCCTGCTTTGTTGCTCCGCTCAACTTCACGAGATTTTCAAAGTCCTGTGAAGTAAAGACTGCATTGTTATATGCCCACAGTGCCGGTCCTTGCAGCTCAGCCATTCCTTTGTCAAGCAGGAGTATCTTAGAATCATTATTTTGTCTCTGGTCATAAAGAAACTTGACTTCAGTTGCACCTGCATCATCAGCATTCTGAACAAGTTCTTTAAGAACAGCCATGCCATCAGTGTAGTCCTTTAAGATATTGTTGAGTCGCGTTGTAAGTCCTTCGTGTTGACCATAAGACTCACAACCAAAACTAACTTCAAGCTCTTCAGCATCAAGCACACGGCTAATGATGCTGTGGATCTTCAAAGCTTCTGCAGTGCCTGGAGGCAACAGAGGATGGACAAGGTGCAAGTCATTATCTGAAAAATCAAGTCCACGCTGAAACCATTCTTTTTCACAGTATGTAACTTCTTGGATTGGCCTCAAGCACAGTTTCTCATTGTTGGTTTTGACTGGAACTAGAAGTTCATTGAGAATCTCATTTAAGTTTTCCATGGTTGAAATAGTATTTAAGATAGCAATTGCAACCTGGATGTCTCTTTTCACTTCACTTTGACTGCAGTCTGAAGTTGTATGCAGTAAATGAATTTCGTTTAGAATTTTTATCAGATCGACAGTTTCTGCTATATGAAAGTAGTTCCACAAATATGAAAACTGCTTCAGGTCTGCTGGAAGCTGGTATACATGTGGTTGCAAGTCCATGAAAGGCTTTGTCCTTACAACTTTGTCTGATGAAACAAAACTGTCACCGGCCCATATCCAATTAAAGCAATTCAGCTCGTCCAGTCCCACAGCATAGCCCCTTTTAGCAATTTCATTGTTCAAGAATTTATAAACTGCCTTTACGATAAATTGGAATTCATTTTTGTATTTGTCTGCATAAGAGGATACAGCATTGGACAAGTGATGTACAACTTCAGTAACATTTGGGCAATTTGACCACCCAAAACAGTCTGCAATTTTTGGTGTTTTGCTGACATCGATAGTTGACTTGACAGAACCAACAACTAAGTCAAAACAAGATGAACACACTTCACTTGGAAGTACAAGCTGCTTCGATTGAGCCTCTCCAAGAAACTCCAGTGACTTTGCATAGTTGGCTGGACGACACGATTCTGGCCTTATCCACCGCAGGTTAGACAGAGCTTCAGAGAGAGAACAATAGGAAAACCAATGACTCACTCTAGCCTCTAACAATTGTGACTTTGACTCTAGAAACTTAAGGAAAACTTGAGCATGAGGAAGATCTGGACTGGTCGAGGAATCAAACTTCTTAGCAATTCTGAGTAAATCTTCTGCTGTAACTGATTTCTCAGTTTTCAAACCTAACTGACTCAGAGTTTGCACATATTTTGGATTTGCAAATTCACCAACAGGAAAAACATCATCACCACCAAATAGCAAGCTCAATACTTTGTCACTTTTGTCAAAAACATCACCTGGAGTAACTAAGCTCCCATCTTGTTTTTGAATGAACCTGACTTTACTAGCACTTGAGCGGAAATCATTGTGACTCTCCTTCAGGAAACGAGAAAAGTTGTCACAGACAAACAACATCAACATTTTGATACTATCTAAATTATAACTACCATTGGTAACTCCAGGGAAAATGTAGTTCTCAAGTATTTCAACAGTACTCTTTTGTTTTACACCGAGATTAACAGCTAAATCCCGGACTAGGTTTTCTTTCAAGTCAATGAACATGGACGGCAGTTTTACGGGAATGTTAATGTCAGATGGCGCTCCCACTTTCACAGAATAGACAGAGACATATTCGGAGCCTCTAAATCCACTTCCTTCAAGTGTCTTAAAAATTGGTAAAGTCATCAACAAGTCTTTGTAAGTTGTTGTCACTTTTGACTTGCCTGCCAAACCAGAAGCAAGAAAACTCTGAAGTGATTTCTTGTTTGAATCATTCATAGAAGACACTGACAGCTTCCCTTGCTGGTGCAGTTTGTTCATGGCTGATAGCACACTGGTGGCATCTGGAGGAAGAACATAATTACTGATCACGCTCTGGTGGCCAAGAACAAACTGTGGGAGTTGATCGATCACTTTCAGCCCTAGTTTTATCAGCATGGGCTTTGCACCCTTTGCCAATTGTGCTTGACGATGACTTGCTAGTATGATGGGGGTCTGGCTCCTCAGTCGTGTGACCAGTTCATTTCCAATGGGCAAAATGAGGAAGTCTTCGAATTGTTTGAGACTGGATGGAAAATGTCGTGTTAAGTACTTCCATAGGTTGGTTAGCCATTCCTGGGAAAGATGAGGTGCACTTCTAAGATTGACTTCATTCGCACTTTGCCAGTTAGCAGGAAATACCAAATGCAGTAATTTAGCAACTGACTGAGGCTCCAAATTCACAATCTGTGTGACATCTAAAGTAAGAAAAGAACAATACTACAACAGTGCTGCACAAAATTTCCTTCAAAATTTCAAATCAAGTATACTTGTGAAAATAAAACCTTGTTCATAAGACTACTCATGATCCTTATGATATCTCTTAAAATATTACTACATTATTTGCTAAACTGGTAAATTGTAAAACTTTTACATTTATATAGCACCTTTTTAATGAACTAATCAGTCTAAAGCACTATGCAGACCATAATAATTTCTACTCTGTGCTGGTGGACACGTGACTGCCTAGGAATCGAACCCAGGCAGAGGGTAGGCAGAAGAGCTGACACTCTGCCAAATGAAACATTTGAGCACATAATAAGAATACTTGCAGCCAAAATAAATATAAATGTTAATTATCTAGAAAAAATTAATTTTCTATTTAGCACAGCACTCTCAATAAGATGTAAGCCACTGCTTATTTGTTTCAACTTGATTTAAATACCAAAAAAAATTAAATCTAGGTTCTTAAACATAAACTCTTTCTGAGACACATACAATTTGGAAAAGTGTGCATACTGCAATATTTGCAGTTAACTGTCAATTATTGAAAATCTAAATTTGGCATGCAAGTAATTAAGAAAGTAATTTAAAATGGGGATTAGATTACTCATTAATAGTAATCAATTACAATTATAGTTACTGCTCTATGTCTAAATAATTGATAACAATTATAATTATTTGGTAATTGATTATGCAATCAGTTACTTTAATTTTCAATTGATTTATAACTCTGTCTGGATCACGATAAAATGCACTGCTATGAAGTTTTCATTGGCACAGCAAGTGTATTCACATCAGATATTAATTAATTATTGATCAATCTCAGATTCTGAGAAGGGAAATTTTAAGTTCAAAGAACAACAAATGATTATTCAAAATGTCACTTAAAATGGAAAGACCATTTCAGCTTTCAATTCAATGCAAGAGAATGATTTAGAGTTAAATCACAGCATTAGTATTACTTTGGAGAAGCAATTTAACGAAATAAATTCAGAAAATAAAAAATTCTAAACAACTCACTTTTTTGAGCCAAGTTTTTCATCTTTTGCAGCACAGGGATGTTCTGTTTAACAAACATTCTATCTAAACTTGGCAGAATGGCTCTTGTATGTTCAGAGGACTCGAGATAAACTTTTTCTCCATATTTGTTTTCAAAAGCTGTCCACTTTCCATCTTCCAGAGGTACAAGCCTGATCCCAGTTAGTTCATTTCCAAGAGGAAAGCTGTCTAGGAAATATTCTAGAAGAAGATATTTCTCTTGTTCACTAAGTGGTAGATGTGTTTGAATTGCTTTAAAAGCCTGGCAGGTTGTCGAAGGTGACACATGAGTCACAAAATGTTTCTTGAGGAATGTTGGCACGGAAACAAAACAGACCTGATTCTGAATCAGAATTCTTCGTATGAGTTTCTGCAGGACACTTTCAGTCTCGCAGTTGTCAAACAGAGCATTTCTGCAGTTCACCCACTTTCCTCCCGACGACTGCGAATAGAAGATATTGAGGTTTGGAAGTTCTTTGCGGAATCCATCTTCCAGTTGCTTCCACTGGGAGTCACATGGTCTGGTATAATATCGAATATGAGACTATGGTGTAAGTTGTTACATGGATCGGCAACATAAAGCGCCAGTTTCACCAGCGCCTTCACAACTAACTTATTCACAAGAAACACATTCCATAAGAGTGCTTCATCGGTCAGTTGGTCAAGCCTTTGGTCAGCTGTTGGCCATTTGATGTGCCTCCTATTCGAGTCAACGGCAAAGTAGCCGTGCACATGAACTCTCAATCCTGTGGGACTTTCTTCTTCCAGTGGCAATGGAAGAAAGCAGAAGACGTGACCTTTGGCCTTCGTCAAATATGAAGGAATTTCTGCATTACTTTGACCAGTGATTTGTAATGCTAGGCCAACCCAAGGCAGCAATCCAAGGCTATTACTAATTTCACTTGTTGACCCAAGCTCTGATTGTCCAGCATAATACTGAGAAATCACCCACTTACTTGTTTCCAATGGTTTAGAGGAATGTGATAGCTCTGTATTCTGTGTTGTATTTGATTGTATCTCTGTGCTTTGATATCTTTGCAGTTCCACATTTAATGGATAGGTGACTGATGTTGGGTAAGAAATGTTTCCATTGCATTGAGTTTCGATATCATTGATCAATTGAAGTCGATTTTCTTGCACAGACTTACGAAGTGCTTCTTCAATGCATATAGACAGAATCTTAGTTGGATTTCCCTTGTTTTGAGTCTTCTCATAGACTTCAATGCATTCTAGACTCTTCAGGAAAAGCAACATAATGTGGCCATCAGTTTCTAGCGATCTGAATAATTCTCGAACTTTCTGAGGACTGTACTTTGTTTCGCACAGATCCGACTGCATTCCTTCCAGTCTGAGAGGGAAGCGGAACATTGTTCCATCATAAAATCCTCTCCCAAATGTCTTTTGTGTAACTCCAAACAGGCTCTGAAAGTACGGAAGAAACTGGTCTTGAATATTTCTAATGCTTTCTCTGTCTTCACTCAGGTCCCAGAGGTAAGCAGAAGTTGGATATCCACGATCACCACCAGTTCTAAAGAACCTTTCATGAGGATCAAGGAATCCAATCCCATTTCCACTGAAGATGCTTGGAAGATCTGAGATGCAGAAAACATTTGTGATTTCTGTTATTTGTCTAAGATTCATTGAAAACTGCTTCCACAGAAAACAGCAAAGCATTAAAAATATCTTCTCTGGTGAGATACTTATATTTATAAAGGATGAAGAATAAGGAAATTACAGCTTACCGGTCAAATGAAAAACGGACTTGAACCCAAGTCCAAAGCGTCCAACTTTCATCACATCTTTCTCCTTGACGCTGTCGCTCAGCATCGTGATTCCTTTCCAGTCATCAGAGGTGAATACAGCATCATTGTAGACGTACAGGGCAGGGCCCTGAAGAGAAAGAAAAACAGAAAATAGTGATATTCACATAGGCTGACATAGCAGTAGAAGGAAACGTCTTTCTTTAACGCCATTGTAGCAGTACATCATCACCAGTTGATAATCACTTCAGTAAAAAATTGTAGTCATGATCTTGTTCATGGTTGAATTCCAGATGTCAGTCCTTATTTCCTGCTTCTGGCTAAGGAGGATATATGCAATCAGGAATAGATGTGTTTTTAGTCTAGACCTGAAAGTAGTAAGACATTCAGTCTGGCAGACCTATTCCGGCAGAGAGTTCCAGAATTTGGGTCAAGTCACAGATAGAGCACGTTTCCCAGTAGTGGTCTTGCAATAGGTATGTAAAGAGCAGGAGCATTAGATGATCCTTAGATGTAGCCACCTAAACCACTTTAAATCACATCATTATTAAAATGTTCTATAGTCATCTCAAAAATGAAGTCAAGTCCAGAGTTTCTGATCAGCAAAGTTTAAGGAAATACTTTGCAATCATTAAATTTCTCCTAATTTCTTATGTTTTGAGTGTAAACATTTATTGGTTTCTGAAAGTTATTAAAAATATATTACTAGGCATCTGCATATATAGACATCATTGCCAATTCTTCTTTATGGAGATCCATGACAGTCAAAGTAGAGTTGTGAAATTTTCGTGCTAAATTAATATTTCCATGGTAATTTTAAACAATTTTCTAATTATTGCTATTGACTCAAATGGTTCTAGACTATGTTTGTCATTTATAATAATAATAATAACAATAACAATAATAATAATAATAATTATAATAATAAAAAAATAATATTGATAATAACTGGTATTTAAATGGTTTATGGTGATCTTTTCTGTGTTAAAACAACTACCTTATACTCACAGTGGCGGTTCCAGGATTTCTTGGGGAAGGGATGAATGAATTCATAGAAAGTTGGTGGGGGGATGGAAATAGAAGGGAAAAAATCATTAAACTTTGCCAAAAAAGGCTGGAAAAAGGGAATTTTATCCCTCATTTTACTACATTTTTACCGAAAAATAGGTTGACGAGAAAAATAGGTCATCCATGGTTAGTTTTACAAGACTTTTACACAAAAAGTAGGTTTCACAAGGAAAAAAATGTAAGTCCGAAAGTCCGGTGGGGGGATACATCCCCACTCATCCCCCACATGGAACCGCCACTGTATACCCAAGCAAGACCTTAATAAAGACATTAATACTGAAATCAACATGAGAGTGTTTGTTCCTGGTACACAAATCTTGAATAATTAATCTAACCCTGTTAGATGACCATGCACTTGTAAATCGAGACTAAACACATTTTATATCAGGACTTATCCTGCACTGTCTGCCTCGCTGTTATCTCTGGCACTCACGTGGTCTTATATTAATTAATTATCTGCTTAATAATAACAACAACATGATCTCAAGTGGTTTAGGAGTCTAAGTTAGCCTGTGTTAAAACCGCTGTAAACCAGTGCTCCATAGGAAGATTACATGTCTGTTTATTAAGATATTTTATTAATAAACAAGATATAATTTGTTGTAAAGTGCTCTTGATTTTGACCTTCTGTCATGCTTATTGCACTGTGTAAGTTGTCATTTATAAATAAATAAACAAAAGATAAAATAAAATAAAGATAAGCTGAAATATAATAATTTTCCCTAGTGAGGCTCTAATCATTAATAGAAGAGCCAAGTTTCATTTCAGTTGAGTCAACTAGAATGACATCGACATTACACAACTGTCACTCACCTGATAGGCAGCCAAATCAGGATGATGCAGTTTCTCTGGATGTGCAGAATATGTGGTTGAGTCCAAGAGAAAGACAATTCTTGTTGCTTTGGCATCCTCTGCATTCTGTATTAACTCCTATAATACAAGACAAAACAGAATTATCCAATAATAATTACAAATGATGACAAAGTTTTTTACAAAGAAAGAATGATTGACAAGCATTATTCAGCATCAATCAATCAATCCATCCATCAATCAATCAATCAATCCATCAATCAATCAATTGGTTTATTAGTATCACAACAAAATATCAATAAGTACTGTTACAATACAATATCTGATGAGTGGTTACAAAAGACATACCGGCATATAATTGAACATGCATTTTTAAACATCAAATAATTAATCAGAGATGTTTGATTTTTATATAATTTGATCTTCACTAAATGAATTCCTGAAACAATATTTATCATTACTGTGGAGAGTCATTCATGTGATACTTAGTCAAAAGTCATTATAACAGTGATTTTCAAACTGGGGTCTGTGGTCCCATGGGGGAACCGCCAAGCGGTTTTATGGGGGGCCTTAAAGAGATTACTTTCTCAAGATATCTCACCAACACAAAACACACTGATGGCCCTATATATAAGGAGTGCTGGTTCCATTTGAATCTAAATTTGTTGACTAAGATTTGCAATTTTCTGATTAAATAATTGATTGACAAAACAAGTAGCCTCTGTGTTAATTACAGTTAAATTCAAATTCAAATTTTATAAGGTCCACGAGTCATCGCAAAAATCTGTAAGGGATCACCATGCAAGAAATCATAAAAAGTTTGAGAACTGCTGCATTACAAAGTCCACTGAGTACATATACAGATATATACACAAAACATTGTTTGCTCTCTGAATTTGTAGGCATATTCTGAGATTGAGCACACAATAATCCACACATGCTGGATGCCAGACAATTGAATAATAAAGGACCTACTATTAGGAACAATGGAAAGAACAGGAAAGAAAAGAAGACCAAACAGCCTGTTTCAGATCCTGTTCTTCTCCTTGCTAGTAGGATTCTTGGCAAAAGGTAGTGCACACATTCAGTGCTTTTCACATTATCTTTGGATTTTTTTTGCTTGGGCATAAAAAAATAGTAAGTATGGATAAGCAGAAACCTTTAAGATTTGTCCGTCATCAGGATATTGTTGTAGAATGGATCTTAGCTGTTTTATCAGCGTTGGTAAAATCATTCCACGGTTGAACTGCTCTGCAATTTATTACATAACGCTATCATCAGTTATGTATATTTGGTCGACTGGCAAAATCCGTTAAATGGTTACAAGTTTACATCCATCAGAAATTATTCTGGATAAATTTGGGTTGACATGTCTAGAAATTACTTGGTGATATTTGAGAGGGAGACCAATGGGGGGGGGAAGGAATCAGATGAGTGTGGAATAAGATTATTTAATTGCTTCATTATGCTAAATAAGTTAGTCAGAAAAGTCAATGGCATGAAATGTCCCCTTGCTATGTATAACCTGGGCCAGTGGTTGGAGAGGAAGTCAGTAAGCAAGTAAGCAGTGACCAGAAATTTTCCCCTTCTTATTCTACAGATACTATCTGAAAATATATGACATTGTTTATTATAATTTGTTATGATATTAATGACTGAAATATCAGTTTATTTTGGTCTAATATATTATGATAATTAATTATATCATATTGGTGGTACCATTGAATATCGATATTAAACAATGACTGTGTAAAAAATATCAACAAACAATGTTTGATATATTCAAATAAATACTTATTGTAACTGTGTATTGATATAAGTGATATTTTAAAAATCAACATTGACACCTATGTGTTTATGTCTCCTGTATGTATTCTTTTCTGTACATGGATGCCATTATTAACATTTGCAGACATCTGCATTCTCTTGATCCAATAAGCAAAATGATTGCAAGACACCTTGACAAGGCTTAAAGTCACTGTTTAAGAAGTCTGTCTTACCTCTCTTGGCCATCTTGCAGTGACAGAGCTGCTGCTGTGCAATGAAATGCAAAATTCACTGAATAATTCCTTAATAGAAAAAATTCAAACAGTCACATCACAAAATGATCATGAATTACGTTGAAATGTTATTTATGCAGAAAATATTGAACTAAACAGATGCTGAGGCTAAATACTCCTAAATATCACATTAATTATATACACTGATAAGGAAAGACATTTCCATCCATTGACCATTGTATTTCTTCCTGACCACTGTATACAGGATAAACAGAAGCTTTGACTTGTACACTTGTAATCTATGATCTACCATATGGCAGAGTTTAATTAAAGATGAATATCCCAGGCTTTACAGAGGTTAAGGCTACGACTTTTTTTGCCCGTCAACATTGGCGGCTCCATAATGCATCAGACATCTCCTTCCTGAAGCCTGTGCCAGTGGCCCCTGTTGAGCTATAATATATATACTATAGATATATACTATATTATTATAAAAATTTACTAAAAAATATTTAAAAATTCAAATTTTGCAGAAATTGAGTATAAAATTCCAAAAATTAGAAACATAACCAAAATTGCCAAGATTTCACAAAATTATAAATTTGCCAAATAGACCGCAAAAATTTTCTCAACCTTTATAGTGTGAAATGACGCTACTGTTCTTAATATTACATACCTATTAACAAATGGTTGGCCCCCAATGATTCAAATTTTTTCGTTCACAATGTAAACTGCTAAATCCTGGAGCCGCCACTGACAATCAAAATTTATGATATCTAATTACAGACATCTCCTCCCTAAGCCTGTTCTTATTCAGTTAGCCAATAAAATTGGTACCTAGTCGCCTATATTATTGCAATGAGGAAATTTTCGCATCACAACAAGAAATATGCAGAAACTCACGAGTATAAAATTCTCTTCGACCCCTAGAGTCATATCCAAAACTCCAAAATTCCAACATATAACTCCAGCTAGACAGTCCCTACATTGGCTTCCTATCAAATGCCGAATTAATTATAAAATCTGTCTTGTAGTATTTAAAACCATATTATAGAATGAACCCTATTCAGTGATGTAGCCAGGATTTTTGGTCTGGGGAGGGACTGAAGCCCAAGATTCACTCCCCTCCCTTCCTTTTGAGCCCACAATGCCATTTGGGCTTGATTCATTTGGGGGTCTAGCTTCAGGCTTGGGGGCTTGAGCCCCCAAGCCCATGCCTAGCTACGTCCCTGACCCTATTACCTTAAGATGCAACTTATCCCTCGACCTACTACTCCACTAGGTATTCGGCAGGACTTTCATTTGTTGTTCCTTATTCTTAAACTGTCATTGGCACTAGTTGTTTCTCAGTGTGCGCCCCTAAGCTCTGGAATTAACTACCAACATCACTTCGCATAACTAATAACTTATCATTTTTCAGATCTGGCCTTAAAACACATCTGTTCAACTTGGCTTATCCCCCTTAGATTGCTCTCCCGCCGTTTCGGACTGATCTTCTGGCTTGACCTGGCTCTAATTCTATTTGGATTTGGTGCGCCATCAGCTGATGCCCTGGGCATTATGATAGTGGCGCCATAGAAGTTTATTGATTGACTGATTTATTATGAGTTATTTTTTTATCTAAAACTGTGGAAGTGCCCCTATTCTGGAATCCTGGCTACGCCACTGCGGGCACCCGTATAGGCCTCCTGCTGTAGAATTAGGGTTACCAGATACCTCCATGTTCAAAAGAGGACACTAAAGGTCACAGAGGAGGGCAAAGCCGGACAAGGGAAGTAGGTTGCAAAATTCACAAAGCATACACATTCAATGGCGCAGAGTGGGTTGCCCCAGCACCCGGGGCGAAAGGCATCGTGCCCCTGACAACTCTTGGCTTACATCATCGATCGGATAAAAAATATTTGCAAGCAAAAAATGTCATCGGAATCGGTTTCTATTCTTTGTCCATTGAGCATTGATCTTCCATGATAGTGTGCAATTGTCAGTTACATGTCCTCCTTTTGACGGGCGTCTTGCAACCCTATGTACGTAGAATGGATCTTGGCAACCGATCTACTGCTGTCATTATGGTAGGTTTCCTGTTTATACTGCATAAATTTATTAGCCTATGACAGCAGAAGCTTAGCTTTAAAAGGTATTGTACAGGACTGAAATGTCTGTAGTTCGAATGTATCATTACCTCTTCGAGACTCTGACTTTGCTGTCATCGAATGTAGACATAACACTCGACTGCTCCCGGTCACAGCCATCGAAGACGCGTCTCGCATTCCCGGAAAGTCACAGGCGTGTCAGGCACACGATGAACCACCGCAAAATACCCAAAGTTTCGCTTTTAGAGATGAATCATTTTAATAAGTAAGTAAAATCTCAAATTTATATAGCGCTTTATAAGTAGTAATGGTAAAAACGAACGACGACGAGGTGATGGATGATGGTGAATGGTGATGATGGCGACGGCGGCGACGATGATGATGATGACGACGACGAACAGGGATATTAAATATTAAAATGTTACTGCGTTGATGAGTTGACGCTGCTTTAGGTCTATCAAAGCGCATTTAGACGGTGAAATTATAATATTAAAATTTTACTGCGTTGTCTGAGTCGAATGACGATTTGAGAGCCGAGACCATCTGGAAATATGGGGTTGCCTATTTACAAAATTCTCTCACGCTGACGTTTAGTTGTTTCTATAAAGCGTCATTTAGATGGTGAAATTATAATCGCGAACATTTTGATGCATTATTATTTTCAGCCTACGAAATGATTTTACGGTTTCGATTAATTGCAGGGTCTGGCTCAGTCTGAAGGTTGAGAACCTGAATAGAGCCAGATGCCTTTGGGTCGACCCAAATGAATCGGTTTAGAT
This sequence comes from Metaphire vulgaris, assembly GCA_018105865.1. Lineage (NCBI taxonomy): Eukaryota > Metazoa > Annelida > Clitellata > Crassiclitellata > Megascolecidae > Metaphire > Metaphire vulgaris. The sequence continues at coordinate 523,693 of CM030860.1, read as the reverse complement.
TAAGCTGGCTGCAAACACGTCTGCCGTGGAACCAATCGAAGGCCTCTTCTTGCTTCCGGCAGATTCAGTGACTCGATCTCGCATAAAAAACGCCTCGACTCCATTGGCAAAGCCTCGCTTTGGGCCTCGACTGGTCGGAAAATTCGTGCAAACTGCAAAACCGACGAGAACTTTTCATAATTTTATAGGAGAGGGTAGGGCCTCATGAATCTAAGCATGACTGCCAGGGGCGTAGCGACAGAGGGCAGTGGCGGCTCCAGGATTTGGCAAGTGGGGGGTCGTTGGGGTGGCAACTTCTAATCATGGGGGACCAACCATTTGTTGTTAGGTATGTAGTAGTAAGTATAGGGTCCCAACAGGAGGCCACTGGGGAGCCAGGCGCTCAATAGGGGGGCACGGGGCATCCCGCCTCCCTGTGGAGCCGCCACTGACGGAGGGTATATCGGTAGCCTATGTATACCCAGTGGCGGTTCCACCATTTTGATGACTGGGGATGCATCCCCCACCGAGAGGCACAAACTTTTGTCCTGGGATAAGATATGTGAGTAGCAGTGGCGTGTAGAGAGTGGCCGACGCCCGGGGCCAATTTGTCCAAAGTACGCCCATGCACGAGCAAAAAAACGTCATCAGCCCCCCAAAAGTTCTGACAAGCAAAAAAGGTCATCGGGCCAATTTTATGCCCCCCTGGTCTGCGCCCGGGGCCACCATCCCCGATCCCCCCCCCTCTACACGCTACTGGTGAGTATAGAGGGTACTTCGTTCTCTTATAGAGACTACTTGTTTCAGGGGTACGTATAATCATAAAAAAGGTTAAGAACCACTGGTCTAGGAAGTATGAGGGTCTTTGAGGGTAATCTTTCAAGACTTAGGTCTACAGCAGGGATATATTTACACTCCTCTAACACCTCCAAACACCCCTCTTCTCCCAATTTGAGGTTGACACCCTCCCCCAAAAATGGTAATGTGACAATGGTATGCATACAAAATGCATACTAATTAGCCCTGAACACCCCCAAATGGATGTACACCCAACTTTTATTCATCGGATCAACTTTTAAACTTTAATTTATTTTCAAGACTTGATAAGGTTTTTTTGTTTGTCAGCCTTTTTGGCCAAAAATTTCAAAATTCCGACACCCCCAGATTTTCCCGACATCCGCCCGGCCCCCCTCACAATTCACAATCCTAGAAATAACCTGGTCTACAGCAAAACCGCCAAAATATAGCCTAACGTTGTGGATTCCATGTGCGAGATGTTAAATTCTTTAAATTCTTCCGGAAGTTTAAAAAATCCTCTCTTTTGTGAGTAAAAGAGAGTTAGGCCTAATCGAATTTCCTAACATAGGCCTCTTTCACAAGTGATCGACTCCTAATTTCTATCTTCCTCCCAGAAATTTCTATCGCATAACTTGCGTCCTGACCTTGTTGAGGCGTCAGTCGTTGGCAGATTTAGATGAGGATCGATGAGGGACACATGGCCCCAAGCAAATCTCCCCCTCCCAATGTTCTTTACTCATCTCTCGTCATGAGAAAGACCTGAAAACTTATCAAGGCATGAATAAATAAGTTGGAGTGACGTCCTTTCTTACTTTTCAATAATTCAAATAAAATGTGTAAATATTTAATATGTGAGAGGGGCGGGACAATTAGGCCAATAATAATTGGGAACTGAGCACGGGGTAGTGGGTACCCACCTTCACAGCTGATTTTCCGAATACGCCCCGTTTGGAAGGTTTATGAGCACGTAACAGTCTTGTAATAGTAAATCTTGTTGCAAGACATTGTAGTTGCGAATAGTTTTTGCAGGATCTACAGATGTAGGCCTATGCTTGTCGTCTGTCTGTTCCTTTCTTTTTGAATCATTCAGTTCATTTGATCCGCAACTCTTATAATAACTTAGGGCCTACCTTCAGTGTTGGAGTTGTGAAAATTGAGCTGGGCGGGGGGGTTGAGGACTGAAATTCAATGAATGATAGAAGCTGCATGTACCCGACATGCGATTTTTGGGAGGGTTGCAAAGTTAGCTGGGGGAGGTCAACCCTCCAACCCTCCTCCCTCGGCAACTCCAACACTGCTTACCTTCTTTTGATCAAATGTAAATTTACGCCTGCGTCTACAGTGTATTCTCATTTACTTTGGTCAAAGCTGGTCTGAGAATAAATGCAGGCGAAAGATTCTGACGCAAAATGAGAAGACACATCAGAACATGCAGTTTACCTTAATTTGTGCAATTCTAAGAACAACTGCGAAATAAACAGAACATTATTAAATGCTTTACAACGGGCAATTAAGGTGGCAAATGTCCATTCATTCATTTATTCATTCATTCAATTTATTAGTAGGCCTATCAAATTAAAGACCAAAGATCGTTAATATTACAGTTCAATGTCAGAAAAATGGTTGTAATGAGTAATGCAAATATATTTCATATCTCGATATTAGATCATAGTTTGATATAGTAAACACTGGTATGAAAGAGTTAGGATACTAAAAGGGAGAAGCAGGAGAAGAGAAACAATCTCTGTCCAAAGCCTGCTTTCCACATGAATCAATGTACAAGATACGAATTCAAATATTCAAGATACAAATGCATTTTTTAAAGAAGAAATAATCATCAATGTACAAGTCTGAAGAGTTCAAACTGATAGATGATAGCATATGTAGCATTCAGATGTATGGTATTTTTATTATGCAAAATCTTGATGACTTCTTTTTTGACAGAGGAAATAACTCGAAAATGTATCTCGGTCACAAGTGAAAGTATGGAAGACATTATTTCTTCGAGAAATGCTAATTCTCCAGAATTGTCGACTCTCCATTCGAACGAGAACGATTAGTTGGTTTCAAAATTCCACTGCAGTGCAACCGTTTGACGGATACATTCAATGGGTTCCTAATTAAAAGCGTTCAGTGTTATTTGCATGAAAATTAATACGCAGCGAAATCGAAGCCTGGTCTCTTCATCCTTCATTGTTTCCAACAAAACAATAATGGCCAGGTGCTGGTTTTTCTCCACGTGGCTCTAACTCTCTGCTGCATGAAGAGAGAGAAAAAGAAATTTCTCAAAGGTTTTGCACAAAAGCCACGACCGGTCCCAGCCAGAAAGGGGGTGCATCCCCTCTAGGTTACGCCAATGGCAGATCCTACTGAACCACTCCAAACCCTGTTGTTATTATTATTATTATTATTATTATTATTATTATTATTATTATTATTATTATTATTATTAAAATTCGTGATTTTCAAAGCAAAAAGTAGTAAAAATCAGCTGATTTTCATAGGCGCTTTAATCTTAATTCAATGTGGCCTCTGTATAGCCAAAGGTGGGGGTCGTTCATGCAGGGTCACTGTGTTTGTGACGTCACAGCTACGGAGGAAATGATTTTCCTGAAAAGTGAAATTGCGTTTATAGATGAAGAGATCGATCGATGAGATAAGGAGGTCGTTATAGTGAGAGTTGTTCGGTCGAAGTGTTTGTTTAAGGGAAATATCCGAGGGCGCTTTCGAAGTTCGTTCCGTGAGTCAACATCGTCTTCATCATGTTCCGATCGAAGTCGGCGTTCATCGACTCCAGCCCCTCCGTGGCCTCCTCCTGCTTCCTCCGTTCGCCGCCGCCTGACCTGTGTCCGGCTCCGGCGGCGGCGGCTGCCAACGACGACGACGGCGAGGTTCGTTGCTCCGGGGCAGACAGCTTCTTTACCGGATCGGGAACGACCGAGGACTTCCTGCGTGCGGCGGCGGCGGCGGCGGAGAGGTTCAGGTCGGACCCGGTCAACTGCTTCGGCGTCGCTGGATCGGCGGCGGCGTCAAGAAGATCCTTCGTCCGTCTTCGTGGCTGCGGAGTGACGGACTTCGGACCGGCGCTGCTGTCGATCTCGTGCATGGACCGGGTGTAGCTGCGTCCTCCGCTGGCCGCCGCCGCCGCCGAGCCCCGCCTGGAGGTACTGCTCTTTGCGGCGGAGCCCGAGTGGTGGCGGTGGTGGTCGTCTTCCTTCTGACCACCGACCTTGCGCAGGAAGGCCGCCGATTCGGGGGCCGCGTCCGGGAGTACCTTGTAGCGAGGGACTTTTCGCGGTTGGACGAGCGCCACTGGCTTCGACTGGCCGTGCTGAGGCAGGGGACCGTCGTCGTCGTCGTCGTCGTCGTCGACGGGGTTCTGCTGGGGCTCGACGGCGATGTGGTTGACGGCGTTGCTGAACTCTGTTCCCGGCAGAACAGAGGGACGTTTGCCGTTGGCGGCCGACAGTTTGGAGTCGGCGATGACGGCACGCAGCGATGCGGGTGGCGCCGGGTTCTTCTGCCTCTGGTTCACCTGAGGACTGTCTACGGGAGCCACCGCAAGGTGGCGCTGATGGACACCTGGTGCTTCCGGTTGTTGTTGTTGTTGTTGTTGTTGTTGTTGTAGAAGTCCTTTCGTCGGTGGAGTCGAATTCTTCGGGACGTTTTCTTGGAGGGGAACGAGATTTTCATAGCACGGGGCTTGTTGCGGTTGGCTGTCACTTACCCCTCCTCCTCCTCCTCCTCCTCCTCCCATCCAGTGTTCGCTGTTCGCCGCTTGACCTTCGTTGAACGTCCTTGACCTTTGCACTCCCTTGTGGCGTTCCTTGGCCTCCCACGACTCCCCCATCATGAACGGCGGCGGCGGTTCCTGCGCCACCGACCCCCATCCTCCTCCTCCTCCGCCGTCGGGCTCCGTGGCCTGATCGGCCAGTCGTATCAGCTCCTCGAGAGTTATCTCTCCGTCCACCTTCCGTCCTCTTCCCTGTCTCAACGACTGTTTCCTGCCTTTGAAGGAGGAGTGGTCGGTCGAGACCTGCAGCTGGCCGCCGCCAGAGGGACTGCGCACGCTTCTCGGTGCCTCTTGCCCCTGGATCGCCGGCTGCTGCGCGGGGAGCAGTTGGCGCACCCGATGCCCTTCGCCTCCTGCTCGAGAAACACCTGTTCCGCCCGCCAGAGCGCCTTCGACACTTCGAACGCCTGATCGTCGGACACGCAGACGAATGCGTGGACTTCGATCTGTTTCGAGTCCGACGACTTCTTTAGCGCCATCGAAAGGATCGGTTCGTGCTTCAGTTGGGCCAGGTAGCGGTACTGGCCGTCGAGCTTCGAGAACAGACCCTCCTGGCTGAGGTGATGGTCTGGATTGAGCGGTTCGAAGGCGGACATGATCTTGCGGTCTTGGGTCTGAACGTAGACCCACTGCACCGGTTCCCACAGCAGAACGTCGCGCATCGAGTAGAACGAGTCCCGTCCGTTGGCGGTCAGCAGGATGCCCCGGTCGGTGAGGGCGAGGCGACAGATGGTCGGCACAGCGGGGCCCTTCGGGGTCAGGTAGTTCACGTAGATGTCGTGAAGGGGTTTCTGGAGGATCCCGAGCCCAGGAATGAACTTGGAGACGACCGAGTGACCGAGATAGCGCAGGTTGAAACAGGTGTTCGGAGTGGCCATTCCAGTGTTTGGTCCTGAAATGAACAAGAAGTCGCAAAATAGTTCGATTGCATATTAGCCACAGAGTGTCTCCTCTGCAGAAGATTCGCTTCTAATTAATCTCTTCTCAGGATTTATCTATATTCTGTGAAAATCATCTTCTCAACATCAACGCCTGCATATGCTTTGTTCGGTTCAACTGATCACAGCTTCTGAATGCATGCGCTTGCATTTGTTACCAAACGGACATAATTACGGAATGGCGTGCAAATGCATTTATCGAAACGAAATAGCGTTGATATTATACTAAGTATAAGACCACACAGAGAGAGGCACAGACTGTGAAGAATATTATATTCAAAACCAAAAGCCCGTTTTATGCAGCATTCCACAATGCTTCCAGCTTCCCTTCAAATACAGGTTCTATTTAGACAAAGTTGACCCTAGAGAATTTCTTTTTACCACTTCCAAAGACTGACTGCATTGGGTTTTGAGCGTAAAAACGTCTGTAGGCAGTAATAGATTTTATAATTAATTTCACCGCAAACCTTTTTTACCTCTAGTGGGAGAGTCGCACAGCTGAAACCCACATTTTTCATCTCCACCGAAAGGTCGACTTCGAAAATGGTGAATCATACACTCCCACCCCGAAACATAAAACTCCGTGAACTCACCCGCATACCAAAAAACGAATACTAGGCCTATGTTCTGAGGAAATTCTGAAAAACGAAAATAAAAGTCTGGGCTGCAGTAATTTTCCAGAAGA
>CM030860.1:212500-512500 GCA_018105865.1 Metaphire vulgaris | reverse complement strand
GGGCTGAGACCCCCGCCCACTTTTTCATCCAAGTTTACGTCAGTGGCAGTTGCATTACTCTGCAAGAAAACCGGTTCTAGATTGTTCAAGAGTTCTAATCTATCTAATCTAATCCTATAAACTTCTATAGCGCCATTTCATAATGGACAGGAGCATCAACCGATGTCACACCAAATCCAAATCATTAAAGATCCCGGTTGAATCCAGGGTATCCGGCCGGATTCATAGCAGCCGATGGGTCACCGCCAAACCTAATCCAACGGAAGGTTTTCCTTTCCAGTCCCGGGTCACTGTGCTTCTACTCAACTCTTTGTTTTCGCTCAAAAAATGTGGAATTTGAGTCCAAACGCCTTCCCCTTTGACTGCTCCTTTGATAAACGATTTTTAAGGCATGACAACATGGCTGTTTGCGGGTTCGTTCAGTGTTTGAAATTCTAGTTACAGTACTTGGCCATAGGCTGTTACCTCATAAATACCTTATAGACCATATACCTTATATACTAGTCTCGTACTGTCCCGAGGTCGCGTGACTTCTGTCAGCGATGTATGCAAAATGCATTCAGGTAAACTCGTTGCCTGCGAACTCTTCGCTTCCTAAGTTCAGATTTAGACTCGCATACCTCGTTTACTTTGACTAGTATAAAACATAATCACGCACTCGCATACAGTCAAACTCCATTAATGTCATTCTACTCAGATGTCAATTTCATGCAATTTATGATCACAGGTCAACATTTTTCTTCTGTCGACGTAAACTCCTTTTAGAATTACAGGCATTGAACTGACGTTAACTGGGTTTTACTGCAGCAAAATGTTTCGAAAAATCCGTAAAAATTATATTGACGCGTTTTGTAGCATCGTAATATTGTAGTTTGATTATGTTTATTTATAACAAAAGACAGATTTACTAAATGATCTAAACGAATGATATATCATCATCATCATAGTGGTCATCTGATCTCATCTCATCATCATCATCAGATTCTACTAAATCATTCTCAAACATCATCATCATTATCATATTATTATTATTATTATTATTATTATTATTATTATTATTATCATCATTATTATTATTATTATTATCATCATTATTATTATTATTATTATTATTATTATTATTATTATTATTATTATTTATTATTATTACTACTAGTAGTACTACTACTACTACTACTACTTATCTACAGTGTACAGTATTTATTTTTATAGCTTACACAAGGATCCTTTTGCATAATATTACTAGATGCTTTTAAATCTAAAGTGTAAGGTAAAGGTAAAGTTTTCGTAAACCTCCACTTGCACTTGTTCATGAGCGTTCAAACATCCAGAAAAATTCTGGCCACAAAATCACAAACCAAGCCTCGGATAATTGCTTTGAAGTTGCGAAATATGAACTGGCATTTAGGAGTGAAAATTGAAAATGATCGAACGGTCAACTCACCCAAATCGCTTGAGAACCACGAAACCTTAGAACGCTAAATTACAATTCGTATAATTAATCAGTTGACAATAATGTATTTCGGCGTTCGCTGTCTTCCACTCACTCTTTACTCTTCGCCTTAGATGTATAATATTACTGAACAGCTTTTTCTAACAGGCGCTAAATACGATGATACTATATGACAAATACTGGGACGAATTCGATTGTAGGTACGTAGTACCAGGACTGTCACGCTCCAACGACAGTTCTGAAGGCGAGCACAGACCCTCTTCGTCTGCGCTTCGCTGAATAAGGATCACTTCCAAAGAACTAGCGGAGGCCTAAGACTCCATTGGCTTAGCAACTGCCTAAGGCCGTTTTGTTACGGACGAGACTAGAGTGTCTGTTATGGGGTGACGCCGTAGAGCGCCGGCCAATTTGATCGCCGTCTTTGACTCTGTGCGCATTTGTCTTAATGCCTAAAACACGTCTTGCGGCCGGGGACGTAGCGGCAATGCGCCTAGCATAATATTATAGAGTTATAGACGGTCAATGATATGACTTTGCAGTTGGGAAGGCAAACAAGATTCACCATAAATATGTTGACGTGTGTGTGTGTGTTGATGATTCACTTGGCCAGAAATATGATATGCCCCTCTCTCCCCTCTCCCCTCTCCCCTCTCTCCCTCGTTGCCGTACAACTGATGATTAATCAAAATGACATCCCGACGAGTGAATCGTCAATCAGAGGTCGTCCATAAATGACGTCATGCGATTTTGGCAGTTTTTGACCCTCTCCTCGTCACACGTCGTCACAAATGGTCAGACCCCCCAAATATGACGTCACAACGCGCGAACCCCGTCATCTTTGCAATGTCAAAATTAATGTTTCGTTTGAAAATATTCATTATAATTATTATAATTGAAACAATATTCAGAAACTTTTTCAAATTCTTTTCTTTAAAATGAAGTATCATAATTATAAGTGTAAATAACGTTCAATTTTGCGGTGACATAACATTGCGGTATTAATAACAATATTTAATATTATGTGACGTCACATTTCTGGAAACCCCCGCCCCCGTCGTCATACATCGTCACAAATGTTTGAACCCCCGTAACTTTGAACCCCCGTAAGTGCGTGACGTAATTTATGGACGGCCCCTTACCTATATAGGTCTAACACGACAATGGGGCTTGGTTTGAGTGGACAAGTAATTTCAAATATTTCGAGCTCTCATTCCGGTTAAACGTGTAGTCTATGTGAGGCCGAAAAATGCGCCCAGCGTAAAACAGATGAGTAATAATTTCGAATTCTGTTTTAAATGTCCCTGACTTCCCTAAGGCTGCGGTAACCTAATTAAGTGTCTGAGCATCATTGCTGCAAATCCAAAGCCTCGGCCAGAATGCTATGCTTTGGACGGAGGAGCTATTCATGCTCGTCTTTAATTAACTGTTCTAAGGTCACAGACGCCGTTTACGAAGCTTCACCAGACTGCAGCGTCACTTGTTTAGTGAGAATTTCAGAATCACTGGCTTTGATTACGTCATCAATCACCTGTTAACTTTCTTTACAGAATACCTCTTCAGCAAAGTTCCAATTTTGTACTTTATGTGTGTGTTTGTTTGTGTGTTTGTTTGTTGTGTGTGTTTGATCACCAAAAATACTTCCTATCTACAACCATTCTGCATTCAGTACCGACAACATCGGGCACGTTAAGCTGAGCAAGGTAAGTACCCACGGGTATTTACCCATAACTCTGTTGTTCCTGCTACTGAAACACCTGTAAAATGTCAATGCCTGGAAACTGGGGCCTGAAAATTCTTTGTACCGGAGGACAAGTAATAATAATAATAATAATAATAATAATAATAATAATAATAATAATAATAATAATAATAATAATAATAATAAAGCAATATAATTGTGGCTTAGTTTCTTCCAATGTACCATTGGCCTAATATTGTTGACTCAGTTCTTGAGAGAGAGAGAGAGAGAGAGAGAGAGAGAGAGAGAGAGAGAGAGAGAGAGAGAGAGAGAGTGTGTGTGTGTGTGTGTGTGTGTGTTTTTCTTGTGTGTGTCTCTTAGTAATCGTATCTTTGCCATCGATATCGATAGCAGAGGTCGTTGCTTGGACGCATAAGACGCATACGCTTACGCACAACAGCTATGTTGCCCGTAGAGTCCACTGGATTCGCTTCATCCTCCTCCTCCTCCTCCTCCTCCTCCTCCTCCTCCTCCTCCTGCTGGTGCTGCTGAGGCGGAGGGAAATAAGTCGCTCAGAATTTTCTGTCGCCAGTTAATTTATTGCGCAGAACATTGCCATTGGACTGTGAGGTGAGAGTGATCCGCTTATTTCAATTTTTGCGCTTTCATTTAGCCTACTCTTATAATTATATTGGTGCGCTGATCTTAGACAAAGTCTTCTTCTTTCCTCTTCTTCTTCTTCTCTTGATATTTCTGGAACCCATTTGACATCGAGCGTCGATACTTTTGGCGCAAATGACGCAGATATTGGTTGGACTTATATTAACTACGGCATCTCCGAGTGGCTTATACGAATCGCGAAAATCAAGCTTAATAACATTTCGCATTTAGAATTTTATAAACGAACGATCGTTTGGCTTGGCAAGTTGTATGTCTTAATCAACAGGGGCGTAGCGACGGGGTAAATCGGTATATATATACCCCTCAAAATCAGTCTACCTTAAAGTTTTTTATGTGATTTATATGTGTTTATATGTGGTTATATGTAGTTTATATGGTTTATAGTTAAGGTTTATACCCCCCCCAAACATTTATACCCTCCCAAATCAAATTCCTGGCTACGCCCCTGTTAATCAAGCGCCGATCATAGTTTTATAGTGAATAGCGTTTGGGTAAAGAATACTAGTAACATGAGTCAAGGATAGTTGCTAGTTTTAGTCAGGTGACTAACTAGATTGTAGACCTAGTCTCACTCTCATTAGACCAGTGTTTAATCTAGATTCCTGGACTCCGGGGGGAAACTGAAAAAGCCGGAGAAAACACTGACAAAGCCGGGGGAATTCTGCTAGGGGCCACTGTTAGCCCATGTAGTATTCCAAAATTTTCGGGGGGGGGGAGGAAATTTGAAATTTCCGGCGGGGGAAAGGGCAATTCCCCCCGGAAACGGCCTAGATTAAACACTGCTCATTAGGAACTGGGATTTATATGGCGCCTCTGCATATTCAAAAAACTTGCGTGGTCTTCTTTCTTTCGCCCCTCCTCTTCTTCTTCTTCACTTTCACTCTATCAATGCTTCACATAAAATCGTAGTTGTTATTATTATTATAAGATGGTCATTATTAGTTTTTCATTGCTTGCTAAGTCTAATCGTATCATAATTATTATAATCAGCGACTTGTCAATCGCAAAGGAATCGCATTTTATACGGACAAACCCCCATTAATTATATTATGGGTGGTATCGAGGTGGGCCATGGTATTCTATGGGCCACAATGTGTTTGCATGCATCTTGTAGAACCCCAAATAAAACTGTCGAGATTCGAAGACCATTCAAAATTAAATTTATATAACCATGCAACTGTGTTTTTTCAATGATCGATTGATCGTAACGGCAAGAATTTCTCCTGCGCTGTCTTGACTGGTTGGCGATTGCTTGTGGGCAGTGTCTCATTCTGAATTTTTGCCACCTATTGACATTGTCCAATTTCAAACAGGGTGGAAATTTTATAATTTTTGGTCTATAAAACCTGACAGGGACAAGATTTGTCTCTCCACAGAATATATTGTAGTACGGTTTGACACAGCAAAGATGGGGACACAAGAATATGTGGTTTTAATTCGTTTCATCACCTTCTGAATTTTTGCATATAGCCAATGTAGCACTAGTCCTTGCATTGTCCAAAACATGTTTTGGGGATGGCGCCCCCATGATTAAAAGCTTGCATGCATAATAAACACTGGCTGGTTGGGGTCGGGTCAGTCGCCCGATGATCGTTGGTCAGCTAAAATCTCGAGAAACGTCTCTTATTTGTTTTAAAGTAATCAGCGACTAATAGGGCGATGGCGCTTGCCACCAGTAGTTTAGTTTAGTTTGCTGCTTATAGCGCGTCTGGCAGTGACCTTTGGCAGGTCAACACAATCATGTATTTTTCAACATAAAAGTACATTTAACTTAAAAGAGATTATTCCGTTTTTAAATCCATTCAGAGAAGTACCTTGAATATTTGGCGCCCTTGGCAAGGGGGTCTTCTTCTTCTTCTTCTTCTTCTTCTTCTTCTTCTTCTTCTTCTTCTTCTTCTTCTTCTTCTTCATCGTTCTTTTCTAACCTTATTTGGTTGGACGATGGGTCTGAATGAGTTCCTTCCACTTCTTGTCTGTCTCTTGCTGTTCTGGTCATTTGGATGAAGTTCATTTGCATTTCTTCTGCATCCTCTTTTAAGTTTTCCATGCTTTTCTTGGTCTTCTCCTTCTCTCCTTTTCCCTTCAGCATAATTGTATAGAATGAATGAATAATTGTATAGTGCTTTCTTTGGTAGTCTTTCTTGTCTTTCTTCCTTCATTCTTTCAAAATGACCAAAACCATTTCAGTCTTTGTTTCTGTATTGATTCAAGTATATTTCTTTTAGGAGAGACGATAGTGAAATCGCCGAATATGAAATAAGATTTCAATCTCTGTCTCTCTCTCTCTCTCTCTCTCTCTCTCTCTCTCTCTCTCTCTCTCTTATTTCTTATCAGCGAAAGCTACGTTAATGATGTCGACGACGGTCAAGTATTCAGGAAACTGATCGAGACTTTTGTCAGAAATGCATATAGGTCAATTGCCTCTTTCTCTATCTATCTATCTATCTATCTATCTATCTATCTATTAATCGATCTATCTGTCTGTCTGTCTGTCTGTCTGTCTGTCTTCTGTCTGGTCTGTCTGTCTGTCTGTCTGTCTGAGACTTTTGTCAGAAATGTCTGTCTATCTGTCTGTCAATCTGCCTCTGTCTGTCTGTCTATCTATCTATCATCTATCATCTATCTATCTATCCATCTATCCATTCATTTGTTCACCTGCAGTGCTGTTACAGTAGTATGCCTATATTAATTCTTTATGCATCGCATTGCGATATGCAGTTAGTTTGTGCGGAATCTTTAACGCATCGATGTTACGAAATAATAATAATAATTATTATTATTAATTTATTATTATCATAAATACGTGGGTTTAGTAGTCTTGAGAGTGGTTCAATGATGGATCTGCCCTCCTGTGTGAGACCCACTCCGTTCCATCTGACCATTCAATCACATTATGGTCTTGCTGTGTAGTGTGTAATATCGCTGCTAATAAGCCTAGTCTGAATTGCGAGTCGGTGTCATTACCCAGGAAATAGTTATCGTAATACGACGGCGTCGCGAAGTCAGCATTCCTTCTAAGAGCACGCCGTCAGCGACCTTTCGTTCGAATGAAAACCTTTCGATTTTTGCGTCTTTTGATCTTAGATCGTTGAGTTCGTTCCGTTGAGAGCGGTTGTTGTTGTTACGAGCAGCGTCTTGGGTTTCCTGGATTAGGCCTAAGGGTGTGATTGCGCATAATAAGCTAGCGACGCATTTGCTCTTATATTTCAGAGACAGGAATGCAGATTAGAGTAGTTACGAGTACCTGTGGTGGTGCCAAACAGAAATTGACGAGAACTTAAATGCATGTAGCCTATAGAGGTTAACCTGTGCGCGGTGTGTGCGTCTGTGTGTGCGTCTGGAAACAATTTTCGCGCGATTTTAAACACTGTATGGAATAAGAATATTTTTGAAGATAATTAATTCTAGTTTATGCCACGATGGAAGAAATAAAATACGCGTCTTATGATCCGGCTAAAACAGTTTCGTTAGTAGATAAAAAGAAACAGCTCTGTAACCGGTCTCGAAATAGCACCGCTGTTCTGAAGGGGAAACAATAATCACGCGGAATGGAAAAGGAGAAAGACCATCTTATCATCATCAATCGTTCAAATTTTCACACTCGATTAGGCCTAACGTTCTTCTAAGGCTTAGGCCTATGCAGGCCCATCCAGAGGGGGGCGGGCAGGAGTGCCATTTGACCCGGGCCTCTATCTGGGAGGGGCCTCAACATTTGTTGATTGTTAAATATTGGTGATGACCTTTTTTGCTTGAAAATTCTACCTGGCGCGGGCCTCCTTCAGCCTCTGAAGGAACCTGGGCCTATGCCTTTTACTGAATAGCATTACCCTTCCACCTCTGGTAATAGGCCTAATGCAGATTATGGCAAGAGTTCCCATTGTTGCAGCGACGCAACTAAACGCCAACATGGACCCCGCCCGGGCATGCAGCTGACCAACGTTAAATAACAATCATTGTGTGATTTGCTGCACCCGATTAAACGCTGTCAAATTTTGTGTGCTCAACCCGGGCAGAGAGCAAAGTAACCCTTGCTCTTAATTTAATTAACCAGGTGTGATTACGCCATTGATGATTACTAGCAACAGCATCGCTTATAATAATAATAATAATAATAATAATAATAATAATAATAATAATAATAATAATAATAATAATAATAATAATAATAATAATAATAATAATAATAATAATACAGGTAACAAGCATAGGCGGATTTTATTAAAGGCTAGATAGGCTTAAGCCATGGAAGCCAAATAATCCCATCAAAACAAAACAAAAATTGTTTTTTCCATCAACACCAGGTTTGTCGCGTGCTGGATGGCACCTCCAGACCCCATGCTAGCCTACCCAAATATTCAACTCTAAATCCGCCTATGGTAGCAAGGTTTAAAGTGGTTCAGGAGGGTTTGCCCTGTGTGAGAACCACTGTTTATACTCGCATTATCGCTTGAAATCTGCTGTTTTGTGTCGATAGCCTCTGGTCGGCGGTCGAGCGATGATCCGACACGGGAGGACGGAGAGACGACGATTGGTGATCAGCCGCAGTGAAATCAGCGACGAGATGAGGAGGCACAACGCCTCGCAGCAGCGAATACTCGGCGAGCGACTGGCGACCATCGAACGACAACAGCGCAACGCTCAGGCGGCCCACACGAAGACCGTCTGCACACGGGCGGCCGTAGGACACGACGGCGGCGGCGGCGGCGGCGGCGGCGGCGGCGGAGCCAGACAGCGACCCGCTCCTCCTGCAGCGCCTCTGCTCCTGAAACCACCGCCACGACAGCAGGTGCTAGGAGGGGCAGCTGCTGCTCCTGCACAGCCGGGGCGCGATGATGCCGCCGCCGCCGCAGCAGCAGCAGCACAGGGCAAAGGTCAAACACAGTGGCGGTCGTTAGTTCAAAGGTCAGAAGGCGGCACATCGGCAGCAGCAGACGGCGACCAGGGCAAGGCAGCGGAGGTCAAACCACGAGGTCGAAGATCAAATGTCACCAGTGATTAGAGGATCTGAAAGGATATTCAATGCTGAACCACCCCAACACCACCCAACCTCAAGAAGATATTAGAAAAGCTGAACAAACAATGGCCTCAAAATGACAACCAACAAGTTTCAACAATCGCTTTCCAATGCTCAGAAGAAGCTCTCCAGATGATGTTCTTTTCCCTCATCAGATGCATAAACGCGGAAATGTTGGAGCATTTGTAGACTATGCAATTTATCTGTCTATAATAAAACCCACAGAATTAAGAACTGGAAGATAGAAAAGAATCTTTCCATAAATAATCCCAGAAAGAAACTGAAAATATTACACTAATAGATTTTAATCAGTTAAATAATCCCATCTGACGTTGTTTTTGATAAGAAAATTAATGCCTAAAATGTCTGTAGTAAACAAATCTCCAGAAAAAAATTTATTGCATAAATCTGCTTAAATATTTTAAATATAACAGATAGTCAGAAGAGAATTGATCCACAGTTTAAGAAAGCAGTCTACAGTCTGGTTATTCATCCATGAGTCAAGAATCCAAGCTGGAAATCATATTCTGTAGGAGGATCTGAATCATTCAGACCATTGAAAATAGTTACCAGACTCAAGCCTTTGCTTTTATAACAGCTGCCTAATTAATTCTCAACATATCAGTAGTCCATTGATGTCTGACAAAAACCAGCATTCAATACATGAAATGCTGTCATTATTAGTGTAAGGGTTATGGACAAATGGAACAGTTTAGATGAAACAGTAGAGACAATAAATGGATTCAAATGTTATCTAAGAGATCTAGGTTGTTAAATGATATTAAATGTTAGAATAATAGTAACGGTATTCACACAGATTAACTGCATGAGCCCCCAAACCATGTCATGGGCCAACCTTTACCTATAACTACTACAAGCAATAGAACTATTAGAGCCAAGTAGACCCTATTAACCATAGGGTTTCTTATTGTTATGCCAAAAATCAAGAAATACAGCTGAATACAATGACTTGATTTATTAAATTAACAACATAATCCAGATGTTTTAAAAGCAAAACTAGTTCCATGGTTAATTTTTGCATGTTATTCCTGCACAAAAAGTCTGTGCCATCATTAGAGTTAAGCACCAAAGAGGATCGATTGCAACATTACAAGTGTCATCTGTAATTATTAAACAATTACGTCACTGTTTCAAGAACACATCTCCTGCTTGGTAAATTCACCCACCTAGCAATTCAACAGCTGACCGGTGCATCAATGTTTCCAGATATATACTCATGATGCATAACAAGAGTTTCAATTTGAAGGGTAAGCAGCAGTTTTCACATCTGTCTGTCTGTTTGTCTGTCTGTCTGTCTCTCTCTCTGTCTTTCTCTCTCTCTCTCTCTCCCTCCCCAATTACGAAGAAACCCACTCAAAATGCAGCTATGCATGAACCACAAAAGGCCATTTTCAATTCAGTTGCCTCAAATGATACACGAAGTGGACAAATGGGTACTCCAAGAGACTGCAAACTCAGGGCTTGTTCAGGGAAAGGCACTAACGGCTACGAGCAACATGATTTACAAGCCACAAAATTCATCTCAACCATAGGCACCGCAATGCCCCTCAATTACCCTGCAAAGCAACATGAAAACTAATAACAGAGGTGATGGCAAAGTCAAACAATAAAGTCATCAATACAGCAACAAATCACCAGTAATCATCAGCCATCAGCAATACCACTCGGAACCAGAGTCCATCCCCCTCCCTCCCGGAGTCCAAAGGGCCTGCTCTGAATTGGCCTTGGTAGAGATAAGAGATAAGAAGGCCCCAAAATAACCGTGAGCTATGGACCCTGCAGTTCACTGTTATGCCACTGCCCCCCCCCCCAATGAAAATATTACGTGTTGTTACAAAGGAGGAAATAGCATTAGGAAAACCAAAACAAATGAAATGCTTAAATGCAAGCGACAGATAGCAACAGACCTCACCAACTTTCATCGTTATTAACTGCACAAACACTTGTGAAGATGAAAGATAATTAATCAATAGTAATGATCATGTAAAATGTGGGTCGACTATTTTTCATAAACCTGGACTAGTCTAGTCGCTTAGAATGAGAGCACTTAAGTATGGGAAGCGAGGCATTCCATAAAGGGGCATGGACTCCATGTGGAGCCATCTGTTTTGTAACTGGGACATGGTGTAAGTATTTTAAGTGAATTATTAGATGTCAATGCTAGAAGCGTGAAAATATTTTGGGGGCAAATTGATGTGTTTAGTAAATGAGGAGAAGATCAAGGAAGAAGATTTAGTTGGAAATTAAATTGCAGATCAGATGTTTTTGATATTAAAGGTGATCAACCTCGGGATTTTGAATAGATAGTTAGTAACTTCTATTTTAACCCCTTAACTGGGGATCCCGGATATATCCGTCCATTTTACATTGAGTTACAGTTAAATACACGGTTAAGGGGTTAATGCAAAGCTTCTATTTTAACTTTATAATATTTTAAAAATTGACAGTGATTTTTGCAAAGTTTGTGTTTGTGTAGAACAGCTGGTAATGAAATTTATATTAAATGTTTAAATGCATATTGATTACATTTCTTAATGTTTGAGTCATTATGTTGCTTTTCAAAGAATTTGCTTGAAATCTGTATCTGTTCTCTGTTTAATTGATGTTTATAAGCATAGCAAGACCAGGGGCGGCGCTGGGTGACTGGGTGGGTCTAATGCAATCTACACAGCCAGGACCCGGCTCAGACTACCCCTCACCCCCAATCAAAATTTCTCTGCGTATTTGCACAATTTGCTTGGGTTCCTCTGCCCGAGGCTGGGTGGGTCCGGACCCGCGGACCCACCCCCCATAACGCCGTTCCTGAACAGGACTACTAACTACAATGGCTTAAAATTTTAACAAATATGACTAGAAAGATGCTCGCTTCGCTCGCGCTCGCTTCGCTCGCGCTCGCTTCGCTCGCAGTGCAGGATAATACTAATCCAATACCTATACCTAATATCCAATCATTGAATTCATGCTGAACAACATTTCAATGATCGCCACCTAGCCAAGCTCTGCGCCAAGTAATAATTAGGCCTATGTACGTTAAAATCACGCAACTGTGGCCATTTGTAACGCTGTACACGTATTTTTTGTGTACGTTAACATGTACGTTAAGATCCTCAAGCTACGAACAATTGTTACCAATAGCAACGTCGTCGCACGCCCAGCCCTCTGACGCTGCAATGACTCGACTAAACCGTGTTAAACTACGATTCTACGAACAATTGTTACCAATAGCAACGTCGTCTTCGAACATCGTCCACCAACGCATCGCGCGACGTAAGGACTAAACGGTCTAAACCGTCTACCAATAGTCAACCAATCAGAACGCTCGAAGGTAACAGACAAACTGGACAAACAGAGCAAGAATCTTAATATTATAAATGATTTTGTTCATAATTTTTGCTGTTGAATAATAATAATAATAATAATAATGTGATTTTAAGTGGTTTAGGAGGCTAAGTAAGCCTGTGTGAAAACCACTGATGTAACCATTCGCATTCAATAACCTAGTTTATCTAGATAGCCTTTGAATCCGTTCACTATTTCAACTGTCACTCCCACCTCATCCAAACTGTTCCATTTGTCCACAACCCTTGCACTAAAAAAGTTTTTCTTTCTTGGACCAACCCTCTGCTTAAACATTTTGCACTTGTGGCCTCTTGTGCTGCTATAGTGTGCCAATGTAAAGAATCGATCATATGGCACATCTACTTTCCCAGTCATTATTTTGTATGTTTCTATCAAATCCCCTCTTTCTCTTCTCCTTTCTAATGTTGTCAGTCCACAATATTGAAGTCTTTTTTCGTAGCTTAAATTATGGCACCCATTGACCATCTTCGTTGCTCGTCTTTGCACTTTTTCTAAAAGTTCTATATCTTTTTTCAAGAATGGATTCCAAGCCTGAACACAGTATTCCAGATGAGGCCTTACTAATGACTTATAAAGTTTAATGATTATCTCTTTGTCACGACTCACAATTGTCCTTTTCACCATTCCCAACATTTGGTTTCCCTTTTTGCTGCCTCCATGCATTGGTGAGATGGATTCATACTTCTATGGGTGATTATCCCCAAGTCTCTTTCTTTTTCTGTTGTGGTTAGAACCTTCCCCTAAAGAATATTCATTACCATTATTAGACTTCCCAACATGCATTACAGAACATTTATCAATATTGAAAAGCATCTGCCAGTCCACAGACCACTGAAACAATTTCCTTAGATCTTCTTGTAAAATTTTTGCATCATCCTCCGAGTCTATATTTCTGCATAACTTTGTGTCATCGGCAAACTTTGAAATTTTGGACAGTAATCCTTCATCGATATCATTTATATATATTAGAAAAAGTAATGGCCCAAGCACTGAGCCCTGAGGCACTCCACTGATAACTCTTGCCCATTGCGAATGGCCTCCCTAATGCCAACCTTCTGTCTTCTTCCCTTCAACCAATTTTCAATCCATCTGAGAATATTGCCCCTTATTCCACAGGACTTCAGTTTGGCAGCCAGCCTTATATGGGGTACTTTATCAAAAGCTTTGGCAAAATCTAAATATATTATGTCTACTCCTTGCCCTTGTCTAGATTATCAAAACCTCCTCCAGAAAGTCCAACAGGTTGGTCAGGCATGAACGCCCCTTTGTAAATCCATGCTGACTATCTTTAACAATTTTATGCCTAGTCAAATGTTCCAAAATGCTTTCTTTCAGTATTTTTTCCATAACTTTACCGATTACAGATGTTAGGCTCACTGGTCTGTAATTGCTTGGTTCACTTCGTTTTCCCTTCTTGAACAGTGGGCTGACTAATGCGTCTCTCCAGTCTTGCGGTACTACTCCAGTTCTGAGTGATTCATTGATTATCAAAGCAATTGCATGTCCTATTTCATTTCGAACCTCGTAAAGAAACTTTGGATGTAAGCCATCTAATCCTGGGCTCTTGTCTGTCTTTAAATTTGTCAAAACCTTGATAACACATTCTTTTGTACACACTATATCTGTTAGCATTTCTTCTTCATTTCCATCAAACATAATTTTGGCTTCTGGCATAGTATTTGTATTTTCCTCTGTAAATACTGAACAAAAATAGTAAATGAAGAGCATTTCCTTTAAAGGGGAAATATTCAGTACTTAATCTCTGTTTAAATATTCTGTCCATATTTGCCCATAATAAATATTTTCATGAAATCTGCGAGTTTTTCAACATTGTTGATTTTCTTTCATTCGAGTTTAGCATTGAAATAATTTAACATTGATCAGTTTTTTGTCAATTTTTATATTTTTATTCAAAGTTGAAGTGAATAATTTGTTTTTTGATGCGGTCTTTGAACTCTTGACTTAATTATTAAAGCGTGTCTGTTTACTGTGGAAATACTGAAACAATAATAAGCAGAGCTCGAATTGCTGGGGGTGTTGGGGGGGTTCAGCCCCCCTTTAAAATGGCAGACCCTCTCTATAGAGAAATGTAAAAAAGTTTTGCAAATGACAAAAGTGTAAATTCTTAAAACACCACGCTCGCCATGGCCCCCCTTTCATTTTCTCACAATTCGAGCACTGATAATAAGTAATGAAAAACGCTTTGTCTTCTTTTGTTGATTTTTAATTGTGGAAAGTTCACTTGCAGGGTTACGTATCCTCCTAAACCGCTTTAAACTGACCGGTGTATTGGCTTTCTGGGAAATGGTGAGTTACCCAAAACCCACACAGCGTCAAATGAGATGACAGAATTAAGTGATTACCTTTGAGACCTACCTGTGTCTTTAGCGACAAGGCTTGCCTTGTGTTACTCCAACAGATGCACGTCAAGGTGGAAATATCGCGGCAAATGACAATAATAATAACAATTATGCACTTCTATAGCACCAGTTCTAACTTCTAATACCCAAGGGTATCAATCGATGGTACTTCAAAATCCATCCTCAGAAGACCAGGTCATTCCAGAGATCAGTCAGAGGGAAAGACAATCATAGAACGCTATAATCTATTATCACTTGCTAAAAGCCACCTGCATCAATGCATCGCCTATCACTGCAATGGCATTCCCTGATTACACTGTTAAAGGTGTTCTTTATGTTGGACGCAATAGATTAGCATTAGTAACAAACTAACAATCAGCAGATCTGAAACAGCACATGATAGGCAGTGGAGCTGACAGTAGCTGTATACCAAAAGGGCCATTGCCTAGAAAATACCTGACCTTTGTCAGCGATACACAATTGTCAAAACGTGCCATAAGCCGTTCGAAGAGACAGGACGAAAGAGCTTGAGCATGAGAGTGAAAGCGTTGGAGAAAAAAGTCGATTTATCGGCATTTACTTACTTACTTTCACAAAAAATTGACCAATACGGTAGATTTAGGTCAACCAATAAGAACATTAAAAACCGTGTCAAGCACCTGCTAATGACGCTAACTAATTTAAATAACTGACTGCTGGGAGCTGGATCGAATATGGCAATAGACTTACAGTAACTCTGCGACGATTATACATATCAGTCGATCTAGATGACATAAACGCAATGGTCAGAACTTAGTCCGTATATTGCTGTTGAAAGTCTTCGTGTAGGAGCCTAAGAGGCAACACAGTAACTGTTTTGCACAGGAAGAACATTGCTTTTAAAAGCAATAGGCTACTTTGTGAATTTCTTTAGCATTTATATCTACCGCTGAGCTTAATAAGTAAACGCCCAAACGCTTTGACAATTTCTTGCTTTTCTTTTGATTTAAAACGAGGTCATCTTCATTATATTTTGTCCATTTAGAGGACTAACATATAGGAATTGGAACGGTGTTACTTACAAGCAGTGGCGGTTTCACGTTAGGGGTGACTAGGGGTGCATATCCCCCCATCGAGCTTCTTTTTTTACTTGTCAGCGTTTTCATGGTTTACCGGGTTCGATCCGAGCCACTATCCTATTTTTGTGGGACAATACGTACGGAGCTGATGACCTTTATTGCTTGCCAGCCTTTTTTCGGAAAAGTATTTACATTATACTGGGCGCAAAACACTGCATGCTAATGGCTTTTTTGCTTGTCAAACTTTTTCGTGATTTAGTTGCACCCCCACCAACTTTCTAGAAAATCATTGCATTTCCCCGCCAAGGATTCTTGGAACCGCCACTACTTACAACAAGCATACATATATTTGGTCAGACCGGTTATCTGTTGGTGTGCAAAATGCCAAATCATGGAAAATAGTTGTTATGCCTAAATTGAATTCAAGACGTGAATATGGCGAAGAACCAGTTTTTTTATTAGACTAATTACCTGTATTACCTGTTGAGTTAATTAGTTTTTCTTATTATTAATACACTGTGAACAATTTGGCATTTAGATTGCCTTTAATTGCTGCGTTTGAATTAGCGAACCATATACCGCGCCACACAGTGTTTATTCTAGGCCTTCTCTGGGGGGAATTTCCCCTTCCCAAAGTTTTAAAATCCCCCAATTTTTTTATATGTTGGCTGGGGATGGAAATCCCCCCCCCCAAAAAAAAGTGTGGAGACTCAGACCTTGTCCCCCAAGCATTTCAAAATCCCCCCAATGTCAAGGTGGCTAGAATAAACACTGTGTAAATGCAATTTACCGGAAACGGTCTATACAGGAGATGAACAAAGACGAATCCAGTGTGATTTTAGAATCTGCGACACTAAACTCATGGCTATAGGCTTCCATAAAGTAGGCCTAGCTTTTAGTTTTGATAGGCCTACACAGTGAATTATACTCTTTAACGCATAGGCTCACGAGACTATGCTTCGTTTGAAATTGAGTCTAATAAAAAAACTGGTTCTTCGCCATATTCACGTCTTGAATTCAATTTAGGCATAACAACTATTTTCCATGATTTGGCATTTTGCACACCAACAGATAACCGGTCTGACCAAATATATGTATGCTTGTTGTAAGTAGTGGCGGTTCCAAGAATCCTTGGCGGGGAAATCAATTGCTGCACATCCCGAAAATCAAGAACTTTGGCGGGCTCTTTTAGGATTCGCGACAACTTTCCTTCGTCAGCCGAGCCGTGCGGGACGCAACCGTAAGTTGTCTCAGATCATTAAAAGTCGATTGAACCAAAGCTCGATCATACAGGAAATCGACACCGCGAAACCTACAAAGCCTCATTGCTTTAAGCCTAAACCGAAATCTCCCGATGAAAGGCTAATCGCTGCGGTTACTGCCAAACTGGAGGACGGAAATATTCGCGCCGCCACTCGCATTCTCTGCGACAACGATCACCCGATCGAACCGAGTGCAGGCTCTTTCGCCGCATTACTGGAAAAACACCCTTCGAATACATACCAAGAAGAAATGAGGCGCCTACCGACTCCGACCGCAATTACCACCTGCCTAAAAGTCACTGTTCATGACGTTGAACAGGCAATCAACTCTTTTCCTAAAGGCTCTGCAGGTGGACCGGATGGCTTCCGACCTCAACATCTGGTCGAACTGGTGAAAAACAAAGAGTCGGCGGCGGAACTGTTGAGGGCCCTAACCGATTTCACCAACGTCATCTTGTCCGGAAAATGCCCTCAACAGGTAATACCTATTCTTTTTGGAGGCAACCTGATAGCCTTGTCTAAGAAAAAACTGGCGGATTAAGACCTATTGCTATCGGTTACATCTGGCGTCGTCTGGTTGCGAAATGCGCCAACCGATATGCAGTTAGCAAGCTGGCTCCAGACCTTATTCCAATTCAGATCGGAGTGGGATGCCCAGGTGGATGCGAGGCTGCAGTTCACGCCGCTCGCACATTCATTACGAATATGCATCATGACCAGCTATTTGTTAAACTAGACTTCGCTAACGCCTTCAACAGCGTTAGACGGGACGTGATGCTGAGGTCGGTCTACGAACATATTCCTGAGCTTTACCCCTTCATACACCAAAGCTACGCTTACCCTTCTATTCTCCAATTTGGTCCGTTTGCAATAAGGTCAGAAATGGGCCCGCAGCAAGGAGACCCATTAGGACCACTGCTTTTCTGTCTTCCTCTGCAGCCAACTCTACGTTCCCTCCAGTCACAACTGAAGATTGGATATCTAGACGACCTGACGCTCGGAGGGTCACAGGAAGCAGTAATGAACGATCTTAGCAAAATCATCGAACTCGAGGCTAGCTTGGGGATCAGCCTCAACCGACGCAAGTGCGAAATCTATGGTGAATCTTCTGTTGTCAGCGACTCTTTCAGCGATTTCAGACGCGTCGAGTTTGGCTCTTTGGAATTACTCGGTGCACCACTTTTCAAAGGATCGGCACTCGATGAATCGCTCAGAAAACAATGCGCTACACTCGAAGATGCAATTAAGCGACTCTGCTGTCTTCCTACACAACATGCGATTATTCTCCTCAGATCATCATTTGGAGCACCTAAACTTACCCATCTGTTAAGATGCTCTCCGTGCAGCGAACACCCGCTCCTCGAAGTTATTGATAAAATCATGCGCACCGGTATTCAGAATATCTTGAATGTAGACTTGGATAATACGCAGTGGCTCCAGGCAACTCTACCAATCCGCGAGGGTGGACTTGGATTTCGTGCGGTGTCGACGCTGGCTCCTTATGCTTACCTAGCTTCAGCCGCGTCAACTGAACGTACGAAGTCGGCCATCCTCGGGCCATTAGACACGCAGGATCCACTCATATCGCAGCTGATCATCCAGATCAAAGCACCCTCCTCAATTATTGAATCTCTACCAACATCACAAAAAGCGTGGGAAGGACCCGCAATAGAATCAACACGCAAACAAATCTGGGACAGCTACACTGATCCTTTCAACCGAGCCAGGCTTACCGCAGTCGCTGCCCCACATGCGGGAGATTGGCTGCACGCCTTACCATTAGCTTCCTGCGGCCTATTTCTGGACAACGAAGCTATTAGAGTGGCGGTTGGTCTCCGACTAGGTCTTAATATCTGTGCGCCACATAAATGTCAGTGCGGAGAAATCGTCGATCCACGCGGACAACACGGCTTTGTCTGCAGACTGTCCGCCGGCCGTTCTATCAGACATTGCACATTGAACGACATCATTTGGCAGGCTCTTCAAAAAGCCGGTGTCCCGAGCACGAAAGAACCGCTGGGTCTCCTCCGATCCGATGGAAAGAGACCAGATGGAGCCACTCTCATTCCTTGGGCCAGTGGCAAATATGTGGCATGGGACGTCACATCTGTCCACACCTGCGCCAAATCCTACTTGCATCTGACCTCAAACTCTCTCGGGGCCGCAGCGGAAAATGCAGCAACACGCAAGCATCACAAATACTCCGGCCTTCCCGTCTCATACAAATTTATTCCGATTGCATTTGAAACTATGGGACCACTCAACGCAGAAGGCAGCGAGTTCATCGCCGAAATTGGTCGTCGAATTGCTTGCGTTACAGGAGATCCGAGAGAGGCATTCTACTTATTCCAGCGTCTCTCAGCCTGCACACAGCGATTCAATAACGTAGCTTTTAAAGGAACCTTTTCATCGAAAACCAAAAACCTGCCAGAGCTGCATTCGTTCAAGATTATGACCGACGTCGAGACGAACGACGTCGAGACGAACGACGTCGAAATCGAAGAGTTGAATGAGGAGGCGAGCGAACTGTTCATCGTCGACGACAAAACCGCTCGACAGAAGAAGAAAAACCGGGAGGAATACAAAAGCAAGAACGCCACCAAAGCAGAGCAAGTTCTCTACGAGAATGAAAACGACATAGCTGGGGTAAATGAGCCAGAAATGCCGAATGAGACAGAGAATGAATCTCCACCTGAAAAATCTGAAGCTACTGAGGAATGGACTGAAGATGAAAAAGACGAAAAGTCTCGCTTTGGAAAAAACATCAAGAAGAAAATGAATCGGAAGAAAACGCCAAAAGCGGGAAAACCAGAGCAAACTGTTCCACCGTCCATACCATTTATCGACCTGTTGCCTGATGGAGATCCGGTTGGAGAAATACAGGATCATGACGTCGGCGCCGACAGCAACATGGCTAAAGATATATTTACGTCGGAAGAGGCTAGAGCTCGCGATCGAGTTCAGAACGACACGTACAAGGAGGTCAGGATAGCTGCAGAGGTTCACAGACAGACAAGAAAGTACATGCAGACGATTTTTAATCCAGGACCGAAGCTGATTGATCTCTGCGAGACTCTGGAAGGCATCACCCGAAAGCTGATAAAAGAAGACGGTCTCCGTGCCGGTTTGGCCTTCCTAATGGACGTTTCCATTAACAATTATGCTGCGCATTACAATCCTAACAACGGTGACATGACGGTATTCCAGCATGAAGATTTGATGAAGGTCGACTCTGGAATCCACTTCAACGGCCGGGTCATTGATTGCGCTTTTACGGTGGCATTCAATTCACGATACGATCCGCTTCTTGCCGCGATGAAGGATGCGACAAACACGGGGATCCGTGAGCGCAGGATCTACGTGCGTATCAGCGACGTCGGAGAGGCCATCCGGGAAGTCATAGAATCCAATGAGGTTGAATTGGACGGAAAGATGTACCCAGTGAAGGGCATACATAACCTGAGCGATCACTCGATGGCGCCGTTCAGGATCCAAGTCGGTAAGACGGTTCCGATCGTCAAGGGAGGTGACACGACCAGGGCGGAGGAAGGTGAGTTTCTTGCCATCGAGACCTTCGGAAGCACCGTAAAGGTTCACGTTCACGTCGTCATGGAGACGTCTCATTACATGAAAAACTATGAAGCCTGTCATGTTCCGACTCGAGTGACGAAATCGATGCAGCTTCTCGGAGTGATCGACAAGCATTTCGGCACGCTTGCGTTCTGCCGTCGGTGGCTCGATCGTCTGGATCAGACCAAGTTTCTGATGGTGCTGAAGAATCTGTGCGACATGGGAATCGTCGATCCGTATCCTCCACTCTGCGACATCAAAGGTGGCTGCTACACCTCTCAGTACGAGCATACTCTCCACTTACGACCGACCTGCAAAGAGGCTGGGATGACAGCAAAGTACTCAAAAAAACCACCTGCAGCTTCAAAGAAGAAGCCTCAGTCACTGGTCGAAAAAACAGTAGCTGAAGCCAAAGCTGCATTTGTTGACATTGATCTGTCGGAGGGAAGGAGTCTGAGGAAGCGGACAGCTGCTCCACCCAGCAATGCTCCAAAGACATCAACGAAAGCTGTCACGAAGAGACAGGCAGCAGGGCCTAAGAAAGCAAAGGGCTCTCAGGACACGAAGGACAGCAAGACTTCTGCTGTCAAGTCCGAATAGCAGATCTTTCATGAAAACAATAACAATAACACATTTCTAAAATGTTTCTATAATATTATTAATTGATTGATTAACTGAATCTAATATAAGCTCAGCGTAATTTCTTAAAAGCAACAAGTCAGATACATCAATTTAATAACCATCTTTGCCGACGTCGTATCAAGTTGGTCTTTGTGGAATTTCGCTCATTTCACCTACATGCAACATATTAAGATGACTAGAAACATTTACAGCAAATCAAATTTCTGAATGTTTAAAGTAAAATAAACATTATGCGAGAGAATATAAATTTATGCCTTTCTTGTGAGGTTTCATCTTGAATAATTACCGAATGAGTTAGAAAGCAAATGGCGATATTAACTTCGAAAAAACCAAGTGATTTGTTCTTTCATTAAACTGTGAGAGCATTAGGCTTAACATTGCGTTTAAGAACTGTCTTCCACCAGCCGGCGTAAGCACAACTGCTCTGTGCTGATGAAAGGGCTTCATTTTTTGCGCATCTTCCCATTGCACACCTCTTCCTACAGCTATGCTATCAACAGTGGCGGCTCCACCGGGGGGTCAGGGGGCCCGTGCCCCCTATTGAGTGCCTGCCCCCCAGTGGCCCCCCAGTTGGGACCTATACTTAATGCTACATACATTAAAAACATTTGGTTGGCCCCCATGATTAGAAGTTGCCACCCCAACGCCCCTCACTTGCCAAATCCTAGAGCCGCCACTGGCTATCAATTCAATCAGACAAAATCACAACAAGTGTATTTCGTATCGGTAACGTATCTATAGACATGTTGGCATGCTGTTCTATAAAAGATGCAGGATATTCGAAAGGATACAAGGTATACTCACAGTACGCAACCCATAGAAAGAAGCTCAAAAGGAGACTCATCCGGTACTAAGAACTTGGTACGGTTATAGCCCAGTTCATAAGTACAGCTAAGAAACTGGAAAATAAAAAGAGGAAGACTTTTGAATTTCAGATCAATAATTATCGTGAGACTTCTGCAGCGCCATAGTAACAGTGCATCTGCATCAATGGATGGTCGCTTTAGTACGATCATTATCATAGTTAAAGATCATACCGCAATATTCTAAGCTACTAAGGGTTGCAGCTCTGAAAGTAAAAACTGTTACATCCATAAACCTAGATTTTGTTTGATTGGTGCGCAATTAATTATTATCAGATCGTCACTCCTGTGCTGTTGAAATTGTCTTGAGCAACCATCAAATAACTATAATAATTGGGCCTTGGTTTGTATCTTCGGTCTCATTCAAAATAATTAGGTTAGTCGAAAGCAAGATAGGGCCTACATACACTGGATCGTGCTGTAAAATATAATATTTCGAATTTTTAACTTCAAACAGTTAACCAAGTGTACTGACTTTCTTTGCTCCATAATTTTCTGTTGTCAGCCTCTGGCAAGGTTTGTTCTACCCAGTGTTGTAGCCTAATCGTCGGCGTAGCGACGGGGAGGGGTATATCGGTATATATACCCCCCTTCCCCCCAATAGTATACCTCAAAGTTTTTATGTGGCTGGTGTTTCTCCTCCTTGACCCAGGCCAAATTTGATATCGTGTTATTGTCGCGTCTCTTTTACCTACTTACACACCACAATGACTTCGAAATAGCAACGACTAAGATTTATACCTCCTCTCAAATAAAATTCCTGGCTACGCCGCTGAATGTAACGATGGATAAAACTAAGTTTAATTTAAAACCCTAAGGGATAATTAATATTTCTATAGTACCTGGTCCATCGGATCCAGTTCTGGCCTCTTGTATCCTATGTATACTTCTATAGTTCTTTTTGCCTGTACATAGCAATACGGTAATATATATAAAATGTATAGCAGGTTTACGAATAGAAATTGTTTCAAGGATACAAATGACAAATTTGTGAAGAACAGTCATCAGTATAGACGTTGTTTACAGTGGCAGTACAGAGAGGAAATCCTATCCTTAAATGCCTAATTTAATATCATGCATTGTACATAAGTTAATTTTAAATGCGTTTACACTAGTAACTGATATCGTCTTTTCATCTAATTCGTTCCATCTGTCTTAAGCTCTGACATAGAGATGTCCATGGGTCCATTTTAGAACCCAACCCATCAAATCTCTACAAATACATCTGCAAATTATTTTAGGCCGAAGATTGCTGAATTTTATCAAAACGATATAAAATGAAACATTACCAAACACATTGGTGTATTATTAATAGCATTACCTTGTAGATCATGTCTCCCACGTGATGTATTTCCACTTTGGGCGCAGCAACTCTACCATCGGATCTTAAATCCGGTTTGCGTTCCAGCTGAAGACAGGTTTCGATGACTGCACTCCTTATGATTGGATTGATCACCGGTCTGCCAGAAACTTTTTTAGCGCCTGACACCGGACCGCGAGCAACGACGACCAAAACAACGACGGCAATATAAAACCCATTCATCATCATCGTCGTCGTCGTCATCATCATCATCATCATAACAGCAACTACACGACAAAGAGAAATCAGATTGAACCTCAGTCTACGTTTGACAGTCGATATCAGTTAACTGAAGCGTCTATTGGTATACTGTAGTGACTATGATGGCGCTTATATTGTAATCGGATTCTCTATGTGAAGACTCGGCATTAGGCATGTACAGGGTGGCGCAAAAAAGCGGAGTAGTCACATTTGGGTTTGCATTTAATGTAGTCCGGTTTTTTGTGCCACCCTGCAGATTAGCGTTTTCCTCCTGCAGACGATTATTTTAATTGCAAAAGTCCGGGTTAACGACCAAAGCAATTTGCTCGCTTCGTGTTGCCAGTCGAAATACCGACAAACAGTTGGATAGTCAAAGGAATGTCGTTGTGCAATTATTTTGTTTCCAAAGAGGGACTTCAAATTGAATCAAAAAGAACCAGCTGTCAATTTGTCCCACGCCCTTATTTCAACTGATCGCCTTCATGTCTGTTTTTCTCTTCATGCCGACTGCTGCAGTGATCGAGGGGGGCGTTTGTTCCAGAAATAACATCTGTCAGTTATTTTCACGCCTCCGCTCTGACGGGAAAGAATTTCAAATCACAAACACATCCTACGGAAATTCCTTCCACCCAAAGCAACATCTCAACAGAGCTACAGCCTTAGACCTCGAGGACAATGGCGTATTTAGGGGGTATGCTCCTGATCCATAGAATACCCCTTTGATCTTTGGCCTTTGGTCTTTGGCCCTTTCCTTCGGTTGCACCGTAAAATATCTTAAACTATATTTTAATGAACTTACCTCAGTTGTAGGAAATTTGCGGTCAGTACTTTACAGGTGGTAGTATTAATAAACTCAAACCGTATGTTATTGCAGAACATAGAATAAAAGTTATTTGTCGAACTTCTTAGATTTCAGCATACTCCTTTACGTCTTTCTAAATACGCCCATGCTCGAGGACACAACCTGGAAATTCCTCATCGTATTAATTATTTGACTGATAAACACTTTGTTTTTGGTAATGCTTAATTTTATATTACTATATTCAGGAAGTAAATGTAAAAATAATTTTAAGTTTCAATAACTTTTTATTTGTATTTGATACGCGTGGTATGTATTATGTATTACAGCCTATGTATTATGTTTTGACCTTGCGTTTTGCCAACGTTGATTTTAAGAAGCGCTAATTTATTGTATTGGTGCATCGATGGCTGATATCGTGATTGTTCATCTTAGAGAAAACTGACATTCTCCAATATCGAGTCGAAAAATCACTTAACTTAGCTACCAAATTTGATCGATCAAGAAGAGGACGAAGTAAAGTAGGGGCCTATAGCCTAATGGAAGCTCATTTAGAAGACCACAAGGTCTTTACATAGTTTATCTTCTGACGTGTAGGCCTATTCACTGTGCAATAGGCCTACTCACAAGACAGAATCAGAATTAGAGTACTTATAGTAGTAAATATAGTAATAAATGCCTGCGTTGCCAGTAGGTTAGACTATTACAATGTACTTTACTTTGGTCTTCCTAAAAGCCTACTTCCTACTTTACAATTAGCATTAAATGCTACTGTTCGTCTTGTGGCAAAAGCTCCTTGCTACTTCAGTAACTCAGATTTTATACTGACCAGTTTCATTGGTTTCCTACAGTATTTGTGACGGCGTTGAGTATAAACAGGCGATTCTTGCTTCAGCAGCACTTCGAGGTCAGGCGCCTTCAGAACCTTCTTACATTACTGAACTCTTTTCTCCGCCGTTTTACATTACTTCACATCACATGCCTGAGCAATTTAAGTGAATATATATATATATTTATATATATATATATATATATATATATATATATATATATATATATATATGGAGAACAATGTTGAAATTTGATGCATAAAATTTGAGTCAGTTAGAAAATATACATTATTTGATCGTGCAGTTTAACGCCATCAGCAGCTGATCAGTTGATTTCGAAAAAGCAGTCAGGGAGAGTGGGAAATAGACAAAGAAACAGGCCATGAAGTAAAAGCCAGCTGGAAGAGGCATGTCTTATCTCGGCAGTTGAGAGCCCTGAGTTATTTGGCAGATCTGACAGACAGAGGAAGAAGAGAATTTCGCACATTTGAACCCTGAAAAGAAATCTTCAAATTTTGCCGAGTGAGAATATATCTTCATTGTAACTTATAACGTAGAATATCTATGTGTTGACTTTGATTGCGGTATCTCAGCATTCTAAAATAGTTCGGTTGCAGTTGCGGTCACAGTATACGAGAACAATCGTCTGCACTACGTCTCTTACTATTTAGAACTTCATGCCTAGGTCAGTTTAATTGCCATGGTTCGAGCTAAAGGAAATTCAGGCATCCTTTCATCAAACATCGTTTCACCCTATTTAATATGGCAGTGCACTGATTTCACTATCTTTCTGTCAATATATTTAAATGAGTGGCACTTATTGTAGGCAAAAAGAACTAGAATAGCGTCATAGTGACTAAGATGCAAAGCAAAATCTCTAATACAGAGAATTTCAACGGTTAGTTAATGCCAATGACACAATGCAGAGTTTATTCGTTAATTCAAAAGCAGCAATTAAAGCCAATCTAAATGCCAAATTGTTCACAGTGTATTAATAATAAGAAAGACTAATTAGCCGAATCTAATATAAGCTCAGCGTAAATTATTAAAAGCAACGAATCAGATACATCAATTTATTATAATCATCTTTGCCGACGTCGTATCAAGCTTGCCTTTGTGGAATTGCGCTCATTTCACCTACAGTGTACATGCAACACATTACGATGATTAGAAACATTTACAGCAAATCAAATTTCTGAATGCTAAAAGTGAAATAAACATTATGCAGGAGAATCTAAATCTGTGCCTTTCATGTGAGGTTTTTTTTGTTCTAAATATTTACCGATTGCGTCAACATTTAGCAGCTAATAAAGCGAATGATTGTATTAGCAACGAAGAAATTAGGCCTAATTGATCGTTGTCTCCTGAAACTGTGCGAGCGTTAAGCCTTTGCTATAAATACAGTTCGATAAAAGCATAATACCGGCATCGTATCAGCATGAAATATGTCAATTACATCAGAAACATTCCCAGGTATATGCAGGGGCGTCATTGGGGAGGAGCAGGGGGGCCATTGCCCCCTGATTTTTAGGAAAAAAGTTTGTCCACCAATGTTTGTAATATTTACTTGTTTTGCCCCTCTGATTTATAGGGAACAAATTTTCCCACCATCACCACTGTGTTAAGTTGTCTTTAATGATGTCGTCAAAATGGATGAAAAGCTAAAGAAGGTCGTCAACTTTTTCGCAAACTTGCCACATCGAAATTGTTTCCCCCCTGTAAAACAGTGAAATGACGTCTCTGTGTATATGGCCTATACATTTTATTGAAATCGCTGCACACGCGGCCGAGATATTAAATGTCAAACAGGAGTCCAGTTTTTACTTTTACACCCTGTACAGACACGTTGACACGCTGTTGTTCTAATTGAAGATGTTTACGGAAGAACAGACAGTACTCACCCCACGCAACCGACACCAATAACTCCGAAAGGAGATTCGTCTGGTACGGCGAACTTTCCACGGTTGTAGCTCAGTTCATATTTACAAGTAACATACTGGAAAATACAAAGAAGAAAACACAAACAGTTGAAATTATTACATTTAACACAAACGTAATAGAGACGAACTCTTTTGACAAAGCCACTAATGGCGACAATCTTTAAATCTAGATTTTGTTTGTTTGGTGTATAATAAATTGTCAGGCTGGCACTCCTATGTTTCAGAAATGCTATTGAGCAACCATCAGATAACTAACAGTTTCGTACCTTCAGTCTCATTAGAAGAATCCAATCTTACGAAATCAAGATTTATACATTGCAGATTGCATTGTGCAATAAAATATATTTACAGTCATCAGATTCAACCAGCTCGGCCTTTATAAAACGATATTTCTCGTTTTCTTTGCTTCGTAATTTTTTATTGTTCGCCCTTGTAGCAGTGGCGGCTCCAGGATTTGGCAAGTGGAGAGGGCGTTGGGATGGCAACTTCTAAGCATGGGGGCCAACCTTTTGTTGATAGGTATGTAGTAGTAAGTATAGGGTCTCAACAGGGGGCCATTGGGGGCAGGCATTCAATAGGGGCACGGGCCCACGGGCTCCCATGTGAGGCCGTCATTGCCTTGTAATGGTTTGTACTATCTGACGTAATTAATTATAGATAAAGCTAAGTCTAATTTAAGGCGCTAAGGGTTAACATTTCTGTAGTACCTGGTCAATCGGATCCGCTTCTGGTCTCTTGTATCCTATACGCGCTGTTATAGTTCCGTCTGCCTGTGCACAGCAATACAGTAATATATATATATATATATATATATATATATATATATATATGCAAACACTTATATCAGATATTCGACTGGAAGTAATTACAAGACTACAAATGACAAAATTAATGTGCGAAGAACAGTCGTCTGCTACGAAAGGAAGTTCAAAAGAGTCTACGGGCCCCGGCAGGCAGGCAGAGCGAAGTGGATAAAAGATTTGCCGGTAGAATTAGAGGAAAACGTTCAACGAGACAGTGTTCTCGACTTGTATTCAGGACAAAAAAAACTCATGACCACGTAAATTCCAACCTCGTCACACAGCCATTAAAAGGATCGAAACGACGTTAACGTAGCATAGCCATGCACAAGGCGTCAGTGTGGAAGGCGGTCTGAATATTGTGAAGAACAACTCGTGGACAATGAAGAAAATTTACAATTTAAAGTGGAAGAGAAGGAACCAACACCCATCCACGCACACTGAGTGAAATGCTGCGCGTGCAATGCAGAGACTGTCCTTGAGAACGAGGCAGCAGCAGGACCAGATGACGTTCCTATAGAACTCCTTAGATATGATGCAGGAGACTCGACTTTGCAAGAATTACATCAAATTTACCCTCTATTTCACCTACTGTCTGTCGAGTCCAGGGATATTTTTACACCCCATAATACCCTCAATACCCCCCAATTTGAGGTCCATACCCCCAAAATTTACTAAGCTAGCAATGGTATGTATGTGGTACGTACCCTCAATAGCCTCCGAACACCCCCTACCCCCAATTTTTACCGACACCCCTAAATTAAAAATTCTAGAAATAACCCTGGTAGAGTCTTCTGTTAAAATTGTATAAAAATTGAACATCAATAAGACCATTGGTGTATTATTAACATTACCTTGTAGATCATGTTTCCTACATAATGTATTTCCACTTTGATGATTTCATCGCGGTATCTTTCGAGCAATGCGCGCCCGTGCAGAAGACAAGTTTCGATGATGGCAACTCTGAAGATCGGATTGATCACAGGTCTGCCGTCATCTTCTGCGTTTGACGCAGGACCACAACTGATCACAACCAGAACAACGACTAGAGCAACACAAAAACCCTTCTTCTTAATCATCATCATCGTCGTCGTCGTCGTCGTAACAACAACTACGATGAAGACCAAGCAGGTTGCTCTACAGTGTTATACGCTTGACAGTCGATCGCAAGAAACCGAAGCGTCTAGTGAAGCCAACGGCGTTTAGGGCCCATGTTATTAGGCCCTATAATCGGGATCTCTAGTTTGATCCTGGGTTAGCGTTTTTTCCTCGCGCAGACGATCCTTGTAATTGCAAAAGTTCGGGTCAGTTAGCGACTAAACTAATTTGTCCGCTTCGTGTTACAAGCTAAAATAGGCTACCAGCAAACAGAGTGCCAGACAAATTACTGTATAGCTTGTGCAATTAGTTTTATATCCGAAAGTACTTCAGTCTGACCGTAGCGATCAACTGTCGCCTTCATATCCGCTCTTCCCTTCGTGTCCATAGTCGCGGAAATTGGGTCGTTTATTCAATAAATGCCAGAGCGTCTAGACTCACGCATATTCTAATAGGGGAACTATTTGAAATATCACAGCGCCTCGACTTCTCATCCTACGCTTGAACTGACTCTCTTCGAGTCCTGGATCGACGAACTCAAATCCGTGTGTTGATTTCGAGTTCAACCCATTCACCCGGATACTGTGATATTCACAGCCACCATCCTCTTGCAGGGGCGGATCCGCGTTGGGGATGACTGGGGATGACCCCCCCCCCCACCGGCTCACCAAAAATGCGTCTTCAATGGAAGATGATCGTCTAAACGGATTAACCTTTTAATCAAGGTTGGCATAATTTCGTATGCAGATATGTTTCAAAGACTTTCTAGCAGGGTTAACAATTCTGATAAAATGTATTGCCGATACCAATACCAACACCAAAATGAAATTGTATTGCTTAAATCGCTACCAATACCAATACTTTTGTCCGCAGCAAGCAGTGGTGTAGCCAAGGGGGTTGGGGGTTAAAACTTAAAACCCCTTGGACGGCGATGAAATTTTAGAAAAATGTGTTTCCATACATTTTCTATTTTCGGAGGCGATTTTGGGGGTCAAAACCCCTTCGGGTTAAAATAATTTTGAAGCGTCATATGGTGTAAAGGCGTAAGGCGACGACCTTTCTTTGCTTGTCAGCACATTTGAAAGGGAAAAGCAAAGACGATGACTTTTTTGCTTGTCGGTTCATCTGAAAGGAAAAAATTGTTGATACCTTTTTTGTTCGTCAAGATTTTTCGGAAGTTGGTCATGACCAAAATAACCCCCCCCCTTCTGGAATCCTGGCTACGCCACTGGCAGCAAATAAAGATAACTACTTTTAATGACTAAATTGTAAAAAAGACATGCAAGATAAAATCAAAAAAGACTACGACAACTTGCAGCCATCTTTAACAGTGCGGAGGAAAACCATCATTATAAATGATTATTGCTGTTATTCACTATTCCCCCACAAGAAATAAATTATGCCGTTGCCCTAACAGGCCTGTATAAACACTGGTCATAACCCTTGTAAATAGGCCTTGTCTTTGGTTATGCTATACTTACGGCCAGTGGAGTAGCCAGGGGGAGGTTAGGAGTCACTTGGTCGGCCGACCACATTTTTATACCGTATTATTATTCTGTGGATGGATGGATGGATGGGCGTCATGGGAGTCCGGAAGGGGTGCAATTGCACCCCTGGAAAAATTGTAGAGTTATGATCTGTATTATGCGTCCACGCAGTCTCCAGATTAGTCTCCACAATAAACTCTACTTTGAATAATAATAATAATAATAATAATAATAATAATAATAATAATAATAATAATAATAATAATAATAATAATAATAATAATAAAATCGATGTCTACTGTGTTACTCTTATGCGTACGGATTCGGAAGATTTCACAGAAACTTACGAGATATAGCCTATAGGCCTACACAACACAATTTTCAGGGCCTTTTAGTTGTTCGACCAAGGTATGCATATCCGTTTTCTAGCAATCTGGTATAAACCGTTCTTCTACGAAGAAACATTCACAACTAATTTCTGAGTAAATTTGATCATAACAACAAGTCCTCGTTTTCAAACTACGTTTTCAAACTAGTTTTTGCGTTTCCTTATTTAAGTTGGATGCAAGGCAGGAAGAGACAGCGACTGCCCAGATCCAAAATGGGAGTAGGCCTACTACTGCAATGCTGCTAAATGATGCGCCTGAGTCTTTATAGAACTTGAAGGAGAAAACAGTTGAACGTTTTGCTAACTTAACAAACACACAAAATATGTTGCTGTTTAATATAACGATTATCATAGACGAGAAGCTACAGATGGCCGGGTCTCTATAAGTAAAGCAGCTTATCTTGTTTTTACTAATGAACTCAAAATAGTTAAACGCAATATTTAAAATAGCCAAACGTTAGATAAATTAATTTTTGCGTCGTCTTTGCCGGTTCTGTACGACGTCTATCTTTGTGGAAGTTCTTCCTCGATCGTCACCTATACATGCAAAATTCACGATTACAATAAAAAAAACTACAATAGGCCTAATATGGCTTCTGATAATTTCACCTACAGCTGTATTCTCCCAACAATGTGAAGGCAAATCTGTTGCTATTCTAAATAACTGTCAAATGCATTAATATTTATATAAGATACAAAAGCAAGATAAAATTGATATTAAAGAAACTGTTATTAATTACTTAAAAGTTAAAACTGTGAGGACAGGAATCATGCGTCTATTCATTGTTGAGCGCATGCTGGCTTAAATCTGCCATGGCCATGTATACTGCTAGATAGTATGGCTATATAGACCTATTGCTGATCATGCACTTTTCTAAAGCATGGCATTTGTTCTTCGGAAATAAAAGTCATGTCTTTTCGGCCATTTGTGTCTCTCGATTACTCAGAATGTCTTTATGAAAGGGTTTTTATTATCGTTGCGTCTCTTTCGATCTATCTACGTTTCAGCTTTATATTACAAAGTAATCGAAGCGTCAACGCTATTCGCCATCGACGCTATACTTGGACTTGATGATCTATTGAAAGGATACTGAATACTAACAGTAGGCATGCTTCGAATCCGACCTTCTCGATAGGAGATCCATCCGGTACTGCGATGCTAGAAGCATCATAGCGTAGCTTATGGTTACACGTGTAAAACTAGAAAATACGTGACAGAGGAATTGCTTATAATTCAAAATTTCAAATGATGGAAGCTATAGAAGTATAGATGGAGCGTTTAATATATATCAACGCAGTGGCCCAAGTCACCTCTCTGCACGCCACAGCATAAATTAAGTGGCATATGTAAAGGTTCAGCTACTCTGGTGGTTGCTATTCGGTTAAATACCAGGACCAGGCAATAGCAACTTCCAGACAACCCAATTGAAATGCCAATTCAAGGACATGACGCATGCAAGCAAAATATTTTTTTAAAAATCCGGTGGCTGTTCCACCAGAGTAGCTGAACCTTTACATATGCCACTTAATTTATTCCGTGGCGCGCAGAGAGTGGTGGGCGCCCGAGGCCAAGCCTAAAAAATGTTTGACGAGCAAAAAATGAAGGTCGCCGAGTCAATTTTGGCACCTCCATCTGGTCGGCGCCCGGGGCCGCGCCCCCACAAATCCCCTCTGCACGCTACTGACTCTATGGACACGGCCCAAAGATAATACAAACAAAATGAGTCTATTATGATTATGACTGTGATTATTTTAGAGAGTTATGAAGTATTTAGTTTCAATCATTGTGCAGTTTTTCCATGGTTTGGGGGTTCAGGTGTTCAAGGGCTATGAGGGACCTCAGGACATCATAGAAATATGAAATAAAAAGTGTCTCTGAATTCAATAATGATAGTAGCATGAGAAACCGTCCAGTAGGCATAATATTTTGGAAGTTATGTTTTCTGAACACCCCTAACCTTGGGTGTTACATCACAGACGACGGTCGAAATAAAGAGATCAGGGTGAGAATAGACATTAGGCATGGCCAAGGAAGCCTTTTCTGGAATATGAAAAAGCTCATGAGAAGAGATCTCAACATCGAGGAGGTCAAAGAGAGGCTCGTCCAATGCTATATCCGAGGTGCGTTATATCCAATACCATCCATTGCGGTGGCGCATCAAATGGGACCGTATACATTGCGGCTCTTTATAGCCGAGTAGTATACGCTAGTAGTATACGCTAGTAGTATACGCCAGAACCAGCTGGATAGATAACATTACGACACGGACTAATATGAAAGGTGCTCCACTAATGGAAGTATAGCTAAAAAAGTATACGCAGTGGACCCAGAACCATTGTTCAGATAACATTACGACACGGACTAATATGAAAGGACGGCTTCATGACACGACATGACATGACAGTATACGCTATTACCTAGTCCGTTATAACGAAGTTCTGTATTTATTCAATGCATTAACCTTCATTAACGACATGGCGCGACGGTCATACGCTATCCAGTTTCCGTTATAACGAAGTTCTGTATTTATTCAATGCATTAAGAGCCAAATTTTTACTTACCCGGTTCAATTGATCCTTTTCTTCTGATCTTCTGTAGCTTACGCTGGCTCTTATAAATCCATTTCCCTGTTTACATCAATAATAAATACAGTATAATACAGTATACTATACATATACAGGGTGAACAAGTAAAAACTGGCCCCTTTATGATATTTAATGTCTCGGCCGCGTGTGTAGCGATTTAAATGAAATTTATAGGCCATATGCCTGAGAATTTTTCTAATGTAATTGCCAAATTTCATGCTGATATCTTTAGTGTTTGCTGAAATACGGCCAAAGGAGGATTTTGACCCCCAAAATCGCGTCAAAAATGAAAACTGTATGGGAAAGCATGTAAAAAAATTTCGCCGGCAGCCAAGAAGAAGGGGTTTAACCCCCAACCCCCCCCCTTGGCTACGCCACTGACATCACCCCATTAACTGAACATGAAGAAGACGTGAGGGCGCTGGTGATGAACATAGTTAATATGAAAACGGATATATAATTAAACTTGAAAAAGTCAAAAGAAGTGCAACATCATCATCTAAATGTACAGCTACAGCAGGTGGAAGGTTATAAGTAGGCCCTACCTTGGGAGTTACATCACAGACGACGGCGGAAGAAATGAGAAAGAGATCAGAATGATCGAGAATATAGGTCTGGCCAAGGAAGCCTTTTGGAAGACGAAAGATCTCATGGAGAAGAGATCTCAACATTGAAGGCAAGATGAGGCTCATCCACGACTACATCTTCCCAGTGCTGACTTACGGATGAGAAACTTGGACAATAAACGGGAAGATTGTGAAAAAGATCTTAAGACTTTGTGCATATTATTCAGACTATATATGGCAGAATATTGACAATCGGATCAACCCATAATCGAGCTGATGTTTTCAAGGTCATAAGTTCTTCTAGCGAGGTCTGGGCAAGAGCCCAACTGCTATGAACTTTAAAAAGTAGTAGATTCAGATCTCGAACTTTTGAGAGAGAGAGAGAAATTTGTGGACTATATTATAGCTATTCGGCAATAACCTTACCCCTTAAAGGGTCCTGTGATTCAGGCCTCAGGAGTGGGGGGTGCAGCCGGTACATTGTACCGGGGCCCACGGAGTTTTCAAGGGCCCATCTCGGGTGACGAAAACATTTTTTGTTTTGTTTTTTGCTTGTCAGGCTGTTTTTGAGAATTGATAAGGTTGTTTTGCTTGTTAGGTCTTTCGGAGACTTCGATAAATTTTTTCTTAAGGGCCCTCAAATTTTTTTGTTCCGGGGCCCGGAATTTCTCTCGGCAGCCCTGCTGTCATTAGATACACTTCTCTTTATGTTTCTGCAAGAATCTCGCCACTAGTGTTGGCATGCTGAGAAAGTTCCCAGACAGCTGCCCCTCTTGTGTGTGTGTGTGTGTGTGTGTGTGTGTGTGTGTGTGTGTGTGTGTGTGTACGCTCTAATGGACATCAGAACAGATGCATCGCATTTAGTCCGAGTTGAGACTTTGGCGGTGCGTCGTGAGTTTTCGATGGAACCCCAATTGCTGGAGTTTTGAATTAGCAGTAGCAATGCTAGATGGTTGGTGGTGCCCGTGGCACATTTTGAAGACTTTAATTAAGAATTATTTCTGAGTGGCCAAAATCTGCAATTCAACTACTTGCAAGTAGCCTACACGCATATCGATTCCGTTGACAATCACGCTAACCTCCCTACTAACAAAAATTCTAATCGGCTTTGGGCGAATCCAACGACTGATCCCAACCCATATATACGCGGGCCACGACTCTCGCCTCAAGCCCCCCTTCGTGGCTACGCCAATGCCTTAGTAAGCGTGACTTTGAAAGAGCTAATTATTATTATTATATAATTATAACTGATCTATTTCCAACCGATTACATTGATAGACATTGATATACATTGATAGACATTGATATACATTGATAGACATTGGTGCAAGCATTCCACCGTTATGCTGACGACCCCTCCAATCAGACAGAATAGTCATTGATATGCCCTAGGCCTATGTCCTTTATCTAACTACAGTAATGCCCTATGATCTATATATGTGGCGCTTTCGGATGATGCCAGTTCATTATAAGCAAAACAACATATACAGTACAGTAAGATGAACATTAACATTTCTATTTTTTTTTACCGGGCATCATGAGGTCAGAGGGGCAGGCAGGGATCTAAGCACTCGTCTATTCTCTCGAATCGTACAAATGACTAATCGCCTACAATCTCTACATAGAGTTTGACATTCACTGGCTGCGAGTGTTTAACCCCTTAACTGGGGACCCCGGATATATCTGTCCATTTCACATTGAGTTACAGTTAAATACCCAGTTAAGGGGTTAATGCTAATGTTACCTCGTAGATCAATTCATTTACATGTATCGATCCGCCTTGTGGAGCATCTGGACGAAAAAATTCGACGATCCAACTTCTGACGATCGGGTTGGTCACCGGTTTCTCACCCCCTTCGGCTTCTGACCCACAACTGATGATGATCAAGGCAACGGCGATCAGCAGACAACGCATCTTCATCATCATGGCAACTACGACGACGACGACGACGACGACTACGAAGCAGATGGTACTTCAGTATGCGATTGAAAGAGTCGTTCTTAGGAAATCGAAGCGTCTAATTAGCGGAGACGATGGCGTTTATATTGTGATCTGAGTTTTTTCGTTAAGACCATCTCAGCACTAGGCTCCACCCACTTATCGGATATTTAAAAGATTCGCAATATAAGGCCATAATAGCTCTGGTTGTGAGACACACACTATATATATATATATATATATATATATATATATATATATATATATATATAAACAGTGTAAGCAAAATGTAAAAATGTAATGTAATGTTTGT
The DNA here is from genome assembly GCA_018105865.1 of Metaphire vulgaris. NCBI lineage: Eukaryota > Metazoa > Annelida > Clitellata > Crassiclitellata > Megascolecidae > Metaphire > Metaphire vulgaris. The sequence goes on along the minus strand of CM030860.1, from coordinate 476,231 downwards.
GTAGCATCTGTTCTAGTCACATTTAGGGGCACTCCCGGTTTCATTCAGAGTCGCAAGATAAAAAGTGAGATGTTAGCATTCACATCGGAAAGAGCGAGATGAGACCGAAATGGATGGAGTCAACGCATTCCAGAGAGTGTCCAGTCACCATGGCGTAGCCAGGACTCCTAAATATAGGGGGAGCATTTTCACATTTTCCGGCCCAAATGTCTTGACGAGCAAAAACGTCGTCGTCTTGAACGCTCTAAAGTCTGCTGTCTGGTGATGCGTTTTCCTCGATCAAATACTACCTTAAGCGAACCTCACCACGACTATTCACCAGTTTTGGACGAATCTCATGACCGAATCCAGATTTGGTAGGAGAAAGGAGGTCTTCAGTATTTAATTAGGCTATAGAATTCGTGATAATATGACTGATTGTAAAGACAAACAGTCATATTATCAGTCATATTCATTCGATTTAAAGACAAACAGACAGAAAGATAGTTTTATATTAATATATAATTAATTTAGCTGTCATTGTTTGATAAGCGATTCGAATACGATTCAGTTACTTGGCTTTAATTATTTAACAAACAACTAACTGCTATGCATCAATACCAATAAATGGATATAATCAAACGTGTCTTCATGCTGATATCTTTAGTGGTTGCTTTCCATGGCAAAAAAACTAAAGAGACTGGAACAATTTAAAGGAATATAATCAGCAATATAAATCAAAATAAAGTTATGAAAAATTTAATTTAAGTCTGTATTATATTAAGTTTATAATTTATTTGTTGCCAGCATTTCGGAATAGAGACCATTTTGCAAAGGGATTTCAGATGAGTTCAGACTTAGTAGGGCGATTCAGGGGCGCCCATCCAAAATGCTGCCCATCAGCCTCTTCCACATGCCGACCTTCCTCTCTTCACTAAACAGTATCAAGGGATTGATCTGGTTCTCATTATTACCATTCTCCCAGATATTCTTCAGCATTATTATCTTCAATTCCGTGATGTTTATTATTATTATTATTATTATTATTATTGATATCTATTATTATCGAAAAACTAGCCGTATAAGACTCGACCAGATTGTCAAGTCAAGCAAATTCATGGAAAAATATCTGGGGGAGTTGGGTGGCCAGCCATCTTTGAAATCAAAGCTGCTCTAGGTGAGTTTCAATTTTGCGTTTTGGAAAATCTCGGGTCCTGAGAGCAGAAGGACAGGTCTCATCCGTCTTGCTGGAATTCTTAATTTCTCCTAGCAAATTCAAGACAGCCCTCATCCAATCATAATGCTGCCAATTTAGAGTTTAATATTTGGGTTGGGGCATGCCATCCAAGGCGTGCCATCAACGCGTGCCATTGACCTTGTCTGGCGCGTGACAACGACGCAATTTTGTTGATTTAAAAAAACATTTTTTTGTTTTTGGTGTCAATTTCAAAATTTGGTAGTCTTAAGCCTTTAGTTTTCCACCTATGAATAAATCAGTTTGAAACTAAAGATATCAGCATGTAATTGCGCTGCATCAAAAACTATTTCATGAAATGACCTGCATATTATGTCATTGACAATATGACCACATCCAAATGCAAATATAAAATAAATGTTACTTTTAGTATTTATTTTAAAATTAATTTCCAACAGCCACTGTCATTATTTTTGATAAGCGATTTCTGCAACAACTAACGATTCAGTTACTGACTGAAACAAGCAAATTATAATTATTTAGTACAAACAATTGTAATCTGTTGGTGGAGGTCTTTCAAGGCCAGGCCTAAATGGAGTAGTCTAATTTAATCAAACGTGAGTCATAACTCTATATTAGTTTGTTATAAATGATTTATATTTCACAGGAAGTTTGCACTCTTCATCATTTTAATGGAATATAATCAATAATAATAAAATTTTATGAATGCCTGATCTAGTGAACTTGATCAATAATTATATACAGTGTATTATAATAAGTTTAAATTGCACTGCAGAAAAAGCAGTAATTGCCAGGCATTTCAGGGAATAGAGACTACTCTAATGCATCTGCAGACTAGGTTTTTTAGGGCATTTCCAGTCAGTTCAGACTTAGTAGGGCGATTGAGAGGGAGAAAATGAGAGCTAATATGAATTCAGACTTAGAAGTGTAGAAGTATATCGTATAAAGAAGATGTCAAAAAGAAGATGTCAAATGTAGGCCTAAGTTCGGGACAGCGAGTCAAGTCTAATCATGCACAGGATTGCGAGTCTGCTATAGACGCACTCAGTTTTGTGTCTCCTTCGTTAACTTTCAAGTTGTTAATCGGTCAAATAGATCGATGAGAGCAGCTGGCTATATATAGAGACAGTTCATGTTCATCGAACGGCGTTGAATTCAAATGCAGTTAAGATAGACATTTTTCCGAGATAAACAACACGTGCTTCGCCTTTACAAAAGACAATTTATTTCGGTAGAAACGTCAGAATGTCATTCCGTCGGATCCTTTGTTTCCGATGCACCTGGTATCCGGTTTGCTTTCACAAATGACTGATTGTTTATTATATAAGATGTTTATGATTCACCACAAATCGATCATCTTTTCTCAGGCTGTCAGTCTGTTTATCTGCCTATCCGTACATTTATCCGTCCGCTCATTTTGTCTGTGTAACTGTCAGGCTCAGTCAGCTAGTTTCTCAGTCAGTCTCTGAGCCAGTCTTTCAGTCAGTCAGTCAGTCAGTCAGTCAGTCAGTCTGCGCCCGCCTAAAAATAGGGATAGAAAGTTTAGAAACCTCTGGCTAGACCGCTAGAGATTCAATCCTGCCTTTTTACTAGCCGTAAATTGGATTCGATGCCTGATCACTCACATGTCAAATTTATGTCAAAGCGCTTTTGTCGTAGGCCTTAGCCTTGTTTACTGCGCTGGAGAAATTGTCTAGAAATAATAATAATAATAATGTCTACCAGCATTAAAACGGTCTCAGAAGCGCTTTAGGCTGACAACTAGAGATTTAAATTGATTGATGCAATATGCTATACAAATTTCTAATCAGATGTTTAGGTCGGTGAATATGAAGCTTTGTTGTGGTGATTGCGCTTATCTTTATATAATTGTGCTATATAAATGCGAGTGAAGCGGCGCATTGTGGGACGGAGGCGAAGATGGCGGCGACTGAAGCGATAAGAAATGAGAATGTTTCGGAGTCGATCGAGGCCCTCAGTCGAGAGGCCGAACAGCTAAAGGCGAAGATCGACGAAGAGCGATCGAAGCTGAGCGACGTCGACCGTAAGCCACAGGCCCGCCGATCTAGCTTTTATTCGCTAACGTTAGTCTCCGCGCCTGGATTTGTATAGCGCCTTGTATCTTCAATCGTTTGTATACTTGTTTTAGCCCAGGCAATTCAGAACTTAATTACAATAGAAGCGTTGATGTTTATTGCTTATTCTGAAGAATTTTGCTGTAATGTGTAATTCTCTTAACCATCTGGCTAGTTATTGCAACTGACGATGGCAATATTGTTTAATTTTAGATTGTTAATGGGAAATGAGTTTTAGCAGGCTTACTGCTTTCTTTGTATGATGTTTGATTTGTTATTTGCATGGTATAACTTGCAGTCATTCTTTGATGTTGTTTTGTTATTGTGCCTTGTGTCTGGCCATCGATTGCAGTTGGGTTGTTCTGCCTTACTATTTTAGTGACAGTTGTTGCCCAGCGGTTGGAAGGCATGACTAATTTTACGATGAAGCCGAGACGAGTGCTGAAAGGTCATCAGGGAAAGGTTCTTTGCATGGACTGGTCAGCAGATAAGCGCCACGTGGTCAGTTCTTCGCAGGTGACGATATTTCGCTCCTTTGTGTTCTTTTTCTTTACTGCTTCATTCTAATTTGATCAAATGGTAACATTTGGGCAATCAATACATGGATTTTTTTAATTATGGTCAGTACATGGATAATGTTTTGCATTATGGTCAGTGCATGGATAATGTTTTGCATTATGGTCAGTACATGGATAATGTTTTGCATTATGGTCAGTACATGGATAATGTTTTGCATTATGCTTAGTCTGAATTGTCATAATTTAGTTTTGTTTTACAACAGTCTGATTTAGCTGCAGCAATGCAGTGCAATAGTTTTGGAAGTTTATAATATTCTAAATGGTTTGAAGTGCTGCATGTGAAATATCAATAACAGTCGTCATTTTCCTTATTAACATTTTATCTTTGATATTTGCACCAATCAGACCTGAATACAGTGGATCCCACTTAATCGCATACTGCTTAATTGTATAACCCGCATAATCGCATAACAACATAAATACCCGAACCAGTGTTTTGTGTGTACAATTAATTATAAGACGTCCCGGCTATTCGCATAGCCCAGTTAATCGCATAAGCAAGGCTTTCACGGCACCTATGCAATTAAACGGGTTTCACTGTATTACTGAAAGTTTGTTGTTGTGAATAAAATTGTAGTGAAGAAAATTTGCTAAAATAAATTTGTTAAAGAGTAAAGATGATCGGTGAAAGCAAAATGATTTTCTTCCGTTGGTGATGATCAACCGAGCTGACTGCTGCTGCTGCTGCTGCTGCTGGCACCATCCATGCATGCATCAAGTTGCATTCAGTTCTGCTTAGCTTTGGTGCTCAGACGTGAAGCACAGTGCCAAGCAGGGTCGTAGAGGGTCAAACTTCAGGTTCCTCCTCCCTCCAAGACTGCAAGTTTGATCATTTGCTATCTTGTGAACTCTCTTCCTGATCACGAAAAAACTGAGCACTTTCATTTGTTTGGGTTGATAGTTGAGATGTTTATTTTGATCAAAATGAATTGTTTTATATTTCTTTATTTTGATCAAAATATTGTTTTATATTTCATGGTTGAATCAGTTAACATAGTTGTTGTTACCATTTCATTTTAGGATGGAAAGATGCTTGTTTGGGACGCTTTTACTACTAACAAAGTGAGTTTCATTTCTCATGAGTTTTGCATTTATTATACAACATTTCTTCTTTTCTTAAGCAGTTCGAGTTATGCTTGGGTGCAGATCATGTGCAGCTTAAATGTACAAAGAGGATATTAAAATAGTTTCAGAATAGTTTTAAGTTTTGTCCATTCTGGATTTTAACCCTTTAGCTCCATTGATTTGTGTAACCAATAGGTTATGATACAGAGATACTGGTTTACAGGTCCATTGGGTTAAACATTTGAAACATGTGATACATGAATCCTTTCATTTGATATGTGACCATATATGCACGTGGTTAAGTGGAAATAATACAGAATGTAGATGGGGGCCTGACATGCAGCACTTTTTCCATGGACAGTGTTTTTCTTGAGGTAAGTTTAGACATACAATGAGGAAGGAAGGCCTGGAGCATTTGGCAATAACCGGAAAAGTGGAGGGGAAAAAGAGCAAGAGGAAGGAAGAAAAACACCTATGTAGACTGCCTACGAGAAGGAATTGAGTGAGTAAAGAACAACATGGAATTAATAAGAGGACGTCGGGATCGAACAAAATGGAATTCATGGTCGCTAACGTAGAAATACATAGCACCTGAAGAAGAAGAAGGAAGAAGAAGAAGAAGAAGAAGAAGAAGAAGAAGAATGTTTAGATGTGACTTACACTCATCTCTGGTGCATTGAAATCCATTCAGAGATATTATTACAGTTTATTTGGAATGATTCTGAGTGACTTAGTGACTTTCCAATACAGAAGAGGAGCTACAAATTATGCTTTATAATAATATTCTGCTGTTTTGAACTTGTTCCCTAGGAACATGCCATCACTATGCCAACAACTTGGGTCATGGCGTGTGCGTACGGGCCTTCCGGATCTGTCGTAGCCTGCGGGTCAGTGGGAACATTTTAAAACTCTAATTAACCATTTAGCCACCGGAACCGAGTATGCTCGGTTACACTGCGTTTAGTTACAAAGTATCTGGTGACTTAAGGGTGAGTGTTTTACTAACTGTTTGTTTGTGATTGAGTTTAGCCTTGTTTTTGGTAAATATTTAGACATACTCATGATGCGTGGATTTCTTTTGTCTTATTTTCTTCAGTGGTTTAGATAACAGATGTACACTGTATCCGCTGAGTTTAGATGAGGATCCAGCAACCAAGAAACGTATCATAGCAACTCATACAAGTTACCTGTCGTGTTGTAAATTTACCAACTCTGATCAACAGGTGATCACAAGGATTCATTGTTTTATTGTTTTATGTAGAGATTTGACTGAAATTACATTTTGATCACGATCTGATAAACAAAGTAAAATAATTGTGTGTAAACTTTTATTAACTGAATTCAGGTTTGTTGATCTTGGTGAATCCTTCTTAGTGAATTTACTTTACTGTTTGGTAGACCAATGATTCTTGTTTAGTTCTAATAATGTTTTCATTTCTAAGTTTAAATTTATGCCGTTAATATTTTTAGAGAATGTCCACGGTACTCCACAGATTTAAATTTAGAACTGTTTTTTCCTGGATGACCTAAATAGAGAAATGAGAGGATAAATAAAAATTTCACCCAAACTACTCTGCCGTGATGAAAATGTTAAATTTCTCCCAGGTTTTCATTCTGACATTTTCTCTTTTGTCAGAATAAAGCAGCAGGTCATGTTAAGTGAGTTTCAATCTTCAGATTAAATTTCATATAATTTTAATTGGACTTTGCTGTGAACAGGTGACTTTAGACTCCAATTGTATGTCGTTGTTTTGCTTGTTGTGAAGATATTAACTGGCAGTGGAGATAGCACCTGTTGTCTCTGGGACGTTGAAAGCGGCCAAATGATGCAGAGTTTCATCGGGCACATGGGTGACGTCATGAGCCTCGATCTGTCACCCTCTGAATCGGGAAACACTTTCATATCCGGGGTACGTGTCTTCTTCAGCTGGATATTAGCCTATAATTAGGCGTATGGATGTAAACTACTGTATATTTTTCTGTTCAACAGTCTCCTTCTTTTCCTCGTTCAATTGTGACTTTCTCATATTTGTCTTTCTCCATCAAGTCTGTTAAAATATCTCTCCTTGTTATTGTCCCTGTCTTTTGTTTGCTTGGGGTGGGAAGTTATTTATTTATTTATTTATTTTTCCAACACAAGTGAAAAAATGACATACAAGATATACAAGAGTACATCATCATAATAGAAGATTTAAAGTGCCTTAATTAATTGGACAACTGAAAACAATATTAGAAGCAAAGAAAAACTAGAGCTACCTAGTTATTGTTCAAAAGTAATGGATACAAACTTGTATCATAATCCTAAATTAATTGAATAACAAAGTAGCAATATTAAGAGTAATTATTTGTTAATTAAAGCATTATAGTAATAGTAGTAGGTACATATTTGAGTTTCTTGTTCAATTTTCAGCAGCAAAACAGATATTCAACTTCCAACAATAATTACTAATGTATCATGTATTTAATTTAACAAATTAATTTAAAATCAAAGTTAGTAGAGTGGTAACAATGTTGAACTAGAGAGAGCAGAAGATCCCAATAGGAGCCCTAAGGCTGACTTAGCCTTACTCACTAGAGGGCAGTGCAGTATGAGTAGCAGTAGTAAATGCTGCGCAAAGTCAAACAGGTACACTACATGATGCACTCACTGGCCCTTTATCCATGGTATTGAATGCACGCCTAGCTGATGGCTTTAGAAACTGAGATCAGTTCTGCCCTCTGTGATACTGGGACTCTCAGAAAGGCCTTTGGGACTCTGTTTGCTGAGTTTTTCGTCGTCTTTGTTCTCTTCCTCGTTTGTGTATCTGTTGGACGCTCGGTTGTGTTGTTTGGTGTGACAGAGCTGTGACAAGACGGCGACCGTGTGGGACATGAGGAGCGGACAGTGTGTCCAGGTGTTTGAAGGTCATGAATCGGACGTCAACAGCGTTCGCTTCTATCCAAGTGGAGATGCAATTGCGACGGGATCGGACGACGCCACCGTAAGATTTGTCTTCTCTGATGTTTGAGTCTGTTTGAGTTTTGTCACGTGTTGCACTTGATTCCGTATGTTATTTTCCTTTGCTTTATCAAACTGTGTCTGGCCAGTTTTGGTTGATGTCTTATTCTAGAAGCTGTTTCATTTGTATGCGGAGTTAACCTCAGCCATTGTTGAATATTTAGTGAAATGCTGCGATGTTTAGAGCAATGCAATACTTCCAGTAGTTACATTAGATGCATTTTATTGTAGTTGATTCATATATTTAATTATTTAAAAGGTTGTCAGTTATGTTTGATTTACAATTAATTATTACAATGACTTTGATTTTAGTATGGTTGACTGGGCACAGTATCTCTCTCTGATTTTATAATCAAAGTATTAAAGATTATTTATACTTGAAATGTATGGATATTGTTTGCATCTTGTTTCTCTGATTGTTGTGGTTGTTTTGTTGCTAGTGTCGTCTGTTTGACTTGAGAGCTGATCGGGAAGTCTGTTGTTATAAGAAGGAAAGCATCATCTTTGGTTGCAATGCAGTCGACTTCTCTCTCAGCGGTCGGTCTGGCCAAATTATTTCCACTGCTTCTCCGTTATTTGCCAGTTTAATTTGACATTACTGGCATCTTACATAGACATTTATGTGGTCACTCTAAGTCTGGTACAACGTTGGCAGCTTCAGTGTTTTTCAATATTTTTATTCAGTTCATAAAGTTATGGCAAGAAAACAAATTTCATACAGAATATTAGTTCATGTTTGTGGCCAATGTATTATTTTTTAAAATGTATTTTATTTATTTGTCATATCAGGCGCCATCGTCATTATGCAGCAGTCGGCTGTGCAAATGGCCGAGTGGCCTCCATTGTTTTATGCTCTGAGCTGTGCATTGGTCGGACCTAGAAAGGCCACTCCTCCGTTTAGTGACATTATATAGCCAAGATATTTTTGGTCTGCCACTCTTTCTTGTATCTTTGAATAAATAGTCCTGTAATCGCAGATCCGTCCGTGGTGTCTTTGCTGTTTCTCATTACGTGGCCAACACAGCACAGTTTGTGAGTTTTTAATGATTCTCACAATTGGTATTGGCCATCCTGTTCACTTCTATGTTTTCTGTCTTTGTAGTTCACAGAATTCGCAGCAGTAGTTTCCTAGTGCACTTATTTTGGAATGCTTCGATGCGTGTCTCTCTCTCTCTTCTTACAGGTCACGCGAGACCTTTCTTCAGGCAAAGCTTGGTCGTGATACGGATCGATTTGCTTTTCCGTGTTTTGTCGGGTTGAGCGTGATGGCTGATCTCATAGCCAATCGGCTTTTCACATTGTCTGTGCTTCCAGAAGCATCTTGATAGAATATGATGCTCTTACGTAGGGAAAGCAATAGTCACCGGCTCCAATTCATTGTCATCCCCACGTAGATCTGAACATTTTCATTGCTGTTGGTCGTTGTTTCAGTCTTGATTGCTGTGGATTTCTCATATTTAGCTCTTTTGCGGCTGATTCTACTTGTTTTACTAGTTCTTGCAGCTCTGCGTGTGATTTTGCCATTAGGACAATGTCATCTGCATTCTATGAGCTGTTGATTAACTATCCTTAGATTCCTAAACCCACCACAGAAGCTATTGGCAATGCTTTCCTCGGGGGGGGACTCTTCTGTGAGGTTATTGGACAGAGGTGTTGAGTGAGTCACAGATTCAATGGAAGCTATAAATAGAAGGGAAAGCAGTCGTGGCTGATATTTGTGAATATTGGCGATGATCTTCACAGATCCTGCGTTGTTGTTTGTTTGTTGCTTAGGTCGGCTGCTGTTTGGTGGCTACAATGACTATGTTGTTAACGTCTGGGACGTTCTGAAGGGCAATCGGGTGACGATGTTATATGGCCACGAAAATAGAGTCAGTTGTCTTAATGTCTCACCAGATGGCACTGCGCTAGGTACAGGTAGCTGGGATTTTACCTTGAAGGTATGTGTCACTGGTAGGTGGGATTCTACGCAAAAGTACATGGTTACTTAATCAATATGTAGAACCTGAGATCAATATTTTCTTGCATGTTATTATGTTCTAAGATTCCGTTTGCAAATGAAACTGAATATTGCTGTGTTAAATATTCTTTAATTTTGATTTAGTACTCGGATGATATTAGAGTGTTCAATTTCTGGTGTGTGAAATTCTTTATATTGTAATTTGAGTTCCTTACAGATTCATCCAAAGTCTTTTATACAGTAGAACCTCGTTATATTGAACTCGCTTATATCGAAATCACGTTTATATCGAAGTTTGAGCGCCGGTCCCGCCAAAACAGTGTTAATGATACAGGAATCGGATATATCGAACCTCGGATTTATCAGTGTTTATCACGGTCCCTTGAACTTCGATATAACGAGGTTCTACTGTAGTTGAGTTCATTTTAAAAGAATTAGCCTCTGAGTGTTTCCAGAGTATTCCAGAGATTCTTCTAGAACTGACTTTATCGTAACTGGATTCCAGTGTGCCTGTTATTTGTGGTATGTTATAATGTGTAATGCTAATTTTAATTCTAACAGTAATTTGACATAATTCCTTGTTATTTTAAATAGATGTGATATGATTTTGTTATTTTTAGGTTTGGGCCTAAAAAGCAAGTCTGTCTTTTTGATCTGCACTCTAAGAATCTGTTGCACTCCTAAAAGAACTGTCAGATTGCACTAGCTCTATCTACATTGGCTTAAAAAGCTGAGTTTGATGATATTTTAGTTCTTTGTTGATTGCAGTGATTGCTCTTGATTGCTGTGGTCGATTGCTTCCGTTATGATTTTGATGGAACATAATCTCTGGTTAATCTCCAGTTAGGATTTGGAAAACAAAGTTTTCTGTTCAGTATGTCGGTTAATTCTGTAGCAGAGTGAGTCATTCCTCTGAAATTATTAGTGCGGAAGAAACTGTCGGCTTCGTGTTGTTTAATTTTGAAAATTGAAAATAGATCAGAATCGTGCTTGGGCAAGAATCTTAGGATTTTTGAGTGGGATGTATTAGGATAACATCCTTAAGGAGGATTTTTGTACAAAAAACCTTTCACAGTTTTGTAATAATAGTCACTAGTAGAGGTTGGAGTCTGAGATGTAATCTGTTTCAGTAATGTGGATGGTTTAATGTCTTTTGCACGTTTTCATTTAGTTGAAATTCTAATTTAAGCAGAAGAAACCATTCTCATGAGTAAATGAAAGAAATGTGTATTGTGTGTAACTGTTTTGCACTAAGACACTTTGTTATAGGAATTTGTTATAGGAATTTGCATGTTTCTTTGTTGTCACTGAGCCAGGTTGTGACTATCATTTTATGTTGTGTGCCTCTGTGTGTTGATTAATGTTGAGGCATTTTGTGTATATGTGTGTGTAATGTTGCTGGTTTTTTTCAGTTAATAGGCTTGACATTTGTTACTTGATGATCAGAATTAGTCCTATTTGGTTATGCGAATTTTTGTCAAGTGGTTTATTTGACCAGTGTAAAAATGTTGTTGTCACAAGGAGAGATTCCAGCTTTTATTTTTAGGAAGTGTTCTAAAGCCGTTTTTTATTCGTTCATGTTTTGTATCTCTTTTTCTGTTGTGCTTGAAGCAATGTGCAGATGTCATTACAAAGTTGTCTCATTGCAAACTGTTGTGGCATTTTGGGTTACATATGCAATTTCATTACATCTGTCTGTCTGTCTGTCACTCTGTCTGTCTGTTTTCTCTCTCTCTCTCTCTCTCTCTCTCTCTCTCTCTCTCTCTCTCTCTCTCTCTCTCTCTCTCTCTCTTCAACTGATATCCTGCAAATTGATTATTAATTTTTAATTATTTATAGTAATTTATTACCGAGTTTAATTTAAATTTTGAACATTGTTTTGACATATGCTGAAGCAGTAATAATAATTAATTAATTTGTCTGTGTGTTAAATATACTCTTGCACTATGTCAGTGTAAGATGTCAATATAAATTCCTCGATTCTCATATCACTTCTTGTTGTAGCACTGAATTGGCCAAGTGTTTTTAGTTTGAGTGAAGATTTGTGCTTTGCTTAAATATCTGTGCTTTGTGACTGATTTGTTTTGTCTTGCGTCTGAGAATTCACTGGATTATCCATTTCTGTTGTAACATTTCTGACGTGATGTGCTGAAGCACTGGATTTCTTATTTAATCTAGTCTCAGTATGCACACATTACGGAAATGTGTAATAGTGGTTACTGTGAGATGATTTGTAATGCGATTTACCTTTGTGTGTAGAGATATGTACTTTAATTGTGAACGTAATCTGACAGTGTTCTTAAGAGGAACTTGGTTTTTTTGGTTGTTTTATTTATTAAATGAAATTTTTGTGCAACTGCAGTGAGTGCATTGAAGACTGCTTCTCAGTTATTTAAGTATGCATATGATGGATTTTTTTATACATTTGAGCACTTTGTGTGATGATTTCTTAGCAGTGTCTTTCTTCTTTTTGGCAAATCCTTGTTTGTGAGATCTCAGTGAATGCTAGTGTAATCAATATTTAGTTTAAAACAGGATTGTGTTTTGATATAAATTATACCAAATTTTCACCCAAATGGTACACTCCTGTGAATAACAGGCCCCAATATTTGATGCATGGCCGATGTAGAAGAGAAAAGCTCAAGATAGAGAGGAGTGGCGACGCTGGTGTATGGAACCCCTGTCTTTGGAGAGAGCACCTGAAGAAGAAGAAGAAGATGGCCGATGTATTAAATGTGTGGCTCATTAGATGATGTTTGGCATTCTGGTTTTGTGTGGAGATCATTTATTGTGCATCCTGCTTTAGATCATGAAGCTGGTTTTCATTCAAATCTAGGATTCATTGTATCTGTGAAAGACCACTTCATGTTTGTGATCTGTAACTTCTAGTGTTTCCCATATTTTTATCTTGCAATGCACAGAAATCTTGTTTTATGTTTGTTGTAATGTGTTATTCTTATAAATTAAGAACTACTTTAGTCTATTGTGTTATTATGTTGTTAAATCTGGCCTAGTTTATCTTATGACTGGAACTAGGCGTACAATATTTGCTTCTCGAATGTATATCCGTATGACTGAATCCACTGTTATATTTCTCTGTTATTTTGTTATTTTTGAGTTGTTTCTAGTCATGATTTTCAGAGTTTAAATTAAATTGGTTCATTTTCTTGCACAATGATTTTTTTATGTACCGTATTTTGTTTACATGCAGCTTTTTAAGGTATGTTGTATGATTAAGATGAAAAAGAATGATTTTTGTTTTGTTGTAGTAATTATGAGTTTGAAATGGTTTATTAAGTTTATGGGGTTTAAGGTGAATACAGTATAATGTTTATTAGATACAAAAGCTTTGAGATTCTCTTTTCTTGATGGTTGCTGCTTTAAACAGTGGGTTTTATTTTCATAAATTGAAGGTCATTTCTAGTCTTGTATATTCAGGCCTCAGTGTACTTTATGACTATTGGGTCATGTCTTAAAGAAAGACAGTTAATCTAGTAGACTTATCATAATTATTCTGGTAATTGAGAAAGTTTGAAATATTTGGAACTTTCAACCTTACAATTTCTGAAAATATTGCCGAATAAATAGCTTATCTGTAAACTTATTGCAAAATTACTCGTTGGAATTGGGCAGATGACTTATCATTCTGTTTCATTTATGTGTTACCTTTTCATTTAAATTCAAAGTATATATAAATCCCTTTGGCAGATGATCTTATCCCTCAAATGAAATTTGGTGGGAACTGTTTGAGATGGAGTCATCCTTAAAAATTAACTTGGTTGCCCTGATATTGTGCAAATTTTGGGATTGGTCATGTTAGTAGTTATAAATATTTATTTCATATACAAGTCCACAAGCCCTTAGTAATAATGATTATGCACTTTCATAAGCATCAATCGATGGTACACCAAATCCTAATTGTATAAGGCCAGGTCAATCAAGCTATCTGAAAGAAATGGGTTTTGAGAATATGAAAGTGCTTGGTTTGTTGGAAGTTCAGACTTAAAGGAATAGAGCTCCAAACCCTTCTGCCTGTCACAGAGAAAGATTTCTTTAGTGATAATATTCTGCGGCACATTCGTGCTGAAGTAACGTTTCATTTGCGGTGAAGACCGGTCTGATGAGTGATTTGCTTAATTAATTGTTAAGAGTTAAACAGGAGTAAGCGAGTTTTGACTGGTTTAGAACGGAAATGGCGACCACTTCTGAACAGACTCCCGAGTTCTTTGGCTGTTGTCGTTGCAATGGATCGACGGTTGATCCGTCTCCTCTTCAGTCCTTTGGGGCTAAGATCCGTCGTCCAGCGGCTGGTAGGGGGCGATGTCCGGCCGTCGTCCTCAGTCGTCGAAGGCCTTTGTCGTCGTCGAGCGATGAGCGGTGCGGAGGGTCGGCGTGTGTACGTGACCCGTCGGGTGCCTTGCCCCGGGGTGGAGCTGTTGAGGGAGGCCGGGTGCGTCGTGACCCAGTGGGACAGCGATCGACCGGTGCCGAAGGACGAGATCGTGAGGAACGTCGCCTCCGTCGACGCCCTCTTCTGTCTTCTCTCCGACAGGATTGACGAAGAAGTCATCGCGGCCGCAGGTCACTTTTCTATGTATCCAAGTGGGGGAAATGTTGTTCATTTATATAGCGCCAATTTGCAAAACATAAAAGCATGTTTATAGGTTCTTGATGGAACGGTTCAGAAATTCTGGTCCAACTTTAATCAATCCTTCGATTTAGTGATCTTAATGTTAATGATGCTTTTATTTGGCATTATGCTTGCACAGTTACTTGATTGATTTGTGCTCTTTATCTTCTTGCTGTTAGTCTAGCTTATCTTTGAGCCATATGACACATTTTGTGTCATTTGGAGTAAGTATGTCAATGCCCCATTCTATCAAACAATCAAAAAAATCAATAAACAGAGGTCAGTTGGATCAGCGGGAGAGCAGTCTAAGGGGGATTGGACAAGCCAAACAGGTACATCTTAAGGCTAGAACTACTGTCATCTTAATCTTCAGATTTCAAACCTTTCCACACCACTACTTTAAGTTAGATAACAATAGTGTGAGATTTTCAGATTGTTAAGTTGATTGAGTTAGTTTTGAACTATGTTGCAGGTCCAGACTTGAAGGTAATCGGTACAATGTCTGTTGGATATGAACACATCGCATTGTCCGCGTGTGCCAAGCGCGGCATCAAGATCGGTTATACACCGGACGTCCTCACAGAGGCCACTGCTGAGCTGGCCATGGCGCTTCTCCTGGCCACATCGCGCAAGATACCTGAAGGTAAGACCACGACTAGGCTTGGAAATATACACAGAACTCTTACAATACTTGGGTAAGAAGAGCTTGAGTTATGGAAAACTGGAAATGAAATGAAAGGTGAAAGTGGGACATTGATTTGGAGAATAAGTGCATTCATCATCACAATTACCCTTTTCTTTTTTCTCCTTTTTAAAACCCAAAACTTTTTTGTAATTTATGCATAATTGCTGTCAAGCAAAGATATTAGACACAGGGCTTCAAACTTTACCATTCTACCAGTTGTTTTTCAATTGTTACCATAGTTCATTGTCCATTTGTGTAGCATGTTATGACACTTGAACAAGAATTTCTATTAAGACACTTAACTGTAATTGTGGGCCTGATTCCATTTGAAATGATGAGCATGTGACACTTCATATTGGTTTTTCTGCTTTTGAGATCAAAGAGTTATTTTATGGCTTTTTCAATGCATACTAGCAGTTTTATATGATATTATAATGACGTTGTGGCACAATTGGCACTTTTGTTTTTGACTTGGAATGAGGGGGAAAAGTGCAGCACTTGGCTTAATATTGCACTGCACTTATTGTCTGAAGTCTCTAAATCACAGCCTATCATTTTGGTTCAATGTGTGAGTCTATATTTAGATAACTGCTTAGCTAGGAACAATCTATGACCAGAGCAATTTGACAAAAAAGTTTTCACACATTTTATATTTAAGAATGAAACTGTTCTCCATATATTACAGTCACTTCCGTGCACTCCTGATGGAGCTAGGGACTTGATCTAATACATTGAATCATGCTACTGCTTTGATGTTTCAGCTGTTGAGGCAGTTAAGTCTGGAGAATGGAGCACCTGGAGTCCAATGTGGATGTGTGGAAAGGGCCTGAGCAACAGCACCGTTGGAATTGTTGGCCTTGGACGTATTGGGATGGCCATTTCTCGGCGAATTCGTCCTTTTGGGGTCGAGAAACTACAGTATTCTGGAAGAACTAAGAAAACTTATGACCACGAAGTTGATGCAAAATTTGTGTCCTTTGATGAGTTACTGAAATCATCAGACTTCGTGGTCGCTTCGTTGCCACTGGAGCCACAGACGAAGGAACTCTTCAACAAAGCGGCGTTTGATAAGATGAAAAAGTCGGCCATTTTTATCAACATAAGTCGTGGGGGTCTGGTTAATCAGAATGACCTTTACGATTGTCTCAAGGCCGGAAGGATCAGAGCAGCCGGGCTGGATGTTACAACCCCGGAGCCTCTTCCAACCGATCACCCTCTTCTTCGGCTCAAAAACTGTGTCGTTCTACCGCACATAGGCAGTGCCACGGTGGAAACCAGGTCTGCAATGGCCAAGCTAACCGCTAGAAACATATTGGCTGGCCTCTCTGGGCTGGCGATGCCTTCTCCTCTTGATATTTCAGTCTGAATTTACTGTATTTTGTATTTAGAAAATTGTAGGACCTGGTGCTTAAGAAATTACAGTATTTGTGTGCAGTTAACATATCTTTGCATGAATAGTTTTGCTGTTAAACTTGTCTTTAATGTATTGTTATGAAATTTTATGTTACATTCAAACTGATCTGAGTATCTGTTTATATATTCAGAGACTGATGAGTGCAATATTTGTTTATATACTTGTTGAGTAAAATAATATGAATTCAAAAACATGACTCTCTCTCTTATAGGTTGCTATGCTTATTGAATTTTATTATGATTAACAGCAATTTATGTAACGGCAATACTGTAGATGGCTTAGGCCTGTGGTTCTCAACCTGTGGTCCGCAAGACACGAGAGGGGTCTAGTGGTCCACGGCCAATTCTGAAACCATATGAATAATACATTGATTACTGTGATGCTGTGAATAAAAAAAACAAATGGGCTAGTTGAGCTGACTTTATTTGATAATAGACTTTGGTCAGTACAGGTAATCGACGAGGAGGGAATGTTGCTTTTCTAGACTTGAAGGTTTTCAGGCCATTCCTCTGAATGATATCTTTTAGTTTTTACGTGCTAATAATTTCGCTGCTAAATGTTGTGACCGAGCGGGATTCTTTGGACTATCAGCTACGTGGGCCATATTGCTGTGGCAACACTGATCGTCGTGCAAAGATAGGCAACAATTGGTGTGTTTGATCGGTAAATCTGAATTTAATATAGCGGCGCTACAAAATATCGTTACATAATTAAATGGCGGATGGAGCAATAATACGCGATTTGAGAATCTAGATTTATTATGATGGCAACTAAATATTGTCAGTTTCTTTTGCGGAGGGAAAATGCATTTTGGAAAAGTTTCAACCGAAGTCGTCGTTTATTTGTAAAGCACTTTTAACATTTTATGAGCAATAATTTTTTCGCCTCTTGAGTTGATATAGCGTAATATCGCCCAGATACCGTGTAAGTAAGTAAGTAAAATCTCGTTAATTTCTAAAGCGCTTTCAAAAGATGCATCGAAGTAGCTCCTTATTCCTATGCGCTCAATCTCAAATGAAGTAGCTATAGCCAAAGGTGGGTCATTCATGCCGGGTCATTTAATCAAAAGGTCGAGTGGGCAGGACGCTATAGCTATGGAGGGAATGATTTTATAAAGAGAAATGATTTTAGTTTAGAAAGAAAAACATGAGGAGATGTTGCAAGAAGGGGAGAAAATTGTGACTCAGAGTTTGTTATTTGGCTTTGATGTAGACAACGAAGGGATATTGGAATTGAGTTCCAAAGCTCAGGTGCCGCATATGAAAAAGCACGATTGCAAATTTTGAGAGATGATTGATTCAGAGGTCGAAGGAGAGTTACATGAGAAGAGGATCTAGTAGATCCAGGTTGTTGTGGAATTATCAGATTTCTTAGGTAGACTGGTTTTGATGTATGGAGTGAGTTATAAGTCATCGATATTATTTTATATTCAATGCGTTCTGTTATCTTGAGCCAGTGGAGAGATTTGAGTAATGGTGTAATGTGGCAAAATTTAGGCGATTTAGTTACTGCACGAGCTAAAGCATTTTGAATCGATTGAGAGTTTATATGGAAGCCTTTGGAAGATTGTGAAACAGTGAGTTGCAGTAGTCTATTTAGAGTGAACTATTGAAGTGGCAATAGTGGAAGCAGTTTTAATATCAAGGTAGGGGCTTTTGCACCATTGATTTAGATCTTCTTATAATCATGAGCATAACAGGTTTTTGATAGTTGAGATATGTGAGCTTCAAAATTTAAGGAGGAGTCAAAAGTAAATCCAAGATTTTTGCAGTTGGAACAGGGGTTATTATTGTATCTGGGGCTAAAATAAGTGTGGGATTTTCAATTTTTTTCAGTTGTTGTGGCAGTCCAAATAAGAGAAATTCTGTTTTGGAGGGATTGAGGCAAGGAGATTAGCTGACATCCACGATGAGATTGACAAAAATGCTGATTCTAGTTGAGAGATTGATGCCTTAAAGGAAGATGGAGTAAACGAAAGAAATAATTGAGTGTCATCTGCATAAAGTTGATGATTCAATTTGAGAGAGTTGATTAAGGATGACAGTGGGGTAGTGTAGAGACTGAACAAAACCGGTCCAAGGACAGATCCTTGTGGTACTCCATAGTATAGATCGGAGGGTGATGAAGTTTGATTCTGGCATGAAACTTGAAAGGATCTAGATTGGAGATAGGATTGGAACCAGCGGTGAGCTACAGAAGATATTCCAAACCAGAGGGAAAGGCGTTTCAGTAGGATTTTGTGATCTATAGTATCAAAGGCAGCAGAAAGATCAAGGAGACAGAGACCAGTAACTCGTTGAGATCCAATGGCAGTGAGGAGTTTGTCATAAATGTATGTGAGGACGGTTTCTGTTGAATGATGTTTTGTATAAGCGGATTGGTGAGTGTTGTATAAGGTGTTTTTTGACAAATGCTCAGTAAGTCTGGAAAGAACGATTTTCTCTGTGAGTTTGGAGAGGACAGACAGGTTTGAAATGGGGCGATAGTTGTTGAGATCCTCTCTGTCAAGGTTTGGTTTTTTAAGAAGTGGAGTTACGAGGGAATTTTTAAATGAGGATGGGAATGAGCCTGTGGAAAGAGATAAATTGATAATTTTTTTTTTTGTGTAGTTGACTTCTAAAGCGCCGCTTTATTATGCACAGGGCAGTATTAAATCCAAGCTACGTACGAACGAGTTTAATTCAGTAATTTCGGCTAGACAACCGGATGATATTTTAAGGCAGAGGTTGTTGGTCGTTTTGCCTTTCGCCATCGTAGCCTTGTAAGCTGCTCATCATGTTATGTGTCCTGAGACAGGTTCAGGGCTCCATTGCTTCCATTTCTCTCTCCCTCATTTTTGATTTTGCATAGGTTTTGTGAGGCTGTGCATCTGTCTTCATCATCATCCAGTTCAATAGCATTCTTGGTCATCATTTTGTTTCTTCCTGATACACTATTGTTCATTACTGTTCTAAGCAATAGTACTTCGCTTAGCACGTGACCAGTCCAGCTCCTCAGTATTTTTCTGACGGTGTTAATTAATGATCCTTGTTCTGTAATACCATTTCATTTAATTTCTTGTCTGCCCACTTGATCTTTATCACCCTTTTCCATAGCCACATTTCATATACTTCCATTTCCTAGTTTAACAGAGATCATCATCATCACCATCATAACTAAGCCCTAGATTTGAGCTTGAGATATGACCTGTTCTGTGCCTATTCAAATGCTATTATAAGTTCACAGAGTTAATTGATGCAATAATTGAGGATATTTTTTTATCGACTGGAGAGTACAAATGTTGTGTGACATTAACAGGATTTAATGTAGAAGTATTAAATTGTATTTTGGTCATCTGTTTGTTTATTTTGAGATCATCAGATGCAGAATATAACAAAGTTATGACTTCAACTCTTGTAGATTGCTTTTGCACCATTGATTTATGTTATCTTCTTATAATTCATTCTCACTAGGGCAGACTTCTCTTGTTGAAGTTTTGCCCAATATTAGAACCATAACCTTTCTTTGATTGTTTGTTCCATTTATGTGGCCATGGAGAGAATGTCCTTTGTGTCACCTTTTAGGTTTCCTTTGACTCGATTTTGTTCATAGTTTAATGTTGACAGTGTCTATCAGTCCAGTGTAGTTTCCTTAAACCTCTCCTTTCAAAGGCAAACTGAGTCTTTCTCTCTAAAGGTCTTTTGAAGTGGTTTTAGATGAGACTGCTTATGTTAAATACCTTTGATTTCATATACCAGTAGTTACCTATTGATTTACTTTGACATTTTGTTTCCTGTGCTGTCCTGTCCCCCTTCCTCCCCCTCCCCATTCCTCCCCTGATTTGACATTCACCTGTGGTTCTTTTAGCATTTGATGAACGTCAGTTTCATTTGTCAAATGCAGGCGCAGTCCGATTTCTCATCACGAGCTGCTCATGTGAGATGCAATGTTTCTTATTCAAACTGTTTGCCTCAGAAAAGATTCATTCACGGTGGAACGCCTCCGAAGGGCATCATCAGCACGTTGGTTCAGTGAATTTATTCAGTTTTTAGACAAAGATTATTTTAAAACTCTGAAGTTCTCTTCAAGCATGAATTGAAAAATCCACTTATTTTATTCTAGCTTTTTTCATTTATTTGCCTGAAATCAATTTAAAAAAATGGATGTCACATGATTTGTGTTTTGCCCTGAGGAACATTTACTTATTTGTTTGTGAGTTTTCTATTTCATTGAAATGCTTTTAACACAATTCCATCTTCATCTGTATAAAATTACACGTTAAATCGATAAAATCCCGTTAATGTGACATTCCAGTAACTGTTCAAGTTGTGTATATTTCCAAAGTTGATTAGCACATCAATTAAAATATTTGCTGGTTGTTGATTGGAAACTACACATGATGTGATATTAAGAGGATTGAATGTATGGATTTTGAACTGTATTTTGGTTGTAATATCCTCTTCTGTTCCGTTAGGTCATTATCAGACGCAGATTATAACAAAGTTGCTGATGAAACTCTGGAATCTTTGACGGAATTGCTTGAAGAATTGTCCGACTTACCCACCACAGGAAGTGAATTTGATGTATCATATTCGGTGAAACATTGTCTATGCTTATATTCTATATCTAATAATCTAATCTTAGACTTCTATAGTGCCATTTCATAATACGGTGAAGCAGCATCAACTGTTGGCACAGGATCCAGGCAAAATCCAGGCTGTCAGGCCAGACATCCAGATGACAGTTTATGATGAATAAGCCAGGTGAAGGGATGAGTTAGTAATCTGGTTCTGAAATTTGATGGTGAATATGCAGTGCACACTTTGCTGGGGCAATGTTCCAGAGTTTGGGGCTATATGTGTCAGGTCAGGTCAGGTCAGGTATTCATCCTCAAGCTGTGTCCAGCTATCGACTTCTCCATGACATCTCTCCAAAGTTCTCTGTCCATTGCTATTTCTTCCAAAGTCATTCGATGTCTTCCATCAGTTTTCCCATTTTAGTTTCAGCCCTGCCATGTTCAGATCCTCTTCCAATTTAAGCATAATCTTTATATCTGTATATGTGTCTATATATACTTTATATTTATGGCTGATCTAATTACAGCCATAGATAATTTAGCTTGGATGTTCATAAAACATGATTTTAAGATTTCTTTCAATTTTCAGAATGGCGTAATTACACTGAAATTGAGTTCCTCGCTTGGAACGTACGTGATCAACAAACAGTCGCCAAATAAACAGATCTGGTTATCGTCACCCAAAAGGTCGACTCCTGTCCTTGCTTCCACTTTTAACTGATCATTTTGCTGATATGAGACCAGGGCTTTTTTGTAAAAAAAAAATACTTTCCGGAACGCAATAGTCGGCAGTTGGTTGTCAGCACGCCATAGCGGCCGTACAATTATTCTATTTGGACCATTAATAAAAATAAAACGTATGGCAATTCTATTTGTTAGCTTAATGTTTCAATAAAAACGTCTTCAGATTTTCTGGAACATTCTGCCTCATTCTGGCACGAAGAAAGCCCTGCATGAGACTGTGTGGATAACTATATCAAAATCTGTTTCCTGATAAATTATGAAAGCCCTGGCTGGACCATCATTTGTATTCCAAATGTTCTTATTGGTCTTGTATGGCTATTAGACTGTAGAATAAAGTATTGTAGAAGTAGTGAGTACAGTAGCTGAATGAGGCTTTTATGAAATTGTATACTTCAAAGTTTGTTGTTATTTGTAGACTCAAAGACAGGAAGACAGGAACAAACTTACAAGGGGACAAAGAATGAGATTACACATACAAGATCATAATGTGAATGAACGGCCGGGTGGAGCACAGTCGTAGACTTTAATTGTCACTAGATGGAGTCTGTGGTATATGAAAGTGAAGCCAGTTTTCCACCATTTTGCATGTAGTGTGTGTCAATGATATCCTTACTTTTTAGACCCTTCTCGACAATGGTTACCATAACAAAACTAAGTGTAAAATGGTGGAAAACTTGCCTCACTTTTAGATGGCATGGACTAGTGATAATTAATTAAAATCTATGTAACGTAATGGTTCTCACGTGGCAGATTCTTCTGAATCACTATTAGCCCTGTTGTAGTTTTATAGCAACTTTTATGAAGAGTTATGTTGTCTGATTATTTTTAGTGGACCCAAGCGCTATGATTTTATAAATGGGACTTGGCTGTATAAGTATGAAGAACGGTCTCTTCATGATCTTCTGGCCGAGGAAATTCAGGATGCGTTTCATATTGATGTAGATTTCAGCAGATGTCAGCACAGTGGATCCGCACACTGACGTTGTCAACATAAGTTTTGCCAATTGGTTTTGCTTGTTTCTTCATATGGTTTGTCGTTTATTATGAACATTTGTGAATTTCTCAATGGCTGAAAAGTGATCTTTTGGTTTTGCATAATCATCTGACTAAAGTGACTCTGTACTAACATTGCTGTCAAATATTAGTGACTGTAAAAATATTAAGTGAAAGCCTTTAGACCGTACCCACCTGCCATTTATCTGAGAATACAATGTTCCGTGAATACTGTAATACAATTTCTTTGCATTGTCTTGGATTCTTGGCCAGGAAGGGTGTGTTCTATTTGCATCTGTGACTACTGTAATCAGTGGCGTTAGCAGCCACATGGAGAACATGGCCAAATTCCAACTGCCCCCAACCTGTAAAGGGCCCCCGACCCGAGTAAAAAAAGTTTGGTAACAACTTTTTTGCAATGTAGTCATCAGATGAAAACATCGACAAGCAAAAAAAGGTCGTCACCATTTTTGCAAACTTGTCAGATCGTCTCCTTTGGAAAGGGCCCCCTTCCCTTTTTTTCGCCACGGGCCCCTGAGCATGTTGCTACGCCACTGACTGTAATACAATTTCTTTGCATTGTCTTGGATTCTTGACCAGGAAGGGTGTGTTCTATTTGCATCTGTCTGCAGATGCCATCTGATTCCAGTCCCAGTTATGGACACAAAATAGCCAAAAACCAAGTATGGAATTCATAGGCTGAATTCTGGATGAAAAAATTGCCCAGTATACACACTGCTTCTGTTTGTTCTGAGTGATACACTGTGTTTCAGAAGGGCACTATACAAATATCTGTTACATTGCATTCATCTGAAGCCTTGTGAGTTTTGATAAATTCTTCCAAATCACATTAATCATGTTTGAAAATCAACTTTATTATATACTCAACAGATATTTTAAAAATTTATTATGCTTATGAATATAAATAGGCCTATTAAATATATTGATTGAATGCAAAAACATTAGGTGCACTAAAAACCATCCAGGGATATTTTACACTCCCCCCCCCCCCCAATTTGAGACCGACACCCCAATCTCAGCTATGGTACGACTTTTAGCTTGTCAGGCACTTTGGAGGGACCTCAGAATTTACAGACACCCCCAATTGATAATCGTAGAAATAACCCTGAATCCATAGCCTTAAAGCACCTAGGGCGTATTGGTGGACATTCCAATGACCGTGCTATAGAATCGGTTCTTTAGTGTTCAAGGTCATAAACACTAGGAACAGTCTTCTAGCGAACTAACTCTTCAGGTACCACTGGCAGCATCACACTTGCTATGCATGCCTGTGCACTTACTGTGTCTTGACGGGAATTCACTTCAGACATCTTTTTACATTACTTAGTCTCATGATTAGAAATTATTACTGGCAATAAAAAATGCGCTACAGTAGCTCCGTTCTTTAGTCGTCGTTTCGACTCGTTTGAAGATGGCGGATAGAGAGAAGCGAAGTTAAAATTCGGGAAAAATATTTCCTTTTAATCGCCGTTTTTCGTCTTTCGCACAAGATTCACATCGACACCGCAATCGACGACGACACTTATGTACAAAGAGAAATTCCGTCGTAAGGCGGGTTTGTCGCTCCTCGATCCGACCCTGCAGCTGGTCACTGAGGACCCCGCAGCCGGGCAGCAGCCGCCCCAGCTGCCGACCGTCGATTTGGGGCGAGCGCGAGGGACCGATGGAGACGGCGCCGCCGACGAAGACGGACAGGAGTACGTAGATTTTCTCTGCCGTTGTTTGTATTCGTTTGCTTCGATCCGTATTATAACTGCCACTCTCACCCACTCCACTTTTCACTTGCAGCGATTCTGTCTCCCAATACAAATCTATCACCGCACATTTTGAAATTCATTTCTAGATTTTCGCATTGAAAAATTTCCCTAAATTACTTCATCCATGCAATGGTCTCTCCATCCTGCTTTGATCAATATTTAAACTATCACTCTACCTCACCACACCCTCTATTTATAGTGCTTCAAAGTCACCCACCCTAATTCTTCACTTATGATGATGATGATGATGATGATGATGTCACAATGTATGTTTAATGTGGCCCTGCAATTTGCCTTTTAGTCAGACGACAACAGTGTGCCGCAATCTTGAAGCATTAGTAAAAAAGCTGAATGAACTTGACCTTGACCCTGACCAGAGGAATCGACTTGAGCAGTTTCTTTCACAGAAGCAGACGATCGGCGAGTTGAGTAACGATGATTTTGAAAAGATCCAGGAGCTCGGTGCTGGAAATGGCGGAGTCGTCTGGAGCGTTCGTCATCGAGCCTCGGAGCTCATAATGGCTCGAAAGGTGATTGATGTTGCTCACATGCTCATGTGTTGATGCTCTTTGGAGTCTATTTTTCTTCAGCTGAGCACTGTCACTTCCAACATTTGTTTCTCCTTGAAGAAAGCTAGATACTAGATCAATGTTCAGTCTTTTGCTTTGGAGTTGGCAATGTCTACTGAAGAGTTGAATGGGAATAATAAGACTCTTTCACGAAGTGTGCAGTTGGGTGTTTACACCCAATCTGTTTCTCTGACAGCATTTTAATTTTTATTCTTGCAAAGTGGGATAATTTTTGGGTGGAATAAGATTTGGTAAAAACCATAACAGACATGACACTGTGACATGTTTGGGCTGAAGGTTGCAGCCATCGACGATCTTTTTTTTCTTGCAATTTATTGAAATAGTCCTTTCTCTTAAATTGCAACAGATGATTCACTTGGAGATAAAGCCGGCCGTTCGTAACCAGATCATTCGGGAGTTAATGGTTCTGCACGAATGTAATTCACCGTACATTGTGGGATACTTTGGAGCATTCTACAGCGACGGAGAGATCAGCATTTGTATGGAATACATGGTGACTAAATGCTATGCAAACATTGTGTTTTCTCTCTCATATTTTCCATTTAAATATTCAAGTTTGAAACAGTAAACTGGCTTTACACATGTTTTCTTGAATTTTTATAGATTACTTCTATTTAATTCAGTCTTACTGTATTTAATTTTATTTTCATTTTAGCAATTTCACGTGTGACATAATTGGTATAAATTTGAGCTTTGTTTCTAGTAAATTCTACAGGTGTCTGTTTATGTATGCATGTTTGTTTGTGTGTGCGTGTGTGCACACACACATAGGCGTTTATGTTTACATGGACATTGATTCCTTCAATTTCTGAAATGTTAACGGTTGTTGAAGTAATCTTTTATTTCTTTGTGATATATTTGTGATATCTTTATGACATCCTTTTGTCTGTTGATAGAATCTTGAATGTTCTTTCTTTTTGTTTTATTGAAATTTTAGGCAGAGCAGTTTTGTAGAGATATCTTTACTCTAGATTGCCCATTTTCCTATGGTTATTTATGAATTTCTGGTTGTTGTGGATTGAAGCTGAGACTTTGCGTTTGTGTTTTTCAGGACGGAGGATCTCTTGATCTTATTCTGAGGAAGGTCGGTCGTATTCCGGAACCGATTCTCGGCAAGATCAGCGAAGCCGTACGTTTCAGTTTCTTCTACGAATTATTAGAAGAGATCTGTTTAAGAAAACATCCAGGAATGTAGGATTTGTTTTGTGAACTAAATAGCATTTTCAAATTTCCTCTGATGGCAAAGATGATGATGATGGTTATGGTGGTGGTGGTGATGATGATGATGATGATGGAAGCAAGCACAATTATATTGACAATGATAATTATATGTTTCTCATTCTCGTACAGCCATTGCACCAGTTGTTTCTCAGCGTGTGGCCCTAGGCTCTGGTATTCATTACCAATATCACTTCGTATTACTAACACTTGATTATCATCTTTTTGATATAATCTTAAGAGATACCTGTTTGATGATGTTGTTTGTTGCTGTTATTATTATTATTATTATTATTATTATTATTATTATTATTATTATTATTATTATTATATACTTTGAAACTCCTGTTCTAATACACTGAGATATCAGTTAGCTACCTCCCCAGCCAATCTGACTGACCTTTCAGGTTTGACCTGGCTTGAATTGGGATCAGCTGATGCTCTAAGCTCATTATGATAGTGGCACCATAGAAGTTAATTGATTGATTGATTGACTATTTATTGATTGTTTGATTGATTGATTGATTGGTGTCAGCACACCTACAGCAGCAAGAATGATGGCACTAACAATGAGATGAATATTGTTGCATGATTTCTGTCTGCATAGGTTTTGAAAGGCCTGAGTTATCTGAGGGAACAGCATAGGATTATGCACAGAGGTACGTATGCTGTGTTTCTTATGCGGAGTCTTCTTTGCTTATTCTGCTCTGAATACAACTCACTATTCACACTTAGTCAGGTATTATTATTAGTTGGAAAAGTCTACTTTTGGTTTAATTGAAAGCTGGTTTTTCAAATCAACCATCGTACAATCTCGATACACTTTACAAGAAACCATCTGTGCATTGGAGTGTGCAGATGTTGGATTGCATTGCACAATCGTGGAAATTATTCCACATAGATTCTAAAATATGTTTGAAAAATAAGCTTTTGGAAAGATTTGAATCTGATGCAGATCCTCCAAAACAGAGTCATTTTAAAATCTGACAGAGACAACCAGGCATCGTCGATTGTTTGATTATTGTCTTACACATGAACATTTTAAAAGATTTAACGGTTGGCTTAACAATATTCTGCATTGATTACTTGTTGAGAAGACAATTCATTAAACAGTTAAGATATTTGCTCCTTCTGATTGCTTGATATTTAAGCTTAGTTTTGGGATTCTGCTTGTCCGATATAATATCATTGCTTCTAATATTATTTGAACTTTGTCCAAATAATGTCATCAGTATTTGTTTTCAACTGAGAAACAGCTCTAATTTGATTTAATTCTTGTTCATAGCTTTCGTTTTCAGTGCTTTCATAA
This sequence comes from Metaphire vulgaris, assembly GCA_018105865.1. Taxonomy (NCBI): domain Eukaryota; kingdom Metazoa; phylum Annelida; class Clitellata; order Crassiclitellata; family Megascolecidae; genus Metaphire; species Metaphire vulgaris. The sequence continues at coordinate 448,444 of CM030860.1, read as the reverse complement.
TATCTGAACTGACCAACGCCCTGCCTGTCTGTGTGTCTGGTATTAACTGTTATTGTAGCAGTGTTGTTTGCTTGTTGTGGTGTTTTAGATGTGAAGCCATCCAACATACTTGTCAATTCCAGCGGAGAAATCAAACTTTGTGACTTTGGCGTCAGTGGTCAGCTCATAGACTCAATGGCGAATTCGTTTGTGGGAACGAGGTCCTACATGTCGGTAGGAAAGCAGTTTCCTAATCTAATGCAGTGATACACTTTATTATTATTATTATTATTATTATTATTATTATTATTATTATTATCTACAATTTATGAAGCGCAGTAACATAGCCATAAGCCAAAACCAAAAGCACTGTACAGTCAACAGTATGTAATGTCATCCGATCTAGTAAAGAACAATACTTTATGCTCTACAATTGTGGCAGTGCTGTTGTTTGATGATCGATTTGAAAAATCTGCTAAAATTGTCAGATTTTTTTTTAATTTACTCTTCGAGTGTAATCAACTTTGGTATCGTCATGCATCTCCATGGGCCTCTGAGTAGAAATAAAAGAGGTGCTGAACAGATTTTGCATTAAGTTACAGTGATCATTGCCAAACACACAGTGAAGGTGAAGATATAAAAATTGCATTTTAAGTAAAGAAAATGTGGATGATCTTAGAGCAGGAGTTTCAGTTCCCAGGTGACTGCCTTCTCTCTGCCTATCAGCACGGGCAAATGGAAATTCTTCAAAATAGTAAAGGTCATGACCAATATTTGTGGGCTATTAATACACTTTCTGAAAAAGTGGAGGATCCATTCAGAAATCCCAGTTGGACGTAGGAACGGGCAGTATGTCCAGTTGTCCACCAAATAGCCAGAAAATGGGAAGGTCACGAACGAAGCGACGCGTCTTTCGTTCGTAATCGGGTGATTTTGTTTTCAGCCGGAGAGGCTTCAGGGCACGCATTACTCTGTCCAGTCAGACATCTGGAGCATCGGGCTTTCAATGGTGGAGATGGCGATTGGAAAGTATCCCATTCCACCACCGAGTCCCAAGGACATGGCTCAGATATTTGGACTGAATGCGGTCGAGGAACACATGGAGGCTGCTAAGGCCGGTCTGCCACTTCCGGGTTAATATTTACGATATTACTATGGCTTCACGTCTCTTCATTTTGTTGCCACTTATGCTACGTGGACAAAATCTGGCTACCTGATTACCTGATTATGTCAAGTGCTGCAATTTTTAAAGTGTGATAATGGAAAGGATGGGTTTAGTGCTGTGATTAGTCTGTGATCAGCAAGTCGAGAATTTGGGTCTTTGAAAAAGCAGTGAATGAAAATTTGGGATGACATGTCACTGATTTGGTTAAAAGTTAGTTATTGTCGTGTTTCAAGTCTGCACAATATTTCAATGCTTCTTCTGAATTGACGTTTAAGACAGTGGCGTATTTAGAATTTTGGTAAGGGGGGCCAGACACTTTCGACCTGACAAGTTACAACTTTGGAAAAAAGTTGACGACCTTTTTTTTTACTTGTCAGGGTCTGAGGACAGGCTAGGCCAAGACCAAAGGGGGGGCCATGGCCCAATGGTAAATACGCCACTGGTTTAAGAGAAAACGCATTTGTTTAATTATTTTTGCACAGTCTGGATTACTTTAGATGTTTGTGTGTGTGTGCATGTGCCCGTATGTGTGAGTGACTGTATGGTAACTTGGGTAGGCCTTGCACTATGGCCTACATGTAAATGTTCAATGGGTCTTATAATTCTATGAACTCCATTATGAAGAGATTTAAGGGTTGAAATTACTAGAATTCCAGTGCATCTGACCAAACGCTATTTAGGGGATTATTTGCGTATGAATTTTGTATGGAACACCGTGGAATTTCGACGTCCTGTTGTCGTCATTTGCTTTGGCTTTAGTCGTTCTCAAATGGAGTTATTTTGATTTTGATGACTTCTTCTGTAGCTTGGTCAGGAAACAGTGAACTGATAACAGGCGATGGTTCGCTTCCGATGGCTGTCTTTGAACTCTTAGACTACATTGTCAACGAGGCAAGTGACGTCTTGTGATCGATTTAAAAGGGAATTTTTGTTGTTGATCACACCCAGATGGTTTTGGTTTGCAGTGGCTTGGCACTTTTTCTGAATGAGTGGAGTGGTCTTTCTCTCTCTTTGTCTGATTTTAGATTAAGAATCCAAACACAGTCAAGTCCTGCTTAACGTCACTCCTTATGGACGCTTCACTCCCATCGATGTTATGTTATTATGTGTACTGCCCAGTCACTAGCTGTCTCTTACATTCAATTGAGACTGGCTTAATTTCATCAGTCGACTTGTGTCTTGAGAATGGCATTAACTGTGGTTGTCTGTAAAATTAAGCAAGAAGTCAGAATGTTGTGTGAGGTAAATGTGACCGTGACTGTTTTGGCTTTTGTTTTTCTTTTCTTTTTTCTCGACCATTTTCTAATTCAGTTGTCTTCTGCTGAGTCCGAGTGTAGGCTGAAGTAGTCTTTGTAGTTATGTGGTTTCAGTTCTTCGTAAAAAAGTTCATTTTTTTCATTTTATAATATTTTATTCTTTTATCGTGTAATTATTCAGTTTGTCAGGTGTTGTGATGGTTTTGTAATTTTGTGTATTTACTTTTGAGATATTTTTATTTTAAGATTTAGTATCTGTTTCAAAATACATGGAATGCATTTCAAGCTGCATTTCAGTGTCTAGTGAAAAATATTTTATGCAGAAGGTCTCTCTGTGTTATTTTGACATCTGTAAAACAATCAAACCCAGTTAATATCACATTTGGCAGATTTGACATTTGCTAGAGACACATATGTAACAGACGTCATGTTATTCGAGGAATAGCTTTGTTAAATGTGTTTCACCATGTTTTATTTCATTGCATTGTTGGTCTGTTTAGATGCTGGCTGTGTGCATGGCAATGTATGTGCGTGTGTGGCATATCACAGATTCTCTCTTGTGCTAATGTTAGCAGAATACATTTTCTGTTTTCTATTTGCACGCACACGTCTTTCTGCCGCACATTGTCATTCAGTGGCTGCAGTGTTTGGCGTTTTGTTATTCTTTTTACATTCTTTCATTTCAGGATTTCATTCCAGCTTATGGCCTTTAGATATAGATTGCTTTTGAAGGTATGTCGTCAGATTTGCCGAAATGTACAAGAAGTCCTTTTGGAATAGTGCTTGCTGCTTCCCTCTAACTGGCTTTGTGCATTCATAATTCTTTTTCCCATTGTCTTACTTGCTTTAATTCTTGTTGTGCTTTGGACTAAATTGTATTTCTGCTTGCACATTTCTACACGAATTTAGATGCATCATTATTGTAATTTTATTTATTTTTGCATGTTTGTTGAGTGTTGACACATGTTAAGCCATTAGCAGAGCTATAAGCAAGCAGCATATCAACGATGAACAACTTACCGACGGTCGCTACGCAGTGGCTAGGGTCAGATTCGAACCCGCTAACCTCCAACTGCCTGGCAGGAATCCATCACCACTCCACCACACACCTATGCACGATTTAGTCATCATTGTCATTTTGATATTTTTTTATAATTCATCATTTGCTAGCCATAAAGTGTAATAATTCCCTTGTGTTCTTCACAGTACTTAACAGTGTCTTTGTATCATGAACCTTTGTGTTGCCTCAACTTCTTATTTCCTAAGTAGTATTCCATTTGGTATCATGTGCCGTCATTCTGTAGGTTTTCTGTCCATTATGTCTTTGTGGAAATCGTTGATTGTTTTGTCATTTATGCGTCATTTTGTTTTGTCATGTACCTTGGCTGTTTATGCTTTCGTTGCTTTTGGTTTGCAATGTTTAAACTTAACCTCATATTGTACAATTTTGTATCATTGCTTGCCTCTATCTCTTAACATTATCTTGTAACATATGTTCGCTTGATGTTATTTTTGTAATGTCTGTTCACTTAATAGTATCTTGTAACATATGTACTTAAACAGAGCATTACGGTACAACTGGTTTTTCCCCCTTTTGAATATTGCATCTAACCTGATAATGTTTTGAATAGCTTAAGAATTGACCTGTTTGTTAATTTTTCTTAATTGTAAAATCCCCTTTTGCTAAATGAATAAATTTGAATTTATTTTGAAAAAGTCAATAATGTATAATTTATGTGTAAATGTGAGAATATATTTGTTCAAGGATTTCAGATTTAACAGAAATTATATTTTCTCTTGATTTTTATGTGACTCTTTGTTAGATAAATTCCATGTAAGGATTTCTATTTAATCTGTAAAGATCAAATAGAGGGAAACATTTGATATGATTTCTCTCCTCCAATGCATTTTATCACCATTATTTTCTGAATTTGGATTCTCTGCTAAAATATAATTTTTATGCCAATTATCAATGCATATCTTATAAATAAATGGGAATGAAACGTATGGTTTAATATAGTGGTTTTGTAGTGTATTTGTTGGTGTATATTACGGTACTTATCACCCGATGTGATCTTTATGCACATTGTGAGCTGCAGAGCATTTCTTGTGCTTACTGAGATTTCTTTTAATTGCAGAAGTGATAATTTGAACAGGGGTTGATGTTTTGGGTGGGGGGGGGCAGGTGACATGTGCTGAGGGCCGATTGAATCTGTTGGTCACTGTTTTTGAAGCTGTGTGTTTAATTTGTCAAAAAGACTAAAAGATGGTTGGCCTGTTCTCTGACTGAACTTGTTTACCACCAGTGGATGGGATGGCTAGAAGAAGAAATGTTCTAAGGCTGTCAGTGTATGTGAGTCGGTCTCAACCAGAGAGATGATTTGAGCTGTTTGACCTGGTACGATGTGTTCTAGTGGTTCTTGTTTTCGTGTGATTTGCAGCCTCCACCAGCTCTTCCAAGCGACTACTTTTCCAAAGAGTGTGTTGACTTTGTGAACAGTTGGTGAGTTCATCTTTTACGTCATTCGTTTCTTTGTTTCGTTATTCATTGATTAGGCCTTCCGCTGCCGTTGCCCTTGTGGAGAAAGGGTACGCTACTGTGCCACTGTATAAAAAGTAAAAGTCACAGATGTTACATTTTCAACTGTTCTAATAATGCAAATCTGTGTGATACACTGCATAGTAGTCTTGCAAACATAGTCCAGGCTCTGCTGGGCACTGTACATGGTAGGAAAGTGTGTTGCGTCTAATAGTATGCTTCCAGCAGACACAACTTTTTCTGAGGTGAATCATTGTTGGTAGATGATGTGCCCAATTATAGCACAGTTGCTATTTACAACATGCCATGCGCCAAAGCTCTGCAGAAGAGAAACTGAGTAGCACTGTGCCCGTGTTGCTATTGATCATTATATATTGTTATGATGTACAGCATTGGCACTCTGCGTGCAGCGTTGGTACATGACGTGTGTCGTGCAGCACGGGGCAGTCAAGTGGTTGATTCATTATTTGATTCATTTTCCCGCTACTCGTATGCCCTGCTCTTTGTTCTGACTCATTTTCCTATGAGGTCATTGGCTGTGCATGTTAATTAGATGGATTGTGTGACATGTAATGCCGTTAAGAATTTTTCGGACTGATCTTCTGGCTTGACCTGGCTCTAATGCTATTTGGATTTGGTGCGCCATCGGCTGATGCCCTGGGCATTATGATAGTGGCGCCATGGAAGTTGATTGGTCGATTGATTGATTGATTGATTTATTGATTGATTGATTGATTGATTGATTGATTGATTGATTGAAGAATTGTGTGAATTTGTTTTAGTCTGAAGAAGAAGCCGTCAGAGAGAGCGGATCTAAAGTCTCTGATGGTCAGTTTCAATGCAACCATTTTGTATAATATAAATGAGCAATGCAATTTGTGAATAATGTGCTTGTGCATGGTAATGATGCTATCTGCAATCGGTCATTATACAAAGACTCATTTAGCGTCGTATTCTACTTGCTGGATCTCTGCAGTTGTCATTAGGCAACAGCGGAACTGCTCCAGTGTACAGTTACATGTGTAACCTTCACATTTTTAACAAACTGAACATCGCCCCATCACTATTTGTCACATGTTGTATGTGGGTTGTGTATAGGATGAGTGACAGTGCAGTAAATGAGGTCATTATTGGGGAAAGGTATTACATTATTTGCTGACTTTTGACTAGTAGTGTTATAATCTTGATTGTAGTTTATATATTTGTAGCTGATATAGATGTGATGCTCTCTTTATTGTAAGGCATTAGCTGCATTTAATGGATCAATTATGTTCTATTATTCTGCTCATGAGAGGTAAGTAAGAAGTATATAAACTTATCATTAGGTAAGTAAGTAAGTAAGGTAGGAGTAAAACATGAAATTAATGCAGACTGTTTTTATCAAATATGTTGAGCCTCGTGGAGTCTCGTTTACAAATACTCTGGGATTGTGTTTATTGGACTTCTGGTCTCGGTTGCTTATATGGCTTGGAACAGGAACCCTGATCATCATCACTGATGTGGGTCTGTGGAAATAAGATGGTGTATTGCTAAAATGCACTTCTAGAGATTGCGTTTGGCTTCTGTGCGTAGAATCATCCGTTCATAAAGAAAACGGAGCTTGAGTTCGAGCGAGAGGTCAACTTTGGCAGCTGGGTGTGTAAGGTGATGAGCATCAACGTTGCCTCGTCTTAAGCTGGAGGCCATCATCCGACGGGCAGAAGCTCTGCGTTGAAGCCGTTGGTTTCCGTGGAAACAGCTTTCAAAATTTCTGCTTCAGTCTAGTTGAAGTGGAGGGCTGTGGTGGAGAGAGACGAGGACAAAGCAAAGCGTTGTTTTCTAGAAGGTTTTCGGTAGTTGCTGTGTTTTCTGTCTGTCGTGTTTTTCTTGTGAACTGCGTACGATCTATTGCCTGCTTTGGAAATTGGTTTTTGGCGGCTTTTTACAATCCTTTTCTCTTTTCTTTGTTTTCTTTTTTGTTATTAAAGTTTAGTTAAGTTTTGTGTAGCATAGATATAGAATATACATGTATTTATGACTGAAATTTTGACACAAATTGTTTAGGGGAGTTAAGGTTTGAATGTGTTATTATAATGACTGATTATATTCATTCATTAAGTTTTTTTTTAAAATTTTGCTGAGAATTCAGATGTTAATGTCATCGAGTAACACTAAGTGCAATGTTTTTATTTGCTGCCATCTTTATTTTTTGTTTTTCTCTTGGCAGAGTATATGAGTCGTTCAGAAATGAAAAATGTTAATGATGCGTCAATGTAATGATCATAATTATCATGCAAAATACATGTGTAGACATTTGATGTTTACCAATTATTTTTAAAATTTCTGACATTTTATTGTTTGCGGGAAGAAAAATCCGGAAATTTCTGTATTGTAGCAGATTTTCGTGGAGGCATTTTGTGTATTTCTGAAGAACCTGAATTTTGACAATTATAAAATGGATTTTCTGTTTTTGTTGTTGAGGCTTTCAGCCAATTCTAATGTACAGTTATGCGTACAGATATCTGGTTGCTATTTTTGTTCTCTGCAAAACAGTTTGTATTGTGGGGTTTTATCATGATGGTTTTGGTGTGTTGTGTGAATTCAAGCTGTTTTTTTATCAGCTGTGCTTATAATTATTATATATCGATGGCTTTGCATTCGCGGATAGCATACTATACGCATTTTGACAATCTGTGCATTGATGTTAAATAGTTAATGATTGATTCTGTAAGGCACTTTTGTAACTATTGCTGATGATTTTGAGTCATCTGTATTTATGTGATTGTTGTAAATGTAAATCTCTCATATTTTGGAAGAAGTTGTATCTGATGCATTTGCTTTTGGTGTAAGATTTGTGTTTATGGCTGTTTTTTTTTCCGTTTTAAATTTGCTTTTAGTCGATTTTATGCTTTGTTCAAGTGACCTCGTCAATGTGATCTTGCCGCGTGTGTCTTTGTAGCACGGCGTTTGGTGAGCGGATCACAGCCGCTGGTTTTGTTGCTCTGTTAGTGTGATGTGTATTCATGTGTTGTGGACATTATTTTCTGTAGAGTATCCCTTTGAAGAAAGGAATTTGGACGTAGTAAAGATCTTGTGAATCACTCTTTTATGAGATTGCTTGTGGTTGCAGTTAGACGACGGCGTCACTTGAAGCGGTGATTTTACAAGAAGTAGACAAATAAGTGCAGGAGAAGTGACGAGAAATGCAGAATTTGGGATAATAAATGACGTGAAAGACTTTTGTCCCATCCTCCTTCTCTCCAATATCCGGGTTTTTGTCTCATTTCTTCTTGATGTCGGACTTTGACTTGATTTGTGAATTCCTTCAGAGTGGATTTTTGACGACACCTCGTAGTTATTGTGATTAAAAAACATTTGAATCTGTTGAGGAAGTCTGATAATCTTTCAGGAATGGTTGTTTTTTGAATTATGTGAAAATTTCTTGCTATTTAAAGTGTGCATAGAGTGTGTACTTTGTTCGTTACGCATTGCGCTTTGGTTTGGAAATGTCTTTGCATTTTGGTGAATTACGCTGTCAAATATTGTTTCGCAAGATCTGAGTGCTTATGATGCTTAGAGAGCCAAATAGATGATGCCATCAGGTTGATCTTTTACTATTTAATGACATTTTTGATTTTTTTAGTTTTATTTTGAATAGCTTTTGATTGTATTGTTTGTCTATAAGGGATTAACATTCAGCTTGTGTTGTGATCTTCATAAATATGTTGTAGGTAGAAATCTTGCAAATTGTGAATATTGTTTCTGTTTCAAGTTACATACAATATGCCATTGAGATGGTATTGGGTCAGGGGTCAAGGAGTCGTGTGGGTCATGCGTAATTTTGGATGACCCGACCCATTACCATCTTTGATATGCAGTATTGTCTCTGGTTTCTAGTCAGAATTAATGTTTGATAAAATAAGTTGCCAAAAGCTAAAATCTTCCTGGCATGGCATTTCAGGCCTGCTGTTGATTTAGTAAATTCGTCTTTTATGTAAAATTTTTCTTCTAAAAATGCCTGTGGAAATATTTCATACCTCTTCAATTGTTACAGTTGACCGTATGAAAGTTTAGAGATTTTTGGTCTTTGATTCGTTTTGTTCGTTTTGTTTAGGTGAGAGCGGTGAATTTATTTTCCTGCAGGATATTTGAGTGTCTATGGTTTCATTTCACTTTTAGGACATTGCTTTGTTGACGTAGATGCTTGCTGTGCTTTAGATGTATTATTATTATTATTATTATTATTATTATTATTATTATTACTACTACTATTACTATTATTATTATTACTATTATTATTATTATTATTATTATTATTACTATAATTGCTGTGAATCTATTCATTTGCTTTCATGATTAGACTAAAAGTGCTTTCAAATAGAACAGTTCTTCTCTTTATAGTTTCTTTGTTGATTTGGGTTGATGGTTTGATTGTAATCTCACTAGCACAGACTGTAGTGTTTCCGATTGAGACAAGTCCCATCTGAGGACTTTTATTTTGTGTTCTAATAATGTAATTTTATTTGGTTGTGTTGTTTCATTAAGTTAGTGTTTGAGTTGAACAAATGTTTCGTTCTTTGAAGGAACCTGATTTATTTTCACTGCGATTGGAAACGTGTTATTTGGCTGTGTCGTCAGTAGTTGCTTTTGCGGTATTTGGCAATTCTCTTGAAGCCTATCGGCGTTTTGAAGTAGTTTTTCCAAGACATCTGATGAGCTGTTATTCCGTGCTTCTTTCCCAACTGAATGCATTGTTTAGATTTATTGAAACGATTGCACACGTTGTGTTGGAATGAGGGAATATGCATCTATCGTGAATATATCTGGATATTCTGTTTTTTTTCTTTGCAGTCGATTTCCTGTCGCTCTTTTCATTGGCACTTTTCTTGTTTCTTCAGTTGTCGTTGTCATTCATCTGTTCTTGCAACTGATTTTATTAATATTTATGTAGTTCGGTTAATATTAATTATTATTATTATTATGGTTATTATGAGCTAGTGTTGTGACACTGAAGTGTTAAGTTTGGTCTAGTCAACGTTCAAAGCAGAAAGGTGTTGTATTAAGCATTAAGAAGTAGTCACTCTTGAGACCTTTTAATTGACATGTATTTTTTACTTATACCTGCTAATGCAAAGTTTTATTTAGGAACTTACACATATGTATATACATTTACATATATTTCATTTTGTAAAATATATGCATATATTTTTTACATGAATATCGTTTCCTATTGTCTGTAGTATTCATGTATTCATATATTTTTATTATTAATAAGTGAAATTATGTTATTGTCATATAATAAATAATAAATTGATCTGGTTTGTTTTGTGTCTTCTTTGTTTCTTTGTGTGATTAATGGAATTCAGTGGTTGTCCAAGAGCTCACTGCTTATTAAGTATGTCTGGGAAACATGCCTACTATGTGCTCTCTTTATTTGGCTAAAGTTTCTTTTCCTGATAAATGACCACCTCAGTTTGTGTTAATTTGACTGGAATGACCCTTGTAGAGTGATGTGAAGGTCGTACCTCCTCAGTCCTCACTGTTTGATGAAGGACCATTTTCTGGATTCACTGGTGCACAAATGCAATTTTTACACATATTGGTTAAATGACTTGACACACAGTTAACGGCAATACGAGTCATTTGTATTTTAGAGGCTAAAAGAGAACTGTCATGCACCTGTACCGTTCATGCATCATGATTGAACAGTCAATTTTTCTGATTGACCACATTCTGATGTAACATGCCTATCGCAAATAATGAGGCTTCGAGAAAATTCGGGCCGAGGAGTTAATTACCGGAAACAAATAATTATTAGAGCCAGGGGCGGCGCTGGGTTTTGTTGGCTGGGTGGGTCTGAAGTAATCTACACAACCAGGACCCGGCTCAGACTACCCCTCCCCAAATACAAATTTATCTACGGCTTTGCAAGATATGCGCCGGTGCCCCTGCCCGAGGCTGGGTGGGTCCGGACCCGCGGACCCACTTCCCTAGCGCCGCCCCTGATTCGAGCATTTCTATTGCGAGGGATTATTTGATAAGCATAATCATAAGAATGCTCGAAGGAAAAAGAGAACGATGATATTTCGACTGCTGTTTAATATCGCTAAATACGCGTCAGAATCGGGAAATCTCTGTTACTCAATAAGATTAGCAGTCAGTCACTCAGTGTGCTTAAAAGTAATCTGAAATCGGTGAAAGCGACTTCTTTGCTGCTTGCCCAAAAATTGAACTTTTTCTGATTTAAAAAAATTAAATATGGGAATTTACTATTTATTTTCAAATCTAGACTAAACCCCATCTCTCTCTCTCTCTCTCTCTCTCTTTCATGTTCCCTGCCTTCGTGACTGATCAGCGTGGCATAGGACTGACTGCAGTGATTTTGCAGGCAACAGAGTTGTCCTGAAGCACTTTTGACCATTGAAACTTTGGTGTAGTAAAAGTTAGACTGGTGCAAAAATTCAGAACATTAAAATTGATAAAACTAATGACGGTGTTGCTTAGTCCTTTCCACGTCAAACGATTTCTTAAAAGATACTTTCATCAAAACAGACCGATCGATGCCAGAAGGCCTACTTGAGAAAAAACATGTTTCCACAAAAGAGAAGTAATGACCTTGTATAATACTACGAATAACAAATCAGTTGATGTGGCGTCGTCTTGATCTACAACAAAAGACTATTTACTCTTTCTACGCTGAAAACAGGCGTTATTAAATAGAAAACGACCGAAGAACAAGCAATTGTTGATATTTTCTAAATTTCTGAGGGGCTGTCCATTAATTATATGTCAACAACTTTTGGCCAATTTTGACCCCCTCTCCCCCTTGTCAACAACTGTCAACTTTCAATTACCCCGCCCCCATATTTACGTCAAAAACGTTTGACCCCCCCCCCCAATATCAATGGCAGGTCCCAATAACAAGGTTATTATTTTTTGCGGTGATGACCATTTCCCCTGTTTTGCTCATCGAGTGTCAAAATGTGGTGGTGATGACCTTTTTCCATGCTTTTTCCCATTGAAATAGGTAGTATTCCATGAAATTTTCTATTTTTGATTACTTGTAAAAAGTGAAATTGTTGACGTCAACTTCCCTTGACCCCTCCTCCCCCTGTCAACAACTGTAAAACGTTTTCAAACCCCTCCCCCTAAATTGTTGACGTAATTAATGGACAGCCCCTAAACTACAATCTCTGCAGTGTTTTGGGTGAGAGGTCCTACTTCGACCCAGACAACATAAGCGATTGAAGTTTATGCATGGAAAATTAGTCTGCGAATCCATTTCCCCCCAACTACTGCGATGAATTCTAAGAAAACCCCGTTGACGCATGAAAACTGGAATCAGTATTTGCTTCGAAGAAGCAAAGAAGTTGGCCCATCTTTCCAGGTCTTGAAAAGCTCTCACAGGCAAACTGTCCCGTTTGAAACCGCGTCAGCAGACGATTCTGTTTGTTGGTTGCCTGTTTTTCTTGTGGCGAGTGTGGGAAGGTCAGAGGAACGACTGAAAAACATGTTCGGTTATAACTAAATCACGAGTCAATGGAATGACGACGTTTTTAACCTTAGAAAGAGTAAATATCTTTTGTTGACGACTGAAAACAACACCGCAGACTTATTATCGACTAAAAATTTAATATTTGCTCTTCTTATAGTGGTCATTTATAGTTCGTCGTGTACGTGGGTGTGGTTTTTAATCAGAAATTGCTTTCAAAAATTCACAGAAAGAGACGTCGAAGGCCAAATGTGCAGTCGTGATCTGGATCGTTATCTTTATGAATTTGTCATCAGGTAACGAGGACAAAGTGTGAATTGCAATATGTCTAAGACACCAACAGTCGCTTAATAATTAATTATTATTCATATTTCAATGAATGAAGACGCTCTAAAATTTTAAGAGACAGTTAATATTCTGTTGTTGACTGGAATAATAAGTCACTCCGTGACTTATTATTCCAGACAAGAAAAACTCTTCTTCGTTTGAAAATAAGAGTTGTCGATCTGTTTGCACTTAATTTATGCTACTGTATATCAGACTGTTTCGTAAAAATGGCTCTTAAAAAATAAAACTAAAAAGGCGACTAGAGAGGAGAGTGGGAAATCACGAAAGATAAGGCAGCAACGACTGTTTTCGGCAATATAGATTTGGATCACACTTGTCTTGACGGATTTTCAAAAAAAGATTGTTTTCAGAAATGTCACTCTCATCCACGCATATGGGAACTGCAACCGGCATCCATAGGCCAGGGTCGATCGACCGCTTGAAATATGGCAGTGACATTTTCCTGCTGCATGGTCATTCGGAAACTGATTGATTTTGACAATATTAGGTCCTTGGGATTGGGAAACATACGCTTCAACCAGAAACTCTGCAATTTCCTTTTAATGAACTAAATCCGATTGAAGTCTCTGAAAGTTCCTCTGCTACATCTTCGGTGACATACAAACATGCACAAGGACGACGACAACAACAACAACAACAACAACAACAACAACAACAACAACAATAATAATAATAATAATAATAATAATAATAATAATAATAAATAATAATAATAATAATAATAATAATAATAATAATAATAATAATAATAATAATAATAATAATAATAATAATAATAATCGGATGTTGTGACCACGCGTGATGCCGATGTGGGGAATGAACAATCCGCTGACTCCACAGTTGCTCCAGCTTTCGAAACAGTCAATCGCTGATTGGTCATTTCAAGCGGCTCTCAAGCAAGTCCGCGCGAATTTTATATAAGGATGAGGCGGTCAAGTACGTCCGCGCCAAAGCTATATAGATTAGCGTTACCAATGGTAACGGCGCACGACCGATTGGTTTTGGGCCGGAAAATCAATAATAATAATAATAATAATAATAATAATAATAATAATAATAATAATAATAATAATAATAATAATAATAATAATAATAATAATAATAATAATAATAATAATAATAATAATAATAATAATAATAATAATAATAATAAATAAACATTATCATTAACATTGGCGAAGCCACGGGGAGCACGGTAGTCCGGCCTCTACTCGGTTCGGGACCGGTCGTTAGATTCGTCCAAAGCCGGTCAAGGTAGGCCTATAGTGGAGAGGAGAGTACGTATAGTTTATATAGACAGAGGAAAATGCACCAGGTAGTAGACGATTTTTGTTGCTCCTCAAGACTTTTGGGCTGAGAAATGTTAAAGTGCTTAATTCCTATTCGGGAATTCTGACTGTGTCATGCACTGACCATTGATGCTTCGACGATGACTTTTAGCGACGGGGCCTGGTTCTCGTTAATTTAAGAGCGCCTGTTCTGTTGCTCGTAACACTTGAGAAAAACAAGTCCTTGCAAGCGAGAAAAATTACTCTATTGATGTCGAATAACAAATCACGAGTCACGATCAAAAGAGCAAGTGGCGCCGACAAAGGAATATTTGCTATTTCTAAAGAAAATGAAAAGCGTCAAGGTTGTTTGAAATGTCAAATTTTCTACCCTTCATTCTAGACCATGAGACCAGGCATATTTCTAGGATTGTGAATTGGGGGGTGTCGACCTCAAACTGGGGTGTCCGGAGCTAATTAGTAGGCCCTATGCATTTTGTTTGCATACTATTGTCACATTACCATTGGGGGGTGTAGACCTCAAATTAGGGGGGTGTTGGGGGTGTTGGGGGGTGTAAAAATATCCCTGCATGAGACCTAGGCAGAAAAACAATACAGATTTATTACGTTTGAGAAGACGTTCCTAGCTCCTCCGTCTGCAACGCAACTGCCTCGAAGCGCTCTTTGGTGCACGAGAAACTGGATCCATTATGCTTCACTCGATCATTTAATCAAACGTCCTCTTTATATCTGTATACAGTGTCTTGGTTCAATTATCTATGCCAACCTTTGTCTTGGAAAAACACAATAGCACACGGAATATCTACAATTATTAGTTTGCAACTTAATTCTCCCTCGTCAACATATTTCAGAAGTCCGTGTAAGTGATTGAGGCGCACACTCTCTAGACTGAACCCGGGTTGACTGCTGGCGCTCTGTCGAGTGGACTGTCGATCGAGACATTAAAAGTAGATCAATTGTGCAGAACAACTGCTCATTTATCGAACAAATTGGATTATGCATCGATACAGAATTTTTAACGAAAGTTGATGATTTTTAGAAGAAGATTCTATCATTTTCGCTGCGAGAATACATTCACATATTTTCTAAATCAAAGTTCAGATTCAGGTTAATAATTTCTAACAAGTTGGTTTTTGTGACTGTCTAGAAATGGCGAAGGGCGAGGCCATTGTTCTGCGGGGTATTTCATATAAAAATGTCGTTGAACCTCAATATTAGCCACGAACAATAATTATTCAGTGACAGGTAAGACGTCAACAACTAAACAGATTTTCTCAGAGAAAGTCAGTTCAGTAGAAAGACATTGTATTGGCAACTAAAACATCAGCGATAATGGCCCGGATCAAACAGACCGAAACAGGACTGACTGAATTTTAAAATATACTGCTCTAGAACTCTGAATAGGCTTTCCAGTGAGATTGTTTACAAACTCGAGACAGTCTCCCTGCATGAACGATCTCAAAAAGAACCGTCATTGAGTCACAGAAGCAAACTCAACGCCCGAAAATTATTGTTGACCCCGGTAAACAACTCGACAAAACACGGCGAGAGGAAAGTATAAAAGGCAACTGTCTTCGACCAAGTCTTCATTCGCTGCTTCAGTCCGACTGACTCACTCAGAGACATCTCGAGGAATCAACTCGTAGAAGGAGAGAAGAGAAAAAGAAGAATCTGCACAGAATAAGAAGAAAGAATAAGCCATCGTCGTCGTCGTTTTCAACATGAAAGTCGTCTTCGTCTTCGTCTTCGTAGCCGTTGCTCTGTTTTGCGCAACTGAAGCAACCTTTCCTCTGACTTTGGGGATCATTGACCTTGGATGTGAACTAACTGTTCTGGTAGATCAGGTCATCCAGTTGGTCCTGACCGTCCTTGGTATGCTCACCTGTACAGTGGACTCTATTGTCAGAGCCAAGTTGTGACATCGGTAAGAAACGTTTAAGCTATATTTTACCTATATGCATTTAGTTCGAATAATGACAGAATATTGAAACTAAGTGTGTGATCTCATAATTTTTGAAATCATTCTGATTTGAGAAAAGCTAAGAATCTATAATTACAGTAGGCCTATATTCATGATTTTCTTAGGCAAAATACATTAATTGAGTTATGATGTAAAACTTATTAATTGATTCTGTTTATGATGTTTGAAACATTTCCTTGAAATACTTGGATTTCTCGTCTATTTTTTTTTCTAGCTCTGCCCTCTGAAACTCAGTTTGGAGATCCTCTGCTCTTGCAATGGAGTGGTGAGCAATTTTCCGATCTATTTCTAATATCATTTCGATTGATGACGAACATGCATGCCACACACTCAGAGTGACATTGATAAGTCACAGCATAAAGAAAAGGCCATTGAGATTCGAAGTTTCTACACTTGCAGGCGTCCTATGCTTGAAATTCAGCAATTTCGTTGATTTATGATATTGAAAAGTAAAGCTCTAGAGAAGATACAAATTATGACTTTAAGACATGCTTTCAATCACATTAATGAACATACGCCTGATGCTAAACCAAGCCACAGACAGTTATTAATTATTATTACCATTACGATTTCGTTTGTCTTACTCAAAATGATATTTCATTTATTATAGTCTTTGGTTTGGAAGAGCAAATTTGTTAGAATTTTACAACATATTATTTCATTAGAATATAAATTCATTATGATCGTCATTATTACTATTATTATTATTTCATTTATATATTTCATAATTATTATTATTATCTAAATTGAGGCATGCAGTCACAAGCAGCGTTTGTAAGCGGCGGCGTATATTAATTGTTGTTATCTGTAGCAAAGGACCATTGAATTCGTCGTGAGCATTGTTTTCGGTCTCGTCATTGGAATCGTTAACGCTGTGTTGGAGAGCCTAACCTGCAGCTCAGGATGTCCACCTCTGCAGTTGAAATAGAGAGCGCCTCCCCCCCCCAAGAGGAGACACCAACACATATGGCTTCGATCGCTTAACCAACGCGCCATGCAGTGGAAGAAGACGTCTTTCTTTAACGCTGCCGAGTCGAAGACTCCGATTAACATCGTTATTGCATAAACACTAGAATAGTCGCTTGTTTATTTTTAAAATAAAATTGATATCGAATTATAGATTTTGCTTTCAAGTAATAAAATGCAGTGAAAATTGTCAACTACGCTTGTTTACTTGATGGCCACAAATACTTCAGTCCGTAATTTGTCAGCAACTGTTAGACGGTACAGAGTAGAGTCTTAATTAATTAGCATTTGTGCTGATTACTGGTGTGCATATAAGTGCAATTCAATGACCTTCTCCCTCTTTATATTCTGACACCATCTGCCCGTATTGAGGACTCTGTGTTCGTGAATACTTTGAATGATTATCGCATTCCTAAAAACCATGAACTACAGAGTAAGTCCAATAAAAATTCAATATTTCGTTGCAATAGATAAGCAGCAGCAGCAGCAAAAGAACTAAGATATAATTGCACATTGGTAGTGAAGAATTATGATACAAATAGGGAGAAGAGGAGAAGAAAATTCAGCTGCACAAAGCCTGCTTCCCAAAGAATTGTCCAAAATAAGATAACTGCATTTTTTTAAAATAATTATATTATTTGGAAAGAGCAAGACTGTAAAATTTTCAGCTGATAAACGAGGACTTAGTCGAAACAGAGCTTCTCCTCTCAAAGACAAAATTCAGATTCTTGTTCCGTCTTGATCTTCAATAACAATAAAGATAACATCAACCATTGCTGGCATCACAGAGACCACTGACTGCACCACCTGTGCCTTTTCCAGTTAGACCCCCTTCCCCCGTCGACAACAATAACCATTCACTTGTGAAACACCAATTCTAATACTCAAAGGAACCAATCAATGGCATTCGTTGTATTATTATTATTATTATTATTATTATTATTATTATTATTATTATTATTATTATTATTATTATTTTATTTATTAGACGTTCTATATTTGTGCATAGGGAAGTCAATATTTGTATAAAGTTTGGGTGCATGTGTGCAATACAGTATGTGCCTATGTACTTACGATAGTCAATGCTACTATCGTATCATAACAATAGTTTGAAGTAGTAACTTAGTTGACACAAACGCAAACAGCGTGTCACGACTTTGCACACTACACACTACGATATATTTATTAAATAACGTATTATTAGTAGCTACACTACAATGTACATCAAATGATATAATCGTTATTTGGTAAAACGACAAAGAAATTCACACAATACAAATAATACCAAATTCATGGACTATATATGTTTCGACTTTGCACGATTACACAATTATTAAGAGAGAAGAAAATGCTGAAATAAATATCTTTACATCGATTTCTTCTGTCGAGTTTTCTGTCGATTAAACTCAAAGTATGAAATTATTCGTCGAAAATACTTACTAATGGCATAAGTAAATAAATGTTAATTCAATCATTATTCTGAATTTCAGTATGTATAACTGGCAATCTCAAACAACAACGTTTTGAAATAACGAAAATCAGCATAATAATTAATAGACACATGAGTCATCATTAAAAGTTTCGAAAATCATTCAATATCAACAAATATTTCACTAAGATTTTTATCATTTATCTCTGTTTGTTCACAAAACCGACGAAATAGCCTTAAACAATATAGAATATAATAATTATCCAAACGTAACTTCACTTTACATCACGTGACATCAAGAGAATTGTCGAGTGCTAGATAAAAATATCGAACTGGACGCTGTAATCGATTTTCTAAACGGTGGGGTGGCACTGTACACATTACACATTCTTAAATGTTTGATCTTTAGTGGGGGCTCAGACATGCAGACACCAAAATTGTAGACCCCACAACGAGGGTGGGGGTCAATCAGAGAGGTCAACCTCCCGAGACAAATAGAGCGTTTACAGAACGTCAAGAAAGTACACACAATCAGTGCTTATTCTAGGCCCTTTGGGGGGAATTCCCCCCCCCCCAAGTTTGAAAATCCCCAAAAAATCTATATGTTGCATTGGGGATGGAAATTTCCCCCCAAAAGTGTGACGAGAGGGGTTTTTTAATTTAGAAGAGGGGAAAACATAAGGATATAAGGATATGACCATATTCAGAAGAGCATTACAGCATGTGGAGAAGATGTGATGACCTTTTTTTGCTCGTCAAGGTTTTTGGGCAGACAAACCTTCTCCCCCCAAACATTTCAAACTCTCCCAATGTCAAAGTGGCTAGAATAAACACTGCACACAATGGAAGAACATCTGCGCCACCTCTGAGAACAGAACCCAGTGAGGTATCCAAGAGATGTCGACAGAAAATGGACATTCGTCATAATTGGAGGTTTCCTGTAGGAGAGGGGTGGATTTCAGAAAATGCTCTTTCAAAACAATTCGATATGTTTTTTTTATTCACCAGAAGACCATCAAGTGACTCACGGCGAAAATTTGTATCGCCACAAAATGTCGGGAGATTACTCAACTAATGCAAAATTTCGTAGTAAACCTGTTCAATTGTGTTTGATATTTTGGAATGAACAAGATTTTAGGGGAGGAGGAGGAGGAGGAGGAGGACATGGTAATCACTGAAACGATCTAAAGATGTGCCCTTGTTGATGCAGCAGCAAAGACAATGATTCCGTTTCACACACGCTCACTAGGGTATATCGACCCACCCAAAGTTTTCGAAAACTCCAGGGGTGGGATATGTAAGAACAAGATCTTCGGCCTCCGGTGGACAGACCCCAGTCCCCTGCAACTCGAGCATTGACTGGAGCCATCTTCAGGGTATCAATTTAGAAAGCAGAGTGATCACAGCAGAGGCTCTGGCGTCAAGTGACGGAATTTCTTCTCTAGCGTTGAAGCATTTAGCAGTCAGCACACGCGGCTGGTCGTCGACCAGTGTTAACCCCTTAACTGGGGATCCCGGATATATCCCTTCATTTTACATTGAGTTACAGTTAAACACACGGTTAACAGGACTTTAGGATTAGAGCGTTTCGTAAATTTTGGCCATTTCCTCGCCACTGATCATTGAAGCAGAATATTTAGGCCTAAACAATAAAAAAAGCGCTGGTCTTAAGACGAAAAAACCGATGACAAAGAGTACTCGTGGAAAGAAAACTGAACTCTTTCTCTCTCTCTCTTTCTCTCGTCGAAAACGAAACTACGCCATCTGTTCATACTTGGACTTGTTGATATTTCTGGCCAAACAACACGACAGAAAAGCACCGAACAACTACAAATAGCACACAACAATAGACAACTTAGAATATCGCGACTGCTTTTAACAAACGTTGTTCATTGAAAAATTGCATTCAAAATCCGTCTAAACTGATTAGTAAAACATTGACGAATGGTCTGCGCTTGATTTCAACGTCAAATCGCCAACAGCAGTCTCATCCTGTCTGTCCTGTCTGTCTGTCTGTCTCTCTGTCTGTCTGTCTGTCTGTCTCTCTCTCTCTCTATCTATCTATCTATCTATCTATCTATCTATCTATCTATCTATCTACCTACCTACCTACCTACCTACCAGTGTTCCAAAGAAGAACCGAGTTCTTTCTTCAAATCTCGATTGTTCTTTCACAGTCTGTGGCGCTGCCTTCCACTCTGACTGCTGACCAGGTCTTTTGAGGATAGATTAGGGGTAACATTGATTGATATTATTTGAGTATTAGAAATGGACGCTATAGAAGCGAATTATTAGTACTCGTATAATATTTGCAGTAGGCTATTTATTTGGCGATGTCATCCCTCTCCTGGATAGAGTTTGAATAAGTATAGGAGCACTGGACTCAATGCTCCAAAAGTCTTTATCAACAACCTTTTCTCACGCGCAGTGACGGCTCCACATAGGGACCAGGGGCCCGTGCCTCCTTATTGAATGCCTGGTCCTCCAGTGGCCCCTGTTGGGACCATATACCTGCTATTACATGCCTAACAATAAATATATGCCCCCATGCTTAGAAGTTGCCACCCTAACACCCCCCACTTGCCAAATCCTGGAGCCGCTAATTCTGATCATGCGTCAATCCTAATAGAATAGAGGAAGCAAAAAATTGACAATTTATGAGGCGCCTTGATAATAATAACGACCTGGTCATCATCTTATATAGGCACTGTGCTGACAGCGCATTGACTCTGTGTCGGTGGACGTGTGAATGTCACGGGATCGAACCCGGATTTACGGACTCGCTCTCATAAGGCAGTGCTGAAGCACTCTACCGAATGAGTCATCGAAACAGTCAAAGGAAAAGACGGTAAATGACGAATATGACTCCTC
This sequence comes from Metaphire vulgaris, assembly GCA_018105865.1. Taxonomy (NCBI): domain Eukaryota; kingdom Metazoa; phylum Annelida; class Clitellata; order Crassiclitellata; family Megascolecidae; genus Metaphire; species Metaphire vulgaris. Next base: position 427,150 of record CM030860.1, on the reverse strand, counting down.
TTAAGTCTTAAGACATTTTCTTAACCTGAAGAAATGCGAATCCAATTGCAACTCCACCGATCATCGTGAAATTGGTCTGAATAAACGACGACAATATGTTGAAACATCCCTGGGAAAAAGAGAAAAGACACACAGGCGTTTCTAATCTCAAACAGTAAACGTTTCTAGAAATAGAGTACTTCATAGATCTGCATTCTGGCACAGTGTAAGAAGAAGAAGAAGACTGAAGACTTTCACCAAAAAACGAGTCCCATTCAAAGCAGAGAACTAATTCTAAAATCCTTAGAGGAAGGTTCAGACGAAGAAACCGAATTAGAAGAAAATAACAAAAATCAAATTCAATTTTCGAGAAAGCGAAGCATTTTATACTCTGTGACAAGAAAAAGAAGATCTCAATCTGCTTTTAAAGTATAATCTCAACGTGTGTAGATGTCGGCGAATATGAAAGTGTGTGTGGAGGTATGAGAGAGAGAGAGAGAGAGAGAGAGAGAGAGATCAGGTGACAGGAAGCGCTGGTTAATCGTAGGCCATCTAGATTCTAGAAAGAGAGAAACTCAATATTCAATAAGTTCCGTCGAATCGCGTAATAAAACGAAATGTCGAGTGATGTGGACGCATTGTTTACTCCCCTGAAATTCGTGTCAATGGGGCTTCATTGTAGTTGAGAGATAGAGCAGTTTCTGACATTTCACGTTAAAAATAACTTAGAGCCTACTAAAGGCCCGGGAATAACCCCCGTTGGGCTCCCCGTCAGAATAAATATTCGGGCTTCCTAGGAACGGTAGATCTGGGAGATGTAGCTGTGAAATATAATAAAAATTATCCGTTGGATCGGCCCCTTCCCTCATGGGGGCGCAACAGGGTGGGCCAGGTGGGCCATGGCCCACCCATTATTTAGGCCCAATGGGCCACAATGTGTTTGGCCCACCCAATTTCAATTGGCAAATTACACTGTTTTGTGGAACTAATAACCCCAAATCCCCAATATATTGGCATAATATTGCCATATATAATTAAGATGTCACAGATGTGGAAGACCATTCAAAATTATTATATTTATATAACCATTTATATAACCATGCAACTGTGTTTTTTCAATGATCGATTGGTCGTAACGCAAGAATTTCTCGCTGCGCTGTCTTGACTCTGAAATATTGGCCATGTTGGCCCACCCAATATTTGGCTTGTGGCGCCCTCCACGGTTTTAATTCGTTTCATCACTCTTCTGAATTTTTGCATATCTATAGCCTACTGTAGCACTAGCATTGTCCAATTTCAAACAGGGTATCAATTTTATAATATTTTTGTGGTCTATGAAACCTGTAATGAAAGAAACCAGCTCTCTTAATTAAGCGCCATCTTATCTCTCGATTGATTTTGTAGACATTTGACAGAGAATAGATTTCTGAAAGACTTTGTATAGTGTCGTTTCAAATGGCTCATTATTTTTCGTGACATTTCGAAAGCTCTGGAAAAAATTGAGACAGAATATATTGACAATTCTAGTACGGTTTGACACAGCAAAGATGGGGACACAAGAATATGTGGTTTTAATTCGTTTCATCACTCTTCTGAATTTTTGCATATCTATAGCCTACTGTAGCACTAGTCCTTGCACTGTCCAATTTCAAACAGGCCATGTTGGCCCACCCAATATTTGGCTTGTGGCGCCCTCCATGCCTCCCCTATTTGCAGGCTTTGTTGGTGCCTGTTTATTTATCAGCGAAGATAACGAATCTGCAGGAGAATATATTTGTGATCGAGAGTTTAATGAAGCAGCTACTCTGATACATATCGAATTATGATCTGATGGACCGATGATGATGATGATGATGATGATGATGATGATGATGATGATGGCGATGATAATGATGATACCTCTGTATAGATATTCTGGTATCCTGTTCCGTCGCAGTTCTTCACTCGACAGCAGCTGCTTGGGACGCGGTCGACCGGAGTCTGTCCGGTCCAGTTCATTTTGTACCAATCGTCGTAACTTTCCTTTCCACAGCACATCAACTGAGAAGAAACCCATCTCAGCATTTACTAGATATAGCTTCATCTAATAATTAGAAGGCTTTAATCTCTAAAGATTATAATTAACTGTAATGCAATTAAGAGGCTTGAATCTCTTCAGCCGCTATGATCTTTCAGTGGCAAAGAAAACCGAAGAGTAGATAACAAAAGTCTGAACTAATATAAAGCCAAATATTCCATAAAATCTCTGTCAGTTGCTCCTGACCATCGGCTTTCTTATCGTATAATGGCATTGAATTATTTCTGCACCGTCCTAGATTACATTTGATTTGCAGATAATTATTTCCGCTTATTAAAACGCGCGTATCTGCATCGATAGGAAGCGAAGACGAAGGACACGAAGCTTCGATAGCTTCGGTCTTTCCTTACTCCGGCCTGAATTCCATCGACTGCTCTTCTCTTGTCTTCATCCACTCCGTAGGTCATCATCGCCTCACTAAATCCATTGCTAAAGCCATCCTCCACCTACGATTACACACACACACACACACACACACAAAGAACACAAGCACAAAAGCCCGATTCAACGGCGAGAAATAAACTCTCTTATAAAATGATTTTAACTTGAAAAGATTACAAACTGAACGCAAACAACGACGACAACGGCGATGACGACGATGATGATGATAAAGATGATGACGACGACGACGACGATGATGATGTAACAGTTTTACCTTTTCGCGGAAGATGAAGACGGACACTGCTGTTGCCAGTTCAACAACGAACACCAAGATCAGAAAAACCGAAAACTAAAAAAAACGTCAAAAACAATTACAAAAAGAAACGAATCACTTTCTTAGTCTCTTAGTCTCTGAGGTTTTACATCATCAGATTCTCGTTGCTGTCATTTAACTGCTTCGCATTACTACTACTACTTATTACTACTACTTATTATTATACTATTACTACTACTACTACTACTATTATTATTATTATTATTATTATTATTATTATTATTATTATTATTATTATTATTATAGGCCTAAGTCTCTGATCTGTGTTGAACTTTATCCTGCTACTTATAACTACCGTAGACATAAGCCTATTCTGTATTTTCATTTCACAGGGTATCTAAAAACAAACCACCATTATCTAGGTTGTTGGCTGCCATTTCCAGCTTGACCTTCCTCTAGTTTGGATTGGATTTGATGCGCCGTCGGTTGATTCCCAGAGGCGCCATAGAAGTTGATTAAGTGATTGAAACATTTTCAAAATTCTTGAGATACACAGGCCCGAAGAAAGGTCATCGCCAATTTTGATGCCATGTATGGTTCTAGGCTCCATCTGCCCTCCCCTGCCGCACTTTTATTCTAGGAAATTAATTTGACACAAAATGTAAGGGCCCGTGACTGCTCTGTCCAGGGGCCAGGATGAAATTTCCTTCAGCGGACGGGCCTCGAAATACACTTGTAGTGGCTAAGACAGATATCGGTCAAACAAACATAATCTACTCGTTGGCTGGCATAGGCTTTTAGAAATCTTTATCCTGTTTGAGTTAGATGTGGGCTCCGATTAATTCTAGCAGCGTCATTTTCCGCCAGCGCTGGCAGCAGCAGAAGCAGCAGCAGCAGAAGCAGCAGCAGAAGCAGCAGCAGCAGAAGCAGCAGCAGCAGAAGCAGCAGAAGCAGAAGCAGCAGCGGGACGTACGACGTAGAGGAGGGAGCTGTGACCCTTGAAGGTGCAGAGACACCCGAATGACCCGATGACGACGATTGCAGACCCCACTCCGATGAGTACGTAGGGAGCGAAGTCGTAATAGACGTTCGTCAGTTCCATGTACAGAAACAGTTCGAACTTCATCCATATTCCGAGACCAAGCACAGCCACGCCGGAAACCTACAAGACACACACGCACACACACATACACATACACACACATACACATCCATTCACACAGCGCCAGACTATTTATTTAGCGGCAATAATTCTTAAATGTTCCATCTTCGCTCAGCTGTCACTAGAAAATCCATTCAGCAGCGAAATATGAGAAGACGAAACAGCCAAAGACAATGTTCTGATTCGGATTGGACTTGGTGCACCATCGACTGATGCCCCGGACATCATGATATAGTGACGCCATAGTTGATTGATTGATTGATTGATTGATTGATTGATTGATTGATTGGTCGTTGCGAAGCGTGTTGATTGAAAAATCGAAGTCTGCAAAATGAGCGTCGCAACAGAGACAAAGACTGGTCTTTGGCAGTGGCTGCTGCAACTGAGCATCAACATTCTCTGCGATATCTTGTCATCACTTATTGTTTTCTATAAGAATTGAAATTTCGTGCTTAGACCCCCTCCCCATCCTCCTCCTCCTCCTCCTCCTTCTCCGGTTTCAGTGTCTACTTGTAGGAGTCAATTCGTTTAATCAACTGATTGCAACCTACAATATATGCGGTGTCTCGTATTGTCATGACATGGCCTAACCACGCATATATATATAAAAATCCATATATATATATATACATATATATATACACACAATGTATATATACTGTATATATATAAAAATCCAAACCATGCCAAGACAATAAGAGATATATACGATATAGGCCTATATATATATATATATATATATATATATATATATATATATATATATATATATATAAGTTATGAACTGGAACATGATCCTCGCACTTGTGCGTCGTTTTTTTTGATACAATTGAGTGAGACGCCTGCCGTTGCCCTTAGCAACTGCAAGAGCGCCCCCTAAAATGGCAGCGGCGGCGGGCGGAAGGATCGGGCGCCCGATTGCGCAGTGGAGACGGCGGAGGGGAGGGGGAGGAGAGGCAGACAGCAGCAGCAGCAGCAGCGCTGCTTCCCACTCGGGTGGACGGCGATGCGCCTCTGCACGGAGAGAGGCCACTGCACGGAGCAGCAGCAGCAGCAGCAGCAGCAGACGACGACGACAGTCTCTCTCTGCGATCGATCGACCGACCGACTGCTGCTGATGCCAGCCTCCTCTCTCTCTCTGTCTCTGTCTCTGTCTCTCTGTCTCTCTCTCTGTCTGTCTGTCTGTCTCTGTCTGTCTCTGTCTGTCTCTGTCTCTGTCTCTGTCTCTGTCTCTGTCTCTCTCTGTCTGTCTCTCTCTCTCTCTCTCTCTCTCTCTCTCTCTCTCTCTCTCTCTCTCTCTCTCTCTCTCTCTCTCTCCTTGTCTCCAGATCGTACTAGCTAAAGGAGAGAGAGGACCAAAGAATGACCAGAGGGACATTTTGAAATCGGCGACATATGTCTGTAGATGACTGTCGTTGATCTCCGTTATGATCAGAAGCAGAGGAGAGTCGCACATCGAGAGCGTCTTCCTCGAGAGAATCGTTTCTCTTTTAACATTAAGCGTCTTTTTCGTTTGACATAATTATTATCTTTGGATTTAGACGAATTCTTATACATTGTCTCCTCTCTCTCTCTCTCTCTCTCTCTCTCTCTCTCTCTCTCTCTCTCTCTCTCTCTCTCTCTCTCTCTCTCTCTCTCTCTCTTTCTCTCAAGACCTACAATGACCTACTATATGACGGGGCTTCACTGTAGAAATACAGTTAAACCCCTTTTAACGCTGACTTCATGGGATAGGAATACGTTCTGAGTACTGTATAAAGAAACACTTTGATTCTCGTCTGGTAAAAGTAAAATCCTCAGTATCCGATTGGTATTGGCGACGGGCTCTTCCTCTACTCAGCAGAGCAGCAATGGAAGCATTAATTACCAGTGATGTTGTAGATCGCTATAACCGTATAATCAAAGCAATATTGAACTAAAACAATGCATTAGTGAATTTCAGAGAGCTTTATATACAACGATAGCTTTCTAGAAGGAAATACTGCATGATGCTGTTTACAAGAGTTCATCGTCATGTTCTCTGTCCTGGGACAGGTTCAGGGCTCCATTGTTTCCATTCTCTCTCTGCGTCTTGCTTCTTCTTTGATTTCTGCATAGGTTTTGTGATGCTGTTCATCTGTTTTCATCATCCAGTCCAGTAGCATCCTCCTCCTTGGTCTTCCTTTTGTCTTTCTTTCTTCATTCAATTAAAAGAGTTATGATCTCATTTTATTCAAAACATACTCTCGGCACACACTGCCAACAGAACATTGCGCTTTAGAAACTCGTTGATTTATGTAGCGCCGCGCCGACTGCGTTTACCGCTGAAAAACCTAAATATATATTATAAATTATGAAATGGCGGCGTCTTCTTACCCAGAAGATGAAATTGAATATGGTCAGAAGGATCTTCATGCACGCCACAGCCGGACCCGACTGAAGAGCGGAACCCACTCGACCGGCCATCGTCCGATTGACTCACAGGCCTTTATTAGCGACGATTAACCGACCCTTATGTAGTTCCCGGGCGAGATTCGCGGCAGAAAGAGACCGAGTTTTTCCGAATTGGAAATAAGCGGTCGATGTTCGTCTAATTTATCTACGGCGGCGGCGGCGGCGTCTGTCCCGCCCGGCACGCACCCGCTCGCCCGCCCGCCGCTTGGCCACCGCACCTAGAGCCACGTCCGTCGTTTGTCGATAGGTGGCAGCAGCGATTCGCCACTTACACACAATGAATAATTATTACAATGCCTTCTCTCTCTCTCTCTCTCTCTCTCTCTCTCTCCCTCTCTCTCTCTCTTCCTCTTTCTCTCGTCGAGGAGAACGACTCTATCGATCGAATGTACGAGATGACGTCATCGCAGATATTAAGAAGTCTCGAGTCTGAGTGTTTTTACATTTCGGGTAACCATGGAAACCCGAGTCGTCGACTATGTTAACAAGGAAAAAATATCCTTTCTCCGACGCACAGTTAGAGCCGTATAATGCAGGCAGGCGCTCAGAGGCGTAGCAGCCATATGGACAACCTGGCCAAATGCCAAGGGCCCCCGACCTGAAAAGGGCCCCCGACCCGAGCCAAAAAATTTTGTTTCGCAAAGTTGTAAAGTTATCAGATCGAAAGACCGGCAAGCAAAAAAGGTCGTCAACATTTTCGCATACTTGTCAGGTCGTCTCTGGAAAGGGCCCCCTGCCCGTTTTTCGCCAAGGGCCACGAGCATATTGCTACGCCACTGCAGTAAATCAGCGTTCAATTTTAGAGGGTAGTGGTTTAAACCCTCACCCCCCACCCTTTGGTTCAAGGACAACTCCTTATTGGATACTGGTATGTCTGGCTTTTATCTGTCATGTGGTTTTACCTTTCCCCATCCCACACTGGAGTTCCAAAATGTCGATATGTGAGTCGCTAAGCCCCACCCCACCAGGGACGTAGCTAGGCATGGGCTTGGGGGAGCTTAAGCCCCCTCCCCAAACTTGAAGCTAGCCCCCCAAATGAACGCAAGCCCATATGGTGTTGCGGGATCAAAAGTTTTGTTGGTGCAGTTAGTGCAGTCTTCAGTGATCAGCATCCATAGCACCAATAATTTTACGACCTAATGGTAACGATTTTGTGGTGTCATTAACTTAATTCGCTGTGGTGCTATACAGTAGATATTCGCATGGGCGTATTTAGAAAGGCTTAAAGGGGTAAGCTGAAATTTAAGAAGTTCGAAAAATAACTTCTATTCTATGTTCTGCAGTGACATGCAGTTAAGCTTATTAAAATGCTGCAGTTTCGCTTAATTTCCTCTTTTTTGCTCCATAATTGTTTAAATCAGACGAAAGCTGATTGCAATTTGTAACGACGCAGTAACGAAACATTTATTAATTATGGAGCGCATAATAGGCGGATTTAGAGTTTAATATTTGGGTAGGCTAGCATGGGGGTATGGGGGTGCCATCCAGCACGCGGTGTTGATGGAAAAACATTTTTTTGTTTTAGTGGGATTAGTTGGGTAGGCTTAAGTCTACCCTAGCCTTTAATAAAATCCGCCTATGGAGAGCATACTTTCTTAAAGTTTTCTTTACTTTACTACAGTTTTTTTACTAATTGCACAAATTAAGTTATGAAGCAAATAGTACCTAAAACAAATTTTAAAATATTTTGCGGTGCAACCGAAGGGAATGACCAAAGACCAAAGGCCAAAGACCAAAGACCAAAGGCCAAAGACCAAAGACCAAAGATCAAAGGCCAAAGACCAAAGATCAAAGGCCAAAGACCAAAGGGGTACGCTATGGATCAGGAGCATACCCCCTAAATACGCCACTGGATATTCGCCAGGTCTTTCACTTAGTTGATGTCCCTCGTTCTCGTGCAATCAATAGCGTTAGTGTATAGCATGAAATGGCTTGGTGTGCTCTATTTCGAACCCTGTAGATCTAAATTGATAATGATATTATTGATTATTCTTGCAAAAGTTAAAGCAATGAAGATGGAACAAGAGGAAAATGTGGACTTTGTCGGAGAATTTCTTCAAATCGATTAGATTTTTACATATCTAGGGCCTATATACAGCGAATAATTATCTGATAATAACAGACTATTTATCGTTGAATTATGATGCAGTGCTCAATGCAGACTGTCGAATATCAGTTGCAATTGAAATGGTTTTTAACTACTGTGAGATAAACGAACCAGCTGATGTATTTCTTACAAAATTACGTTAAACTGAGGTCCAAAGTGTGTAGTACCTAAAATAAGAAATTACAGACATGGAACCTGTTGATACCAGACCTGTGATTTTGTGTCCAAACTGCTCTAAAACACACGTATGAGCATCTATGATTTCAAAAAATTTTCAGGGGGAGAAACCCCCGGACCCCCATTCCAAGGGGGCCGCGTCTAACGCGGCCGGGAAGCGTCTAACGCGGGGAATGGGTGGAAAAGGAAGGGGAGTGAATCTTGGGCTTCAGCCCCCCCTCAAATCTAAAATCCTGGCTACGTCACTGCACCCCACACCATTGCTTTTTAAAATATCGATCATTGATCACTGCAGATATACTAAGAGCGATTGATTGCCACTTTAACTGAAGAGAGAGAAATACAGTTTAATTAAAACTGAACACTGATACCAAAAAGCAACACATTAATCGTCAGGTCCATTAAGAAACTGAGAGGCCCGGACCATTTCCAAATCTTGAGGAGGCCATGAAATCCAATGGTTGCGGACTATTGGGGTATTATAACTATGGACTACTAGTCCTGGACTAGTAGTCCATAGTTATAACATTGAAATTTAAAAGCAATCAAATAACACGCAGTATATTACTTTTACAACGGGTATAGATTATTTAGTACGTAGAGTCGAGTATTCGGCGCCCGGGGCAATTAAGGCAAAGGCCTACGTTTTTCGCCCCTAAATGTCTAATGGTCGGTGAAGACCTTTTTTGCTCATCAGACTTTTCACGACGTTGCAGGAGAAGTAGAGTGCAGAATGACCTTTTCCCTGTCATACTGGCAAAGACGTCGTGAATAAAATCAACCTCCAAAATTTCTGCCCCCCCCCCACAGGACGGTGCCCGGGGCAGCTTGTCTCCCCCGCCCCTAGCTACGGCTCTGTTAGTACGCCTGACTGATTGCAAACATAAACCTAAATAGAAGATTATATTAAAATTCATCCGAATAGAATATAGTATCACTATGATTCATTCAGAAATCACTATTAGGCCTACAATTTACAAATTACACGAAAATTCAATATTGTAATGTGAAAAGGATATTTAGGCTAACATCGATCTCAGTCAGACATTAACGTAAAAAAGACGCCCTAAGGATTGGAGGCTCGGGCCAAATGGCTCCGCTGGCCCCCTCTGATTGGTCCTGGAAATCGTAGGCCTCTGCATAAATTCAGTCGAAGGGTTTGCTTATTAGGGTCTTAGACCATTGGGAAGGAGTCAGATGGCGGGAAATTCTAAACGACTGATGTCATCTAGCGATTAGAAATGCAAATGCTAAGAATGTGCTTCAAATCATTGCCCGGATTCAAAGTAGGTCTAAAGACAGGACACGGTGAGATTTGAGCGACGAGTTTCCCTATCTCCAATTTGATTAATTAAACGACAGCTAAATGCCAGGGACTTATAAGCAATACTAAAGCTCCTTCTCATCAGTTTCCTAATTATAAGTAGGGCCTACATGTACTCTGTTAATCTAGTAGCCTAAGCCTCAGCATGATGCTACTACTGCATGCTTGGAATAAGCGAGCTATTTAATTGGACTATAGGCCTAGGCCTATATGGGTTTAGTCCCATATAGGCCTATATGGGTTTAGTCCTATGAAGCGTGCGCCTCTAGGTACTGTAGCTTTAAACTATAGCTGTTATTAACAGCTTACATCCGCTAAATTATAATCTGAGTGCCATCAGTCTTTGTCAATGCAACATCATTTAGACAAAGAGCAGTGGCGTCGCCAGGAGTTTTTGGTTGGGGAGAAGCCAAAAGGTGGCTAGCTGGCGTGTAAGATTCCTTACCCACTCCTCCACAAAAAACTTTCTCACAGGCTTTGCGCGAATCTGGTAGGTGGTCTATGGCAGGTGGGGGGAGGAGTTTCCCATTTTGCCCCGTGGCGACGCTAATGGTTCCGAAATATGTGCATTTGAACGCGGTGAGCATTTGAACGTGGAGAGCATTTGAACGCAAACAGCATTTGAACGCGGTGAACATTTGAACGCGGTGAGCATTTGGACGCGGAGGGCATTTGGACGCGAATTTTTGGTTGGGGTAGGCACCTTCCCACCCCTCCATAAATAACTTTTTCACCGGATTTGCGCGAATCTTGTAGGTTGTCTGGCCCACAGTCTGGGGCAGGTTGGGGGGGAGGTGCCCCATTTGCCTCCGTGGCGACGCTAATGACAAAGAGCTACTTAGACACATTTACACAGTCAGTGATCGCCGTGCATGGGATAATGCACTTTTGTCTTGTTAATCCTCTCCCATTATAAATAAATTATTGCGGCAAAATTAACAAAAATCGGAGTTTTAAAACCTGCATCCATAAGGTTTGCCTACCGATACTAGCCTACAACACAGCTGAAAATACCAGCAGAGCCTGACATGACAGCCGTACACAAACGCAACAGCGGTGATCAGAGGCTCGCATGAATGGAAGGCAGCCAAAGCATTGGACCCAAACTAAATCTCATCGAATGTTTCAGAATTTTACCGACATCAAAATGCATAACGTAACAGTTTTTGGACAGGCAAATTCTGTATATTTATACTGTAAGGCAGAATCAACATTGAACTTGGCGCGAGCGAGGACTATTCCAGGCTCCATGGCCTCATGCAGACATTTCTCGCACAAAATCTCCACCCAATCACCGCAGATAACCAAACAGACATCTGGCACTTTTGCACCAAATATAGACAAAGAAGCGCTCTCCCCTTCTTTTCCCTCTTCTCTCCCTGAACATAAACAGCTGAACATATTACATTTCCCAGCCTCTGAACACGTGACCAGAGCCGTACAAAGCTACAATTGCGCCCGTACCTAGTATGGATCTGGTACCCACCTTCAAATGCTACTATCTATATAAATATGTAATATAGGCCTATCAGATGTATTAATATACAATACATTATTTAACTAATAATAATTTATATAAGCGCCATTTTGCGCTTTATTCTGTGTAGACCCATTTCCTTCCCGGTTCTTTTCACTTCACAAAGAAATTATTAAATGTTTAAACATTATAATAAATAATAATTATGCACTTTTATAGCACCATTTATAATACTATAAAGGTATCAATCGATGATACTTCAAATATATCCGCAAAAGACCGGATCATTCCAGGAATCAGTCAGTGAGAAAGTGAACATCACTTTGTCCACTTACCTTCATTACAATTGTACAATTCTAGCAAAGTCATCAATAATGCTGTCATTATTTAAAGGCTATAGGTCTACATCGTACTCAATTGAAACCATTGAAAATTTTGTCAAACATTCTTGTTCTTTGGTCGATCTTAAATAATTTCTTGCTAGTCTCTTACGCACGAAAAACCAGTGACTGGGATTGCTTCAAAACTCCGAAGTGCAATTTCAATCAGGGTGCGATTTGTGACCTGGAGCAGTGGGGGGGGGGTATGTCGAGCTTGGGGAGGATGTAGTTGTTGGGGAAGTGTAGCAGTGGGGGGTGTAGTGGTGGGGGAGTGTAGCAGTAGGGGGATGTAGTTGGGCAGTGTGTGGGGAATCCCCCTTCCCCCTACAAATCGCGCCTGATTTCAATGTTTGTGCAAATATCTGTCAGTGCATAACTTAAGTGTGAATCAGCTGCAAGATTTCAACCGGACCAGATTTTTTGAAGCTCGCCATCAAAGACATTCCTTGAAATTTGAAACCATAAACTTTCGACGTTAAAATTCAATTGTACCCATTATACATGTATATGTTTTTGGCATGGGGTGGCAGAACGGTCCAGAACACGAAGCATTAACTGGTCTCACGACAGATGTCCCCAAAGAGTCCATTGCTGAGGCAAGATCCTTCCATTAGCGTCGCCATGGGGGGAGCAAATGGGGGCAACTGCCCCCTCCCCAACCTGCCTCAGACCACCTACCAAATTCGCGCAAATCCGGTGAAAAAGTTATTTTATATATATGGAGGGGTGGTAAGGTGAAAAAGGAATCTGACACGCCAGCTCCTTTTGCCTACCCCAGTGGCGGCTCCACAGGGGGGCTGGTGGGCTCGTGCCCCCTACTGAGTGCCTGGCCCAGGTGCCCCTCTGTTGGGACCCTATACTTAATACTACAAACCTAACAACAAATGGTTGCCCCCCACATGATTAGAAGTTGCCACCCCAACGCCCCCATTTGCCAAATCCTGGAGCCGCCACTGGCCTACCCCCAATCAAAAATTCGCGTCCAAATGCCCTCCACGTCCAAATGCCCACCGCGTTCAAATGCTCACCGCGCCCAAATGCCCTCCGCGTCTAAATACCACCGCGTCCAAATGTCCTCCGCGTCCAAATGCTCACCGCGTCCAAATGCTCACCGCGTTCAAATGCCCTCCGCGTCCAAATGCCTACCGCGTTCAAATGTCCTCCACGTCTAAATGCTCACCGCGTTCAAATGCCCTCCGCGTACAAATGAACATATTTCGGAACCATTAGCGTCGCCACGAGGGCAAATGGAGGAAACGCCCCCCCCCCCACCTGCCCTAGACCACCTGGAGGGAGGGGTGGTGCCAGGTCTCAAAGTCGGGGTGTTGGGGTGTCAAAATATCCCTGGGTTGGGGTGTCGGTCTCAGATTGGGGTATTGGTGGTGTAAAAATATCCCTGGAGCCGAATGAAGTGACTAGATAATTACAGAACCAGCAACTGCCCGTGGACAACGCTCCCTAGATCGAGAGTAGAGACCGCAATTGTCTATTAGAATAGTGTATAGGCATATTAGGCTGTGGTGTACAGTTTAGACACCGATGTAACATTAAGCGAAATCAAAGAAAGCTAAATTTCTTAATACTGATTTTGTTTGCCCAATACCTGAAGAAAGCAAAGTAACTCGGGCAATTCATCTGCGCCCCTTGAAGGGGCCCCCCTTCTACTTGACGAGGCACCGCCCTTTGTAAGGGGCTCTGCACGTGACTGTGTCTCTGACTCTGGGCATCATAAAAAAAACTGCCTGGAGGATCACGAGAGGTTGCTGGGTGGGGCATCAAAGGGGCCACTGAGTCAACAAAGAAAACCCCAAAAAGCAACAGGAAAACAAAGAAGATGAGTATCACCTGCCTACAATCATCATCATCACCATCACCACCACCGCCAACTGTGTGTAAAGCTTGCCGTAACAGCTAACAGTACACATGTTATCACCAAATACTTTATTTTAAAGAAAAGTCTAATATTGACAAAATCTAAATGAATCTTGTACAAAGACAAAATCAACAAAAACAGGAGAAATTCAAAGACACAAAACAGGAACATTTCACAATTTCTGTGATAATTGTCATTTATTTTTAAAATGAGAAAATAAAAAACTAGGAGCATGACAAACAAACCGAAGCAGACAAGCAAACAAACATTTAAAAGGATCAGCCTCAGCTGATGAATATGCATTGGAAATCATTAATATTCAAAAGTATGAAAGCAAATGATAAAGCAATTACATCACCTATAAATAACATAACAGCATTTCTTAAACATCTTAAAACAATAACACAAATAATAATAATAATAATATTAATGAATGAAAATGAACTTAAATATCATGCAAGCCCCTGAGGGAAATTAATAAATTTGTATCTACAAAGTAATTACTCTAAGGAATATTTTAAAGTAATTAACCTCACTTTAACAGCTGGCCAATGAGAAATTAGCAGTCTTTAAAGTCATATTTTAAACAAATCAATCTATAAGAGGAGTTTGGACTAGAAGCATGTGTACAGATAAAAGCAATTTGAAACACAATTTCTGACTCACTTAACCTTCAATATAGGCCCCTATTACAAGATGAGTATTTCCTATTCACAATGGCTCTCTTAGCTCTTCATATGAAAGATTTAGTCTTCCTATGAGATGCAAAAGAACCAAATATCTTTAATGGAAAGTCTGAAATTGTGCTATAGAAGCAACACCGTAGGCTCTCCACACAGCTTCCATTTTAAACTGTGACAGTGGCAAAATGAAATCGTGATGCATACAGTCATAGGTTGATAATAATAATAATAAAGAGCAATCAGATTATCATTGAAAGAATTAAATTAATGTAGAATTACAAAGCTCTTCTGCGTGACTCTTCTTACATATTCCATATTGAATACATTTACAGTCAAAAGGACAGTCCACAGAAACTGAGCTATCAAATCTTCCGATATGCAGCCACTGACATGCTATAAGATGATACCGCGTCATCACCAATGCTGTCATCAATCACAAAGCTGATCACAGTAAACAAAAAATAACTTTCGTGCTACTGTACACCAGTGGGCAGCAAGAAAAGATAATACACAGATGCATGGATCAGCTAATGTCGTCAGAAAAGTACATTAACAGCAAAGCCAGAAAACATGAAACTACCAGTAACTGTAGCAGATACACATTTCCAGATTACAGTGAATCCTAAACACCCAATAAGACAATGGAAACTGATGAACTCTTCGAAATACAGAACATTCATAATCTGCCACAATTGTAATAACTAAGCTTCAATTACAAATACAATACATGATGAAATAAAACACAGGTAACAGGGAGTACCATTGAAATTACATCAAACGATTCATTATAAATACACAAGTAATGTCTTGTAAAAAATAATTAAATGCAGCAAACTAAATCCCTGCATTAGAAGAACGCAATGTGCAAAATCTGAGTGCTTCTGCAGCTGAAAGTTTAATCCTCAAGCATGATTTTTAAAAAGCTGCGCCAAACAAAGACATCGGTCAAACCAAACAATTGGCAAATAGAACAAATCACACAGATCTAAAAATCATCTGTAAAATGTATTTTAACATCAGCAGCTATTAGAAGGTATGACAATTAACAAATAATGCAACTCAACTTATATTTCCTTTCAAATGCAAAACTTGGAGTACAATTTTCCTGTTAAATCAAAAATTAGAAAAGCTTTCATGATTAAATTACAGCTGTGAAATATCTCTCAAAAATTTTTAGCAAAAGAAAAGCAGAATGAGTTTAAGAAAATTCAATTTTTACAGAGAAAGAAAATTTTTCACAGTATTCGTCACAACCATAAAAATATCACTAAAAATAATTATCATTTCAAATTCTTTGTCATCATTTTTAAATAAGAACATTTACAGAAAGTCTGTCCAGAAAACTGTGTTCTCGCAACATTTGAAACAATTGCTCCAGCACACAAAATTCTAAACTAATGTTAAACTTGTCAAATACTGCAATACTGATTATACAACTGTGAAGTGACACAAATTGATTCCACATCCAGCAACTGTGACCCATGACAATGCTTAACAAAGAAAATATGTTTCAACACACAGTAAATGTCACAAATGCTACGTTTGCTTAATTTGGTCACAAATCAAATTCAGATTTATTATCCACTTATTAAACCAACCAGGTTCCTTTAAAAAATTAGTAAAACATTCAATAATATTGAAACAAAACAACAAGTATACATATTTTCAGACATCTCATTTGCAATGCAGTGTATTATAAATGAATGGGATTCCATAGGGTTTGGCTGGGGATATATTAAACAGACTGAATGCAGATGTCATGTGTATAAATCTGGAGCAAGTATTCAATAACACAACTAAAAGCAAAGACAAGAGAAATTCACAATGAGAACTTATTTTCAGAGCAGAAGTACCAATCTCCTTTAGTTCTAAGCACATCTCAACAGTGCTCTGGGCCAGAAATTCAACAAAAGCACACTCATTCTAAGCACATTCACAACTTCTGACATCTATCAAGGATGCAAAACATGAAAACTGACACTTTGGAATCTCTCCTTTTCTCCCTTTCATCCAAAGGAAAATGATCTGAAGAGGAGAGACTTGAAATCATAAACACAACCACACAAACCAACAGACCAACTGACAACATATCTCAGCTAATTAAAGACCCTGGTAATTAATTTACAAACAAAACAGATAATCTGATGCATTATAAGTGGACTGCAAAAATCTAACCAATGGCTTCATAGTTAAACAAATGTCCATCCATCCATCCATCCATCCATCCATCCATCCATCCAAGCATCCATCCATCCATCCATCCATCCATCCAAGCATCCATCCATCCATCCACAGTTCAAAAAGTTCAATCAATGCACTCATAACAACAATCACTTTTGGCAATCAAAAACTATCAAAAGGAAAAAATAACAATCAATTGCTAAGGAAGTATTAAGCATTCTCAGCACCAGCATTTAAAGTTGGAACTGTCATGAAGGTCTTTGTCTTTCAACTTTCAAAAATATAAACAGTTAGGAGCTGATGAATTTTGTTTTCAGAGAGAGAGAGAGAGAGAGAGAGAGAGAGAGAGAGAGAGAGAGAGAGAGAGAGAGAGAGAGATAGAAGCGGCCAAAAGAGATTGAAATGTTGAAGCTCAACCATCTTTTGTTGATAAAATGACGACTGGCTGCAGACGAAGAAACGGACGACAAACTGAAATCACAAAAAAGATATTCTTATGAAGTTTTAACATGTGAGACTTTTTGGCTTAAACACATGGGGTGGATATGGTCTCTGGAGTTTTAATTTTCAAATTAAACTGAATAAGCAATGCTTGAATCCTGTTTAATAAGAAAACAGAAGAGTGAATTAGTCAAACTGCAATAAGGCAAAAAAATTATGAAAATGAAGAGAGAAATAACATTAAATAATAAGAAATTCTATTAATAGCAAGTGTAGACATTAAATTGGCTTCAGTCACAGGAAGACTATTCCTGGATTTAAAAATACCCCGATAATGGAAAGAGGTGGTTTAATTTTAAAGGAATATTTCACAGAAATTCTAAGACCTCACAGAAAAAGAAACGATAACTGATTCAGTTGACTAACTTCACCAAATCCCAGACCTTATTCATTATACAGAGTTTTCAGTTCAGATGCCCATTGGCTGTTCACATTTTCCCCTTGTTTGCTTCAAATGGCCATTATCAGAATAATTCATTTCACCACATTAGTGTCAGGATACACACACTGTATCTCCAGTGGCAATGTGAGAGGCATTTGGACCCAGTCAGGGTCAAATTGTCAGTAAAAAAAACAACACAATAGGGTCAAAATGGCCCAGGGCAATGCATGGGCCAGTTCCTCATGGCTGGTTTTACTCAAATTTCAGCTTAACTTTCAGCACAGTACTTAAAGCAGTGCAGCATAAATGAGAATTTATATAACTCCTCTTTAATAATGCACCTCACTTTTTCTGAGTTACATACAAGCACCACTGACCAAATTCTTCAAATTCAGGGAAAATAGAAGTAAAAAATAACTAAACAGATACTAACTGCAAAGCATAAGGCAAGCTATTTCAAGGTGGATGAACAGGAAATAATAAAGAAGTCCCTGCTATACCAAGGAGATCTGGTGGGCAGAGTAAGTAAGATCAACTGACTCACAGAACATGGGGACAGTCATGTGACAGAGGTCAGAAAGGTCACAGTTCAAATGGCAGGGGCACATTAAAAGGAGTATTCTGAATGTTAGTCAGCAGAGTTTCATTCAATTGATTACTTGTGTGAAAAAGTGCCAATCAATCGACCCACTCCATCATATGCAAATCTAAATTTAATATGCAGTGAAAACATTGTCAGTATGTTCTCTTCCATGTTGTGTGCATTTGGTGAATAAATCTTCACTCCCAGAGGACTAAGTGCACGCCCATCCATTTCTGAATAAAAGCAATAATAAAGGCTTTGGCAAACCACAACCAGTGCATTATACCTCTTGCACCACAATGTCACCTCAACTACATCGAGTAAGCCGATGTCTTCTAATCCCAAAGATACCAAATAATAGCTAAGGGACTTTGGTCAGCAGCAACAGACCGGAGGGCATAAAATTTTACAAGCTGTACTCTCCATGCCCCAAGTCTAGCTTCAAGTACAGAAATTACTACCCAAATGGTCTGTAACCAAATGAACCAAATTACCAAATGAAAAAATAATTACACACACGTCAGAATCCTAACACAAATCAAAATGTCAAACGTTAACCCCACACATCATTACAGTCCTTGCGTACTGTAGCATACACAATTACGCATCAAGTAAACGTCTGTACAGCATAGGAAGGGACTCACACGATAACAGACCCCTCATCCATCTGAATTCAGTCTCCAGGAATACAAAACAGGACAGAGTGGAAGCGAAATTAGATCTACCGTCCTTTTCATGACAGGGTCTGCATACATTACTACTATCCTATCAAATCACCAATTAAGTCCATATGAGCATTAAAAATTCAGTATACCATAATTAGGCTACACGCATTTTAGAACGTTTAAAAGCATTGTCTAAATGATCATGAGTCAAACAGAATAGAATATAAACAGAATAGAATATGCAATGTAAAGCACTCTTGACTCTAGCCCGCTAGGACAATAGTGCTATATAAATCAGCCTATAACTAACTAACTAAGAACTCAAATGTTAAATCCATTAAATTGTGCTGCCAGTCAAAGAGGCAAACTAGGATGTAACAAAATAGCAGATGGCAAGGAAAACCGAGGCAGCCTTAGAGGGGTTAGCTGTGTCCAATTAGATCACAGCTCAGATAATGCACCATAATAATGCCAACAATACAAACATACGAAACACTGTGAATAAATCCAATTCGATATCCGGGATTCTGGTTTCCATTATCCAATTGCAAAGATAACACTAAAGTCACAGATTCATTTAAACCATTATGCTATGGTAGAACTATTGTGACAGCCACACACACCAACCCCAACACCACCACCAAAACCACCAAACTGCTGATAAAATATTCTCAAAAGCATTCTGCCATCTACCATCTGAGATCCTTCAAACCGGTCAAATTCAATGCATAAGGTGTGGCCTCCTTCCACTTTATCAATCACCAAATTATTCCTATCTCAGTGATCATTGTAATTAAGCAACAATTCAAAAACCAGAAAAATGAACAGCGGTAAAAGAGATTCCTTGGAAACTGCAAACATTTTATGTCGTTAAATAGCGTTTCAAGAAGAGATTTCTGTTCAGAGAAACTCTTGTGCATTCATCGTCTTCCTCTAAATTAAAAAGTTTTTAGTTCACATCCATTACTACATATGTTGCTGACAAATCAAAACTTAGCAAACTACAGAATATTACAAGAATGTCACCTTATCTATAACTTGTTAAGCACAGGAGAAGCATACATTCTGAAATCGCATTAGGAAAAATTCTGTCCAACAAAATGTGCATCTCAAAGAGTTGCGAATTAAAAGAATTAAAAATCATAGAAAAAGAACTCTTACAGGTTTTACGAGAGGATGCAGCATCGACTGTCTCGTGGCACTGGTGACGTCATCTGACGAACAATTTCGATGAAGACCTCGTTGACATTTATGGAACTTCGAGCAGACGCCTCGAGCAGTGAGCAGCCCCACGCCTGAGCAAGATTTGCTGCTTCGTGACTGCTCACTTCACGCTGATTCTCTAGGTCGGCTTTGTTTCCCACAAGAAGAATTGGGATTTCCGTACGACCTTTCAGCCGCAGAATGTGATCTTTCATCGTTCGTATGTCGTAGAATGTCTGGAGGCTCGTTATACTGTAGACGATAATGAAGCCCTGCCCATTTTTTATGTACAGATCACGCATCGAGGCAAACTGCTCTGTCCCAGCTGTGTCGAGAATTTCAAGGACAGAAGGGCTGCCATCCACTTCGATTTCTTTTCGGTAGAAATCCTCAATTGTTGGGTCGTAGCGTTCCATAAATTTTCCCGAAACAAATTTCACGGTAAGGGCACTTTTACCAACGCCCCCACTTCCCAACACAACGACCTTCAATTCACGCATGGCTTTGACGGCGTCTACTCTCGCTAAATATCACGACTCAAGTGGAAGCGACCGGAGTCCAGCCAAACTATAAACATCCGATGAAAATTCGCACTAAACCTCCCACAAAAATCTATCTCAGAACCTCTTTTCTTCATCAAAATCTCCGCCACAGTTCACAAAAGAACGCCGTAAAATACTAATAATTTCTCGGTGTTTATAGTCCCTATAAAACCATTGATTTCATAGACGTTTAACTTTTACTTCAAGAAACTTTCAACAACAGAATCTGGGATTTCAGTGCTAGATAAATGACCGGATGGAAAGCGAACGGCGACCGCGGCTCCTTTCAGTCACCAAAGTATCTTAAATTAAAGGAATTTCGCTGAATAAGAAACTTTCCGTTGGTGAATATCTTTAATTTCACCGACCGGAAGTTACTTACAACCGACGACGGTATATTAATTCTCCGGGTCGCAAGTCGCAACCGTCAACACCAGCGCCATCTATCTGTCAATTTTATGCAGTGCAGCACTTCCAGTTTTGTCTATCCATAATCCTGCCAGGGTTATTTCTAGGGTTGTGAATTTGGGAGTTTCGGGAAAATTTGGGGTGTCGGAATTTGGAGATTTCTGCCGAAAAAGTCGGACAAGCAAAAAAACCTTATCAAGTCTCCCAAAATGTCTAACAAGCAAAAAAGGTCATCCCTGCCCTCAAATTGGGAGGAGTGTTGGGGAGTTCCGGGTCTCAAATTCGGGGGTGTTGGGGGTGTCAAAATATCCCTGGATTGGAGGTGTCGGTTTTAGATTTGGGGGTTGGGGGTCTTAGGGGTGTAAAAATATCCCTGTATCCAGCCCATCTCAAATCGGATTCAGTCCAGCCCTCAACTTCTACAGAGCCACATTTCGTTAAATGTATAAACCTCAGCCAATTGTCCTCCGAAACATTCTAATCGATAGTAGGCCTACGTGGCCTATTGGGATACAAAATGGGCGTACCCAATTATTTGCCGACCTCGGGGCAGTGGCGTAACAACAACCCCGGCAATTACGGGCAATGCCGGGTACTTTGCCTTCTTCCCTGGTTGAGCAAGCAAATATTTTAAGCGTCTTGAAAAATATCTATAAAATTTTATTATTTTTTTTGTGCATGAAGAATCTTGCACCATCTGTAACGCTGTTGTATTGAGATGACCATAAAACATAGGGCCTAATTAGATATTTGTAGAGTCGCCAGTTTCTAGATGTTCTTAAAACTGTTTACCAACCACGGCGGCCTGTATCCATAGGTGGCGATCGTGGGGTGTTGGGGGGGGGGCGTGAGATCGCCACCAGGTTTGAGCCACCCCTGCATAATTGCTGCCATTTCAGCAGCTATATATAGGCCACAAGAGTTGCCTCAAGTTTGGCTGCAAGCAACAAAGTCTATGAAGCTGCATATAGCAGTGGTTCTTAATCGGGGGTACTCGTACCCCTTGAGGGTACTTGAGGTACGTTGTGGGGGTACGTAGAATGATTCCGGAAATAAAGTTGGTTTTGAAGACTTTTGCTAGGATTTACTCTATATAGGCCTATACTATACACATACTGTAGAGTCTTTTGCTGGGCTTTTCTCAGTGGGAACGCACGGAAACGCCGTTCCCACACCTTTTCCGCCAGATTGTATATATAATTATGGATATGTAATAATGTGTTTGGGAACGTACAGATGCGGCGTTCACACGCCTGTTTTGTTGATGAGTAAAAAAGGATGGGTTCCCAGACCTTTTTTCCTAGAAAAAAAGCACTGGACTTTTGTACTAAATTAGAGATTTTTAAAAATTCAACATTTTTCTGGCGTATGTGCAATCTGTGACAGATTTTTGTTGCAGTTTAAATTGTTTTCAATATATTGCGGAGCATAAACTTATGTCCTTGGGTAGGGTAGGCTGGTAGGGGTATTGATTTATTGGCATCAGGCACCATTCATTCAGTGAATCCACTTTATCTTCGTCAGTGGCGTAGCCAGGATTTTCCGAGGGGGCGTACGAAAG
Organism: Metaphire vulgaris; assembly: GCA_018105865.1. Taxonomy (NCBI): domain Eukaryota; kingdom Metazoa; phylum Annelida; class Clitellata; order Crassiclitellata; family Megascolecidae; genus Metaphire; species Metaphire vulgaris. Next base: position 404,797 of record CM030860.1, on the reverse strand, counting down.
TCCATTCCCAACTTCGGAAATTCGTGACAGGGAAACAGGTCGTCACTTATTATTTCGCTTAGTTAACCTAGGTCCATGGGCGTAGCGACGGGGGTATATCGGTATATACCCCCTCCAATCAGTCTACCTTAAAGCTTTTTATGTGATTTACACGTGGTTATGTGTGGTTTATATTGTTTATGTGGGTTATAGTTCAGATTTATACCCACCCAAAATATTTATACCCTCCCAAATCAAATTTCTGGCTACGCCCCTGCCTAGGTCCTATATACACCTATATTGATATTTTTGTTAGCTTCTTTTCTTTTTTGCTACCTTTAACCCGATTTTGGCGTCCCTCTACCCACAGAATAATAATACGCTATAAAAAAGTTTGGGTCGGCCAACCAAAAGGGCTTAAACCCCACCCATAGAGGGCGCCACAAGCCAAATATTGGGTGGGCCAACATGGCCTGTTTGAAATTGGACAATGCAAGGACTAGGGCTACATGCAGTAGGCTATAGATATGCAAAAATTCAGAAGAGTGATGAAACGAATTAAAACCACATTTTCTTGTGTCCCCATCTTTGCTGTGTCAAACCGTACTAGAATTGTCAATATATTCTGTCTCAATTTTTTCCTAGAGCTTTCGAAATGCCACGAAAAACAATGAGCCATTTGAAACGACGCTATAAAAAGTCTTTCAGAAATCTATTTTCTGTCAAATGTCTACAAAATCAATCGAGAGATAAGATGGCGCTTAAGAGAGCTGGTTTCTTCTATTATAGGTTTTATAGACCACAAAATATTATAAAATTGATACCCTGTTTGAAATTGGACAAAGCAAGGACTAGTGCTACAGTAGGCTATAGATATGCAAAAATTCAGAAGCGTGATGAAACGAATTACAGTAAAACCATGGAGGGCGCCACAAGCCAAATATTGGGTGGGCCAACATGGCCAATATTTCAGAGTCAAGACAGCGCAGAGAGAAATTCTTGCCGTTACGATCAATCGATCATTGAAAAAACACAGTTGCATGGTTATATAAATATAATAATTTTGAATGGCCTTCCACATCTGTGACATCTCAATTACATATGGTAATATTATGCCAATATATTGGGGATTTGGGGTTATTAGTTCCACAAAACTTTGAAATTTGCCAATTGAAATTGGGTGGACCAAACACATTGTGGCCCATTGGGCCTAAATATTGGGTGGGCCATGGCCCACCTGTCCCACCGTGTTGCGCCCCCCATGACCCCACCCCCACTCCTATGCAGTGGCGGCTCCACCGGGGGGCCAGGGGGGCCCGTGCCCCCTATTGAGAGCCTGGCCCCCAGTGGCCCCCAGTTGGGACCCTATACTTAATGCTACATACATTAAACAACAAATGGTTGGCCCCATGATTAGAAGTTGCCCCCAACGGCCCCCCACTTGCCAAATCCTAGAGCCGCCACTGCTCCTATGGCAGCGCCACTGATCTTCGTAATGTATAAAACACCAAACGCGAATTCGCCGTCCAAAGTTCTGATCAGAATTAGAATGTTCTTGCATTCGCTCAACCGTGACCGGTATTTCTTTTCCGTAAAAAGTGTGTAGAGGCAACACGTCTCTAAGGTCTTTTGGCAAAATCCTGAATGGTAGAGACTTTCGCTACAGAAACGAATTCTTGTCGCTTTTGACAGGAAGAACCCCGTAGACCGCTTCCCGTCCAAACAGATCTTGTATACAACACATGTAGGTCGCGATATTCTTAAAATGCGACTCAAACTTTTAGTTACGTATCGTGATCATCTACATTTTATCTTTGATTCGAAGAGGAAGACTGGGGAATTTCCATTATCAGTCATTCGATTATTCGCAGCAGAAATGCGAGATGATCACTGATGCGTAACTGCCAAGTATTTCGCAAATATTCGTCATGTGAGACGTTGATCGGTAGGCGCCTACTTAGTTAATAATTTTAAAAAATCGTCCTCATATCGTTCATTGAACACGATTCGCACTAATCGAACTTGTAAAGGCGAAAGTTTACCAGTGAAAAATTAACACTTACACTCCACGACATTTCACGTCTTTAGGGTGTATGCTGTCGAAGGATAGGCCCAGGGCCATATTAAGGCGGGGGCTGAGGGGGCTATAGCTCCCCTCTCCGGCCCATCATGAAAATAGGCCCACCGATTTTCGAAATAACCTTTTTTGCTTGTCAGCACGATTTTCAGCACGATTTGGAAGGGAGATAACCTTTTTTGCTTGTCAGAGATTTTCAGTATAGGCGACGGCCTCTTTTCTCATCCCCGGCCCCTCGGACCTTAATCCGGCCCTGGATAGGCCTATTATAACGTTGACCAGGCCAGACTTACTTTGGCCACACGAATTGTCTAAATTAGCGTAACATGGCGTCTAAGGATAATGGACTGACATTGGATCCTCAACTGTCTATTTCGGTGTAGGATTCGATTGAACGCCATCAAGTAAGAAAACGATGAAAAAGCAAAGCAAATGCAGACATTTAGCAATCGAAGGTATTCAAACTGCGATAGAGAGAGAGAGAGAGAGAGAGAGAGAGAGAGAGAGAGAGAGAGATTTAGAGAGAGAGAGAGAACATAAATCATTATAACGACCGTCTATTAATTGTATCGATAAATAAAGCAGAGTAAACTCATGCACACGGGTTTCAGTCATTTTAACCCGTTATATGCGAGCTTATTTCGAATAACATAAGTCAAAATAGCCGTTAGCCCTGCCTACTGCGCTATATAAATTGTCAATAAATAGAATGTTCATATAAAGCAATGCTCCGCGCAGCGAGCGACTTCACGGTGCTAGTCCTTCGGTGCGTCTGGCAAATGACTACATGCTCTGTTCGTAGCTATTGACATATTCCTCCTCCTCGTGACTCGTTCCTTCAGTCGCTTCGGACGACATCGCCTGATTTTCGTAGGTTGCAGGTGGTACTGCACCCGGTGTGCTTGGGCGAGGCTGACTCTTTCGGGACTTATGCATCGGACCGAGTATCGTTCTCTTTCGATAGCCCCTCTGAATGACCGGCTGTTTAAAAGACAGGACATATATATATATATATATATATATATATATATATATATATATATATATGAGAGGTAATCCACTGTAGAAGAAGTCAATCAAGAAACTTCTATGGCGCCACTATCATAATAATGCGCGGCGCATCAGCAGATGGCGCACCAAATCCAAATCGAATCAGAACCAGGTCAGGTCAGGCCGGAAAGTCAAGCACAATTATTGTCACGTCAGGCCTTTGTCTCAAGTGCCACTGTCATCAGGAATGACGATTGGCGAAGAAAAATGACGCCTAAGACGAGGAATGACAACCATGCTGCTGCTGCTACTACTGCTACTACTACTACCACTACTGCTGCTGCTGCTACTACTACTGCTGCTGCTGCCACTACCACTGCTGCCACTACTACTGCTGCTACTACTGCTACTACTGCTACTGCCACTGCCACTGCTGCACTGCCACTGCTGCTGCACCACCACCACCACACCACTGCACCACTGCTGCTGCTGCCACCACTGCTGCCACCACTGCTGCTGCTGCTGCACCACCACCACCACTGCTGCTGCTGCACTGCTGCTGCTGCTGCACCACCACCACCACCACCACCACTGCTGCTGCTGCTGCTGCCACCACTGCACCTGCCACCACCACCACCACCACTGGGACCACTACCACCACCACCACCACTGCTGGACCTGCTGCTGCTGCTGCTGCTGCTGCTGCTGCACTGCTGCTGCTGCACCACTGCTGCACTGCTGCTGCTGGGACTGCACCACCACCACCACCACTACCTGCTGCTGCTGCTGCTGCTGCTGCTGCTGCTGCTGCTGCTGCCACTGCTGCACCACTGCTGCTGCTGCACCACCACCTGCTGCTGCACCACCACCACTACTACTACTGCTACTGCTACTGCTGCTGCTACTACTACTACTACTACTACTACTACTACCAGGCCCCTAGTACTACTACTACTGCTACTAGAGATAGCATTATTGCTAATAGTCTAATACTGCGCTGCTGATGCTGTTTTTCTTGTGATGCTTTATAGTTATAAGACGCAGTGGACGATATATAATCAAGGTGTTGTCTTACCTCAGGTGAGGCAGAACCTTGCATTCCGAGTTCGATATCGTTTGGATCAGTGTTCGTATTAAGTGTTAGATGAGTTCCATTCTTGTATCCTCCTCCTCCGTTTCCTGCTTTTCTCAATTCCACTCCTCCTGCTCCTCCTCCTCCTGCTCCTCCTGACTTTGATTGCGTAAGGATGACGGTCCTCTTCCGGAAACTCTTTCCGAAGATCTGACTCTTTCTTCTTCCGGTTTCCTCTTCGTTTGGACCTAAAAGGGTGACGTCGTTTGCATTCAGACGACCGATCTTCTCGCATTCAGCGTTTGATTAACGAAGTCGAAATGACTGACGACGTGCTGCGGAGAAAGAGACTAGACCGGCTTAAATCCAGCCGACCAGGGTCGATAACGACCCGATCATTGATTATGGGTCCTCGGTCATTGGTCCTGGGTCAGAGGTCAGGGTCGTTGGTCAGGATCGACAAATGAAGGTACGAACGCTTTGCTTTGACCACAAAATTAAAATGTTCTGAGAATAAATGGTCTGTCGACCACGTGACCTGTTGTGACATTTGACTCCTGGGTCAAACGCCCTTTTATATCGTGACGTTCGAATAATGAAAAGAATCTCTTACTGATGTAAAATTCTTCGAACTCCTGATTAACGTCAATTCCAAAGAAGTCGTCGATCGCTTCCGGAATAAAGAAGTTCAAGACGAAGACGACGATTCCAATGACGCACGCAATCAGACCTTAAGAGGAAATACACCACAACGCTACACTTTGAAAGAGAGGTAGACAGATAGGTAGGTAGGTAGGTAGGTAGGTAGGTAGGTAGGTAGGTAGGTAGAGAGAGAAAGAGAGAGAGAGAGAGAGAGAGAGATACTAGATTTCAGACAAAAGATATTAATAAGCAAAGAAGGAATTGCCATCTGAAAGGGTTTTTGTGAGAGAATCCGAGGAACCATGCAGAAGGACTTTTTATGACTCAACAACGTTTGCCAGATTAGCAATTCTATTCTAAGAATTTTACGTCAATTGTCAAAATGTGAAAACTCATCGGTAATTCCGCCATCGAACGACCCCTCTGACCTCACCTATGACCAGACCAGGGACGGTTCTACGTTGGGGATGACTGGGGATGCATCCCCCACCGAGCTTTTTTTGCTTGTCAGGATTTACCGGGTCGGAGCCGCTATCCTTGTGTGCAAAACGGAGCTGATGACCTTCTTTGCTTGTCTCAAACTTTTTTGGGATTTCGTTGCATCCCTCTCCACCAGCTTCCTAGAAATTCATTGCATCCCCCCACCAAGAATTCTTGGAACCGCCACTGCCCATGACTCTACCGTTTGGAGATAGTCGTTCAAAATAATTCGGAGTGGCTGCGCCTACCCATTGCCATACACATCCAGAAGCTCCATCCCCAGTGGAAGACGAGGTTTCCGTCTGGAAAGGGGATCTCCAGTTGGTTAGAGTTGCGTAGAGAGGCGTAGATGATGTTGGCGATGAGCAACGATCCTCCGGTCATCAGCGAACAATAGGCGGCGTAACGGATCACCATCTTAGACAGAACCAAAGTCAACAGCCACAGTGGAAGCGCAGTCCTACAGTATATGGAAACAACAAATCTAAAAACCCTGAAACCTCACTGACACAACAACAACAACAACAACAACAACACTCAACATCATCACCGAATAAAGAGTCACAGCGCAATAAAACGGAAATAATTATTAATTCCGAGGAAAGAATACAGTTGACCGTTTTCTGGTCAGTTGTTGTAGTACTGGGCAGGGCGCGATTTGTAGGGAGGAAGGGAGATTCCCCCCCCCCCACTGCCCAACTGCATCCCCCCTACTGCCACATCCCCTCGCCACTACATCCCCCACTGCTACACTTCCCCAACAACTACATCCCCAAGCTCGACATATTTCTCAACCCCCCACTGCTCCAGGTCACAAATCGCACACTGGTACTGGGCGTCGTTGAGAATCAGCGAAAACTTAGAGTATAACATATCTCTACAGCAGTGCATGGATGATTTCCTGAATATGTCTACCGTCATTTTGAGGAGTAATAATAATAATAATAATAATAATAATAATAATAATAATAATAATAATAATAATAAATGATTATTATCTCGTATAGTCGGCGTATCTCACCAGACCATGATGTGAGCGAAGTAGCCTGCGTTGCGGTAGAATCTGCCCCAGCGGAGTCCTTCTCCGTCCGGAGTGAAGTACTCGGCCACCCAGAGGATCGGGTAGGGAGTCCCTCGGCGCTGGTGATCGCGGAACTCTCGGTTGAATTTCCCAGCTACAACGGAAAAGAGTCGACGCTCAGCAGAAGACCTCCTCAACTGCCGACGCTTCTTGTAATAATAATATAGGAGACGGCAATGGACCATTGGTCAAATGGGTCGGCAATACTCGATGAGTTACATGCACACGGGTCATGGGTCGAATTGGTCACCAATGAGTTACATGGTTCATGGGTCATTTCGAGTGACCCACTGCCGTGTTTTAGTCGTGGGTGAGTTTTGAGCAGGGGGTTGAGGACTGAAATTCTTTGCATGATAGAAACTGCATGTACCAGATACGCTTTTTTGGGAGGGTTGCAAAGTTAGCTGGGAGGGTTCAACCCCACCCCACCCCAGAGCAACTCCAACCCTGACCCACTGACATCTCAGATTTTTTTGACAGACAGGGTCTGACTTTGAGAGAGACAGACAGAGACAGACAGAGACAGACAGAGACAGACAGAGACAGAGAGAGACAGAGACAGACAGACAGACAGAGAGACAGAGACAGAGACACTGAGAGAAAGAGACGCAGAGGGACAGAAACAGAGACAAAGAAGAGAGAGACAATAGACAGAGTACCTCTTGGGCCGAATCCAGCAGCCCCCTGTACCCATCCGTTGTTATCCCATCCTAATCGTTCGTTATAATCGATTGTTTCGTTGACTCTTCCGTTGTCGAACGTTTGGATTCTCGGAATTCCTGTTGAGACAAAAAGCGCTCAAACCGTCAAACGGTCACTTAACGATCGTCACCTCAAATGACTGCTGCAGTCGAGAATTCGTTCAACCAAATGATGCAAATAATCGCTCTACATGCAAACGGGTGACAGCGGTATCCATAGCAGGGATATTTCTTGGATTGTGAATTTGGGGTTGTCGACCTCAAATGGGGGGTGTCCGGAGCTAATTAGTATGCATTTTGTATGCACACCATTGTCACACTACCAAATTTTGTGGGGTGTCGACCTCAAATTGGGGGTGTTAGGGGTGTTGGGGAGGGGGTTGTTAGGAGGGTGTAAAAATATCCCTGACCCATAGGCAAAGACTTTAATGTTTAAAATACGACCGGTTAAGTACATGTATACAGGTCTATTAAAACGACGGCGGTAAAATACTACGAGTTGTACAGGAATTTCTACAACTGCGTTGTATATTTACGAGCATTTAAGCGAAGGAATGGCCAAGTGCTGCTCTTCAGTCACTTGCGCTGATCTTACTCTGAGTGTTATTGAAGTATCCCTTGAACCAGTAATGACTTTACAGTAAGGTACTTAGACGAATGATAGCATAATAAATTAGACATGTTAACTACAACTAATTTCCACAGCAGCAGAGTATTTAGCCACGGCCCACAATGAGTGCAAAATCACCCGTCTATTTATAAAGAGCCTTATAAACATGGGCGTAGCCAGGATTTTGATTTGGGAGGGTATAAATATTGGAATGGTATAAACCTTAACTATAAACCACATAAGCCATATAAGCCACATATAAATCACATAAAAAATTTCAAGGTAAAGTGATTTGGGGTATATATACCAATATACCCCCCGTCGCTACGCCCCTGCTTATAAACTTATCGTTTATTGAGCCTCTTATCCTCTTGATGTTTGACGTACTCTCCCATAAACCTTTTTCGTTAAACCAGGTTTGTCTTTTATGATAAAGTAATATCTGAAATACTGAGAATTTTTCAATTTGGACTCCGAAACGCGCTATAATCTGCAACGTCAGTCACAAGTTTTACTCTGAGTACCCCCCTTCCCCCTCAAATGACACCTGTTTTACTCTGCTTCACGCGCGCCTTTTCACTGACTTAGCAAATGTCAGACATTGCAGAGTCGAATAAATTCCTCATGATTTCTAGGGAAAGAAAAGAGAGAGAGAGAGAGAGAGAGAGAGAGAGAGAGGTTGACAGAACTGATCCTGTACCTTTGAGGGTGATGTTGACGCTTCGTAGGCCGATGTGGACGCCGATGCTGGCGTTGACCTCGTAGGGGATCCCGGCGCGGTAGGCGGTCGTCGTCTTCGCCAGCGATGCCGATTCCCAGTCTTGTCCGAAATTGCAGACTGAATCAGGGAAAAAGAAGTTCCCAAGTGAACGCCAGAGACGCTTTGGATGATAATTATTAGAATTATTATTAGAAAAAGAAAACAAAGAGTGAATGTTGACAGTTGAAGCGACGCTGAGATGCGCTTTTGACAGCCAATTAGCCTAATGGGATCCCATCTGTGAATTGATGCAATAATTGAAATGTAATAAATATGAAAATGGCGTTCTTACTCATTATCATTCCAAGAACTCCAACGCCGACGACAATCCGAATAAACGACGAAACTCCCTAAACAACAACAACAACAACAACAACTACTACTACTACTACTACTACTACTACTACTACTACTACTACTACTACTACTACTACTGTACAACTTCCTACGGCAGCAACACTATCAGCGCTTGATGTACAGCTGTATATGAGATGCGTCTACTGTATGTACATTGTACAATGGACGCATTTTTCCTAGAACTGTTGTTGGAAGAAATACTTACGTACTATAGCACGTGTTTTGTTAAAGCAAACTGAAATATTTAGTAGTTTTAGTACTGAATTTATGCGCAGTAAATAACGTTATTAAATAATTAGTAAATAATTCTAGCATTTCCGCCCCTCTTATGGCTGGGTCCGGTCGTTGAATTTTAGCAAAATTGAGAAATTTTTGGGGGAGGCGGCGGCTGGTGACAAGATCGAGGAGAAGAGGTGAACGGGAGAAGAACTCCTTGACGACCTTGTTTTGCTCGCCGAAGGCTTTTAGATTTTACTCGAAAGTGTCGATGTACCCGCCCCCATTTCGGAGTCCTGGCTACGCCACTGCTCATGAGCCCTATTATATAACTAGTTCTGTCGTTATAATCATCGTAATTAAATCGTCAAAACATCATCGTCGTCGTCGTTTTCATCATCATCGTCGTTGTCTTACCGATACGATTCGTAATCCAGGTAGGAGGATGAGGAAAGAGAAGGCGAGGATGACGGTGGCGTAGATCCATCCTCCCTCCAGAATGTCGGCCGTCACGGGGGTCTGATCGGCAGGGTAGAGGGTGGGAAAGCCCCCCACTCGAAACTGGTCGTAGAGACCCTTCTGCAGTCGAATGGGAAAGTCGCTCGGATCACCTTCTCCGTTAGAACTGACCATTGTGGCTGGCGATTCAAAGAAATCGCTTATATCAGTTTAGTCGTCGTCATCATTGTTGTTGTTGTCGTCGTAGTCGTAGTCGTTTTAATCAAGAGTAATTAACTCCAGTTTATCTTAATTCATAATCTTTTCCTCTCTAATCTCATGATGGGCACGTAAATATCGCAGATATATATTCGGACAATTTAGTCAAAAGTTTCTAATAAAAAGATAATTACGTTGAAAATGACAAACAGGTTCAAAACAGATATTCTAAGTTTCATATTATCTCCGTTTTTACTTCTTAAGGGTTTTAGAAGTTAGCTGCACTTAATTAGAATACAAAATCAGAGCACTGGATCAAGTTCAAATGCTGACGATTGAAGACTAGAAGAACAGCTGCCAAGTATTTTCAAGATCCAGACTTAAAACGCATCTCTTCTAATTAGCATTTCCTCCATAGTCGGTCTTACTCTTTCCCTCTGACTGACCTCTCGAATGACCTGGTCTTCTGCGGATGGATTAGAAGTACCATCGATTGATGCCTTTGGGTATTAGAACTGGTGCTATAGAAGAGCATAATGTAATTTCAGATATTTTAAAAGACAATATCGTTTCAAACGCGTATCAGTTCTTACCTTTTGTACGATGTTCACTATAGTTCTTTGAAATTCACCGTCTATTTGGTCGGTTTAAGAGAAAACCCTAAACGAAATAATCCTAATCGAGCGCTTTAGTATAGTTGTCGGTTGTTCCGTTCTAAGAGCAAAGCAGACGATTGGCAGATGAGAGCGCTGTTAACCAGAGAACGCGCTCTGCTTCGGCGTTTTAAATCGCCAACGCACTTCCTAGTTTGGATCGATCCGATCCGAGCCTAACAGGTGTTTGGATTTAGAGGTGAAGGTCATACACACAACAGCCATTCAGCGCATCGACGATGTCGTCTGGAGAGGGGGAGATTGTTGCATTCATCGTCATCATCATCATCATTACTGTTCATAACATATAATCACGTCGTCAAGCGTGAATTTCTCTTTGTCACGCACGCACTCACGCCGTTTGACTCCGGTAAACGATTGAATAACTGCTCAAATAGGAAGGAAAGTGGGCAAGATGACTAAATTGACGATAATGATTAATATCTAAAGAGACTATATTTAGCCTACCCGGACTTTGGTCAGCGTACAGTAGACCTGAGCCGTGAATATCGAACCGTATTGGTCGGAAGGAATGTTCCTGGTTTTCCCCATGCCTCAGCATCCCCCCCACCCACCCACCCCCAACTGCTTTTGAAATGTTCCTCGAGGAGTCAGAAGCCGTCCTCTTAATAACTTTCCTCAAGTTGAAATAAGGCGCGAGGCGGAAATTTCACGTGGTCACAATATCAGGAAAAATTTACTGAAGAGAATAAAGATAATTTAAAGGAGATTTGTGGACAACTTCTAGGCCTATTATTCCGAGACTTTATCTTAATAGTAGTAGTAGTAGTAGTAGTAGTAGTAGTAGTAGTAGTAGTAGTAGTAGTAGTAGTAGTAGTAGTAGTAGTAATAATAATAATAATAATAATAATAATAATAATAATAATAATAATAATAATAATAATAATAATAATAATAATAATGTGCGTAATGAAGTTTTTGAAAGCGGAGTCTATAAGACTGTTTTGATTCGTTTAAGAGCGAGTAAGAGCGCACAGCAGAAGTAGCATTCTGACTTCGGCTCAGCGCAGACTTAAGTCAACACAATACGTGTTTGCACCTGTGGGTGGGTGGGTGGGTGTGTGAGTGTGGGCGTGCGCAATGAGAATGTGCATAATGTTCTAGGCCTACGCCTGACATGAACTATCTGTTGTATTTATAATAGCGATATAGGAGGCGGCCTGTGGATTTGCTCGATCAGCGTTTAAGTTTTTCTTCGAAGAGATTTTCTGAAGTGCTTTTGTAAGTGAGACAGACTCTCTCTCTCTCTCTCTCTCTCTCTCTCTCTCTCTCTCTCTCTCTCTCTCTCTCTCTCTCTCTCTCTCTCTCTCTCTCTCTCTCTCTCTCTCTCTCTCTCTCTCTTCTCTCTGAATGCTCTCTCTCTCTCTCTCTCTCTCTCTCTCTCTCTCTCTCTCTCTCTCTCTCTCTCTCTCTCTCTCTCTCTCTCTCTCTCTCTGTCTCTCTCTCTCTCTCTCTCTCTCTCTCTCTCTCTCTCTCTCTCTCTCTCTCTCTCTCTCTCTCTCTCTCTCTCTCTCTCTCTCTCTCTCTCTCTCTCTCTCTCTCTCTCTCTCTCTCTCTCTCTGAATGCTCTCTGATTGCCTTGACGTGAGCTTCCTCGTTCATTCGATTGCTTTGTTCATTCTCCTCTTCTAAGGTGAATTTCAGCGCATGACTTGAATACATTATACGGAAATAAATTATTCAGTCAGAGAAGAGCATTTAGGCCTACGCCCTACAGGGTTAATAGCGATCGAGTTATTCGACGAATTATAAGGCGACCAGAAATCAATGCAACTAAGGTTAACCACCTGTGAGTGAGTGAGTGAGTGAGTGAGTGAGTCAGTCAATCAATCAATCAATCAATCAATCAATCAATTAATCAATTCAATCAATATTTTCATCAAAAGTGAATCTTTTCTATGCACAGCAGAAGTTTTTATAAGGCGAATAGCAGTTAAATTGCGTTGATCGCGTGACTTTAGTTTTCTTTCACTTGATTCTGATTTCTGAGTAATTTGCTTTGCATGTCTATTGTCACTGTTGAAAGGTCATCTGAGGTCAATTTGTTTGTTACTGTAATTGAGAATTTGTAGCAGCAATGGCTTTGTAATAAGCTGGTTATGCAAGTTATAAATAATAATAATAATAATAATAATTATAAAATATATAATAATAATAATAATAATAATAATAATAATAATAATAATAATAATAATAATAATAATAATAATAAATAATAATAATAATAATAATAATAATAATAATAATAATAATAATAATAATAATAATAATAATAATAATAATAATAGTAGACTCGGTGCCTGCGTCTAAGAGCACGATCGCGTAACAGCACTAAAGTGTTCAGCTATTTATTATTAAAAGCATAACTTTGACTATTTAAGGCATCTGAATACAAAATAATAAGAGAATTCCGTTTATAATTATCTTAAATTCTAAAGCATAGTTTCTCTCTCTACGCTTTCGAAAGCAGCCGATCACCTTCCGACCTGGATCTGCTCTGAGCTTCTCACCTTTACCTCCTTCTCTTCCTCTCTTCTCGCATACCTGAAATGATTTTCAAATGAGTGAATCAGCAAGAAAGACCTAACGACGGATGCGCTTAATCAGGTCAGGCATATAGTTATAGAAGACGCAGCTCTTAATTAATGAGAAATCCTCACCATGCATAGACCTACATTCTATCCACCGCAAATCCTATCATCATCATCATCATCCTCCTCCATGAAAACACTTTGCAGCGACTGCCTACCGCCCTACCTGGATCTACAGCCTTGACCACCACGGACAACGGATTACGGACTATGTGGATTTTACATAGATTGAGATATCATGAATAAGCTAGTGCTTCAGTTTCAATGTTTTTCTTTGAAAGTGAAAATGTCTTTGAGCAGTTTAAGCAAATTAGGTCTCTCTGCTGAGATTTTCGAAAATTTGACGGTTATCTTAAGTGACGGTTCTTTGTTAGGTCAAATCAAGACAAATGATACTTGGTGGATATTATTTCATGAACAAGACGTGATACACAGGGGCGGCGCTAGGAGGGTGAGTCCGCGGGTCCGAACCCACCCAGCCTCGGGCAGGGACACCCGAGCAAATCGTGCAAATCCACAGAGAAATTTTGATTTGGGGAAGGGGTAGTCTGAGCCGGGTCCTGGTTGTATAGATTGCATTAGACCCACCCAGCCAACAAAACCCAGCGCCGCCTCTGGTGATACATCTTGAAATGAGACTCCTCGGGCTGTCATTCTTCTCATGCTGCAATTATGTCACTCCTGCGATTTGATGTCGTTTTTAAAAAATAAGATGCCAAGATGTGCAAGAATCCAGTCAGTCTAAATACTAATGGCCTACTGCTTAGATTAATCGCAAGTGATCTTACGCATTCCGTGAAGGAGGAGGAGGTGGAGGAGGAGGAGGTGGAGGGACATTCAGTGACCGCTGATAGAGGGGGGGTTGTTCTCATAATCGTCGTCGTTGTTGGTTGTTTTCCTCTGAGTCTGTGGAACGGCCGGAGGGCCCTGGCTCTCGGCGTAATCACCCTCGTTCCAAATACGGATTTCTTGCGGTAGGCTCTCTACCGGAAACAAGACAACAGACACGTCGCAGAAATAGGAAAAGGAGCGTCAACTCCGATGAATCGCCAGGTATCGATGGAACTGTGATAACTAAATGGCTCTAACAGAGCTCGAATTGCTGGAGGGTTGGGAGGGGAGTTCAGCCCCCCTTTAAAATGGCAGACCCTCCCTAGAGAAATGCAAAAATGACAAAAGTGTAAATTCTTATAACACCACGCTCGCCATGACCCCCCTTTCATTTTCTCACAATTCGAGCACTGGGCTCTAGGGATGTGCGGGTATACCTTTACCCGCTCAGTATTGAGTACCCGCGGGTACGGGTAGGGTAGGGTACACATTTTACGGGTACTTAACGGGTACAGCGCTACGGGTACGGGTATAGCGGCTACGGGTACGGGTATACCCGTTTTACCCGAAAAGTTATATTTTCATTTCTCACTACTATAGCAAATTAGCAATGCAGTAATAGAAAAATAATATTGAGTAAAGTGTATTAGTATAACTTGTACATCGCGTTCAGTTTGTCAGACAGCATGCATTTTACTTACTGAAAACATAAAGGAAATACAGATGACGTAATCTGACATCATCAGTAATAAATCTATAGTGGCGTCCTCTGACTCCTCCAAGGACTCTTTGACCGAGAAAGTTCTTCTGGTAAAGTTTTGTGGTTTAACTTTGAGCTCTAATGCCTGCTCATAGATAAATGATATCTACTAAATAGTTTAAACAAGCCCATTCATGTCGGCTTAGGCTAGCTGACTGATTATCCTGATTCCTAAGTACTAGATCTGCCCTAATCTAAACATGCGTGCTATTTACAATGAATAGTTATCCCAATTTCGTAGCCCCTATTTCACTGTTGCCTCTCTATAGTCTCTAGGAACGGATACGGGTTCACGGGTCCATGTACAGGTCCTTGTAGTACTTGTACCCGTAAACGCACCCGCGGGTACGGGTCCAAAATTCCAAATCCAAAAACTCCAAATTCCAACCAAAGTCGGTTACGGGTACGTGTACGGGTACGGGTACGGGTACGGGTACACAGCTTACGGGTACGGGTCGGGTACGGGTACAGCGCTACGGGTACGGGTAGGGTAGGGTAAAAAAGTTTTTCCACGGGTACGGGTAGGGTATGCATTTTGCTGTACCCGCACATCTCTACTGGGCTCTAATGATGGGTCCGAATCGTCCAGAGTCCAGACCTTGGGGGGAATTGACATGGCTGGAGGGGTAGAGACATAGTTCAATGCAAATAAATTTGTCCTTGCAAAAAAGAATTTTTTTGAGGGACGGGGGGAATTTTGAGGGTTGAGGGGATCTCCCTCTAACAGGCCTGGACAAAACACTGGTCTTAATCATTGCTATTTTAACATAACATTCCCGAAAGAGAGCATAATACGGTAGCCATGCCGGACCAAGGGAGAGAATGAAATGCTCAGTATGGCTACGTTGCATGACGGTAAAATATATAGCGCAGCTTTACATGTACATAGGCTTATAGGCTCGAGCCACCGTCAAACCGACTTTTTGAGAGGCTACCAAAGGAAATGGGAGGTATAGGATTGGGCCCCTCAGTTTTTCAGCCAAGTTTTCTCTAATAAAGCGTTTTATAATAATTTTGTTGTTGTTGCTAACGTCTGAACATCATGTCGGGACGTTAGCGATATTAAAACCATATGATATGCACTTATTATTATTATTATTATTATTATTATTATTATTATTATTATTATTATTATTATTATTATCCTTTTCCCTTTTTCTCCTCTTTCTTCATCGCAGCCTTGCCTACCTCTGGTACTGCGGATGGGTTGGACATTGATCTTTCCATCAGTTCGACGTTGTAGCTGGAGCTGGATTGAGCGGTCGGAGAGTCCGGGTGAGGCAGCGACGGAATGGCCATCGACTTACGCAGCTCAGCGAAGTCAGTGGAATCTGGTAAGACAACGCGCACACACACACACACACACACACACATAGCACATTAGCAGGGATAATTTTTTAAAAGGCGCTATACAACCCGTGCACGTTTTAGGGACTTTAACATCAAGACAGTGGAAAGCGTCGATGCGCCCATTCGAACGACTAGCATGGCGGGGTCAAGAGGTCATCGGCTGGATTAATCACAGGTCATGAAAAGACCTCAGAATTACTCGACCGTGAAAGTGTATACGTCATTGGAATCAGGAATTCGTAGCTCGTGACGTCACGAGAGATTCGAATCATTCGAGCAAAACTAGTGTCAGTCACATTCACCGGTGGTCGACTACAACAGGTGTTTCCCAAACTCTTAAGGTTAGCGGACCGCTAGAACATTTCCCGCTGCAACCGGGAACGCTGCCGTGTTAAAAGTTCTTCTTCTTCCTATTATATGGCCTCTAAATATGTCGTGAAATATATGCATTTCTAACCTATTCCATGTTGCTTTCTTTTTCTTGCTTCTGCATATGTGGAAATTTTGTAAATGTTAGCAAATTACTAATAACAAAATAACCTTTAAACAACTAACAGCAACTGTTTAAAGCTCAAAGTGGATCTGTTTGTAATTCAAAAGTTGATGACATTTACTTAGTTTTCTTGACTCATTCCGCGGACCACCACTTTGGCGTCAATGGAGTATTTTTAGCCCCAAAGATGACATTTTAGAACCCCAAGTGTTCGATATTTTCAAAGAGCAGTGGGGGTGGACAGCTCCCATCCGAAGCCGAGGTTTAAAAACATTTCGACCATCAGTGGGAGTAAATCTAACGTTGGTCATCCCTCTCCACCCTTTATGAACGACAGATTGTGCCATCGGTTGATGCTCCTGTGCATTATGAAAGTGGCGCTATAGAAGTTTTTAAGATTAGATTTTTATTGAAGATCTTTCAGACTTTAACAAATGAAGAAAGCGTTTCATTTTCAGATGATGCTACGTCTTATGTTTTAAAGCAAAAGACAAAACCGGAGACAATAACCAAGGTAGATTTCCTCCAGATCCTGAGCAAAATCAATTCCAAAGAAATCAGCCAACTTGTCTCCAGCCAATGCATCCAAGATTACGACCAAGAGTCCCATCAGGAAACAAAAAATTCCTTCAAAGAAAAAGGAAATCAATTTACATCGGTTATTATAAAAATCGTCTCTTCATTCAAATATCTATACATATATCACCATCCATACAACTTGATCTATATATAATAATAATAATAATAATAATAATAATAATAATAATAATAATAATAATAATAATAATAATAATAATAATAATAATAATAATAATAATAATAATAATAATAATAATAATAATAATAATAATAATAATAATAATAATATGGTTCAGAGTGGTTCAGTATAGGATCTGCCCTGTGTGAGAACCATTATGTTCCACCTATCCATTCATTAAAACATTATGGTCTTGCTGTGTAATCTCATTCTTTGCCGCCCTCTTGTCATCTTGTATGTATGTTTCTGTATTCTCCTCCTATTTGTCTCTTTGTCTATGTGAGTCTACAGATGATAATAACAGTATAGAATAGTTTTTGCAGATAGCAGAGACTCGATGTGTGTTTGACGCTGACCTGTGAAGAGACAGAGCCAGAAGCTCCATCCCCAGTGGAATTTCAGGAATCCGTCCTCGAACGGGATGATCAATTGGTTTGGATTTCTATACGACGCGTAGATTATGTTGCCGACGATCAGACATAGACCGGTCACCATCGAGGCGTATCCGCCGTAGCGTAACACCATGTGGAAGAGAACCAGTGCAAGAATCCAGCTGGAAAACGCAGTCCTACGACGAAGAAACACGTCAATTTACATCGGATAGAGTAAGAACTGGATGCTTCAATCAGACAACGAGAAAACGAAGATAATTACAGACATCGGCAGTGGCGGCTCCAGGATTTGGCAAGTGAGGGGGCGTTGGGGTGGCACCTTCTAAGCATGGGGACAACCATTTGTTGATAGGTATGTAGTAGTAAGTATAGGTCCCAACAGGGGGCCCACTGGAGACCAGGCATTCAATATGCGGCGCCCCTCGGGCTTCCCCACATTTGGAGACGCCACTAAACATCGGTCGAAAAAGATGGGCTCCATGTTGTAATCGACCATTGGATAATTTTCGCCGATAATTTTTTCTCTTATAACATTCCTACATTGGCGCTACATAAATTCACAGCAATTATATCAGCAATTATATATATATATATATATCGTTTGTTGGTTGTCTTTATTGTTCAGCTGTTGAAACTGTTATATGGCGTTGCAATGTCAGCTGTTGTGTCAATACCAGAGCATGACGTGTGTAAAGTATCCCGCCTGGAGGTAGTGTCTTCCCCATCGGATCCCTTCCCCATCGAAGGTGAAATACTCGGCTACCCAGAGGATGGGATAGGGAGATCCCTTCCTCTGATGCTCGCGGAATTCCTGGTTGTATCTTCCGGCTGAAAATATCAAAGCCAAAGACTTTCAGTCGACCAGCTGAACCGATCGATCGGCTGAAGGCGAACGGTCGCCGGTTCTATGCCGGTCGATGTGGCTTATACAGGTCTTGGTCTTTGGGCAGTTCTGATGTTCAGCGTGGAGGTAGAAAACTTCTCTGGAAAGGGCAGTGGTCTTATTCAGTGGCGTATTTACCATTGGGCCATTTGGGCCATGGCCCCCCCTTTGGTCTTGGCCTAGCCTGTCCTCAGACCGTGACAGACCCCCATTATAGGCTTCGCGCTCGCCATGGGCTGCCCCCTTACCAAAATTCTAAATACGCCACTGGTCTTATTAGCCTTACTGTCTCTTTTGAAAATCAACCACTGTTTGTAGTCAGGGAATTAATTTGGGGACAAGTCCTGAGTCACGTGACAGAAGGAGGCTGAAAATCTTTCGTTTGATCTAAATAGTAGGCCTACCTGAAAAGACTGAAAATACTTTTTCAATCAAATCAAGAATTGAGACTCGTTTAAAATCAGAATCTCCAGAATGATTTTTTTCTATACATGGACGGACTTGGGGTCATTGCCGACCCTCGCCCGCCCTGTGTGAGAGGGAGGGGATGGTCGTACCGTTGGGTCCGAATCCGGCTCTTCCGACCGTCCATCCTTCGTTGTCCCACGACAGTCGCTCGTTGTAGTCGACCGTCTCGTTCACTCTGTCGTGCTCAAATTTCACGACCGTCGGATCAGCTGCAAAGACAAGACAACGCTGAGATCAAGACAACTGAGATCGAGACAACTGAGATCAAGACAACTGAGATCGAGACAACTGAGATCAAGACAACTGAGATCAAGACAACTGAGATCAAGACAACTGAGATCAAGACAACTGAGATCAAGACAACTGAGATCGAGACAACTGAGATCAAGACAACTGAGATCGAGACAACTGAGATCAAGACAACTGAGATCAAGACAACTGAGATCAAGACAATCTGAGATCAAGACAACTGAGATCGAGACAACTGAGATCAAGACAACTGAGATCGAGACAACTGAGATCAAGACAACTGAGATCAAGACAACTGAGATCAAGACAACTGAGATCAAGACAACTGAGATCGAGACAACTGAGATCAAGACAACTGAGATCAAGACAACTGGGATCAAGACAACTGAGATCGAGACAACTGAGATCAAGACAACTGAGATCAAGACAACTGAGATCAAGACAACTGAGATCGAGACAACTGAGATCAAGACAACTGAGATCGAGACAACTGAGATCAAGACAACTGAGATCAAGACAACTGGGATCAAGACAACTGAGATCGAGACAACTGAGATCAAGACAACTGAGATCGAGACAACTGAGATCAAGACAACTGAGATCGAGACAACTGAGATCAAGACAACTGAGATCAAGACAACTGAAATCGAAACAGTTTGCATTCTCCTTTAAATAAACGAATAACCAATTAATATATTCATACTAATACAATTAGGCCTAGATAGCATCGTATATGATACAGGAGACCATCAGCATTTGATGATGCTTTAGTTTCATGCGTTAAAATTAACGCCTACGACGAACGATCTGAGTGACATTCAATGCAGGCGTCTTATTCTTCGGCTGCCGGTCAAAATTAATAACCAGAGCTGTTTTCTACCTACTGCTGGCGATTTCTCTTCTTGGCACTCGCATAAGACCATTGGCGTAGCCCCGAGGGGGCCGGGGAGGCGGACCCCATTTTTTCTGATTGGGATCTGCATGAGCACTGGTTACGCCACTGCATAAGACCAACGCATGGATAGTATATAGAGCGGCTAAACTGAGAGTTACTTTTGAGGGTGATGTTGACGCTTCGAAGACCGATCTTTACGCCGATGCTGGCGTTGATCTCTCCCTTGAGTCCCGCTCGGTACGGGGTCTTCGTCTTCAGGTGAGAAACCTCCCACTCCTGACCGAAGTTACTCACTGCAAAACAAATCAAACCAATGCAGCATCAGGCTGAGATTTTTTTATTTTTACCTCCTCTAACACTCCTCCCCAACAGTGTTTAATCTAGACTCCTGGACTCCGGGGAAACTTAAAAAGCCGGGAGGAAACTGACAAAGCCGAGGGAATTCTGCTAGGGCCCGCTGTTAGTCCGTGTAGTATTCCAAAATTTCCGAAGGGAATTTGAAATTTCCGGGGAGGGCAAATTTCCCCCCGGAAACGGCCTAGATTAAACACTGCTCCCCAACACCCCCTCAATTTGAGACCGACCCCCTCCAAAAAAACTCCCAAATCTGAACCTGTGATGACTTTTTGTTTGTCAGGCTTTTTCGGCAAGGATGGACCCCCAAAATATACCGACACCTCCCCCCCCCCAATTTATAATCCTAGAAATAACCATGGCAACAGGGCAACCATCGGTCGTCGGAACAATTCAGTCGACATTCAGTCTTAAAAATCGCAAATACCAGGAGAGCATTAACCCGTTGGTCTTTGATGCACCCACCCCCACCCCCATCCCCAACCCCGATAGAGTTTAATAATATGTTTGGCTCCTTGCTTTATGCAGTCGAATTAGTCTTATTAGTCGAGAATGCATTTCCTCTGTCTGACCGGTGACATTTAAATGGCGTTGAACACCTTTCGGGCTGACTGCTCTGTTAAGATGAAACTATTTCCATTGAAAAGTGGCTTTGATAGATTTCGTTTCAATGAGTCTGGGGAATGGGAGGAGCCTATTTGACCACCGAGGAGCGATTTAACCAAATTAAGTCAATAAATGGACTGCACAGGTCTACGAAAAGAGAAAATAGGCCTACAAAAGAACCGAATTTATTCTAAAACATTTGCCCGTTTTCGACGACTAAAATTTTATCTTCCTCAGTGTTTATTCTAGCCACCTTGACATTGAGAGGGGAGTCTCTGAATATGGTATATCCTTATATCCTTATGTTTTCCCCTCTCCTAAATAAAAAACCCCTCTCGTCACACTTTTGGGGGAAATTTCCATCCCCCAATGCAACATATAGAAATTTTTTCGGGGGGGAGAATTTTCAAACTTTAGGTGAAAATTCCCCTAAACAAGGACCTAGAATAAACACTGATCTTCCGGGTGCGTTCATATTGTTAAAAGACTGATTAATTAAAAGAGACTGGTAATTATTGTCACCAACAAACTCGGAAATTTCCTAATTACTGAGACGTCAGACTGTGCTAGGAAGTAAGCGCACGAAATGCCTGACATGGCGCATGATCAGAGGCCAATGTATGCACATGGACAGAAATACAGGATCTGAGTTTTGCCTTCAGGGCGTAACGACCATGCCTCGAATAGCTGCATGTGGTACAATGCATGCCGTTGCTGCTGCTGCTGCTGCTGCTGCTGCTGCTGCTGCTGCACTAGGGCGGGCGTACACAGTGTTTTAAAATCTGAACATTTTTCAGATTACCGGTACTTGAGGGTCGCAATAACGCAATGCGTGTTCTAAAATAATTATCTATAATATATTTTATAATATTTTATATAAACCTGCAACTGAAAGAACACACGTTGGGCGGCAGTAAGGAGTGTATATATATATATATATATATATATATATATATATATATATATACACACACACACATATATATATATATACACTGTCCTGATAAAACTGGATCCGTTGCGATAATGATGAAAAACACTATTAAATATTCATCAATTTTAAAAATCTAAAATTATTTTTAGTCCTGACATGCTTAACAGGACTAATAAATGATCTGATACTCGGCAATATTCAGATTATTACACATTTCAGCAGTGGCGGCTCCACACGGGGGCCCGAGGGGTGGTTCCCCTATTGAATGTCCAGCCCCCTAAAGGCCCCCTGTTGGGACCCTATACCTTCTACTACATATCTATCAACAAATGGTCGCCCCCATGCTTAGACGCTGCCATCCCAACGGTCCCCGCCCACTTGCCAAATCCTGGAGCCGCCACTGCATTTCAGCAAGATGGCACACCTGCTCACCGACAGTGTTTATTCTAGGCCTTCTCTGGGGAATTTCCCCCAAAGTTTTAAAATCCCCGATTTTTTATATGTTGGCTGGGGGATGGAAATTTCCCCTCCAAAAGTGTGGAGACTCAGACATTCTCCCCCAAACATTTCAAAATCCCCCCATGTCAAGGTGGCTATAGAATAAACACTGGCTCACCGAGCTCGTCGTATTATTATCGAATGCTTAATGTGCTAAATGATGTCAGCCATTTGACTGCGACATTATCAGCTGTGTGTAAAGTTTGTAATCCACCGTCCTCTAGCCTGGTTATAGGGCAAGAGTCAGCTAGGTGCGACATTGTTTGAATGACACCGCAGGGGCACAGGTTCGAGTCAGTTAATCCCCATTTCTGATGACAGTAATTGCAGTGTCCCTGGGACAGCTCCACCACGATCCCGGTCCATGTGCCAACAAAGGTCATCTTGATAACGGCCACGACTTTCTAGCCGTCGGTCCGGTATAATGAATTAAAATGAATCCCCCGAAAGATGAATCCCCCAGTCATTTTTCTACGTGTAATAAACACTCCCCACCTCTTTATTCTACGAAGAATATTAACTCTCTCTGAATTATAATAACTCCTCTATGAATCACCTCATTATAACAGGTGGAATAATGAACTCCACCTGAGTATTACACGTATAATAAAGAATCCCTTTGTAGATTTTCAGGGAACCTTACTCCCGTTTCGGAAATCAACAAATAAAAATCGATGTAGAAAAGGCAAAGTCAAGAAAATAGAACTACGTGTGAACCCCTGTGAACATTAGTAGATATAGGCATGCAAATGTTATATACAAACACACGACGCATATGCATAAATACTGTATTCGTTATCAAATCCTTATATGTTATGTTATATGTCATTACATTATATGTTTTTATAAATTTTACTGCATACTCCTACACTAGCATAAATACTGTCCGCGTTAACAAATCCTTATATTATATGTGATATGTCATGACATTATGTGATTTTATACATTTTACTGCATATCCCTACACTTGCATAAATACTGTCTTCGTTAACAAATCCTCATATTATATGACATATAAAATATATACTTTGATCTACTTGCCTTCGCCTTCTTTCCTCAATACGGGCAAATCTATAGACAGACAGACAGACAGACAGACAGACAGACAGACAACAAGGGGGATGGACAGTCAGACAGACAGACATTCTAGAACAGTGAGCTACCTTCTTTCTACCTTACAGATGCTATTTGTATGATTTGTCCCAAACATGGGATTTCTAACATTATTCAGAAATCGCGTGTAGAAGTGTTTACAGGAATACTCGAATCCCCAATTTATATGAAGTTGATAGTCAACTTTCGACATTTGGGGCAAAAAATTTAGAGGAGTAGAAAACCTACATAGGGATTCTTTATTATACTTGTAATACTGAGGTGGAGTTCATTATTCCACGTGTAATAATGAGGTGATTCACATTAATTCGTATTTTACTGCATATCACTATAGGGGAGTTATTATAATTCAGAGGGAGTTAATATTCTTCGTAGAATAAAGAGGTGGGGAGTCTTTATTACACGTAGAAAAATGACTGGGGATTCATCTTTCGGGGGAGTCATTTTAATTCGTTACACCGGCTCTGCGAATTCTGCAGCTCGTCGTGAAACTGTTGAACTGCTGACAAAGGAAAATTATGATTTCATACCTCATAATCAAATGGCCACCAAATAGTCCCGACTTAAACCCAACTTATTATATTATAATATTATATATTATTAGATTTAGGAATAATGCAAAAGAATGTTTACAGAGCAAAGATCAGAACCATTGAAGAACTCCGTGAGCGATTTGTGAATGTATGGGATGAACTTGAACTGCAGCTGGTTATCAATGTAGCTATTGCTCAGTGTAGAGCGCGTCATGAAGGCTGTGTTCGAGCCAATGAGGGGACGCTTCGAACACAAAGTTTAATGAAAATTAAAATTCTGTCAGGACTAAAATGAATTTTAAATTTTTACAAATATTGATGAACATTTACTAGTGTTTTTCATCATTATGGATCCCGTTGGACACATCATATATATATATATATATTTGTATATTTGTATATTTATATATTTGTCCCTCTTGGTTTATGAGTCAAATGGGCCTAGTCAAACAGTTTAAAACTCGTTTGACAATTGTCAAAGTTACGAACAAACATACAGTGGCATGTTTTATTGGTCTCAGTGATATATATATATATATATATAGAATTATTGTGTCATATATATATATATTATATATATGACACAAGAATTCACACACGCACACATGCATGCACACAAACATATGTACAGCGTGGTATAGCTGAGAGTGAGATGATCAGAGTGATAAGAGATTGTTTACCTATTTCATTTTGCTTTTTCTCTAGTTAAAATTAGTCAATGACAGCATGAAACTTCTCTCTTGCTGTGTAAATAGTGGATTAATAATATAATAAATTGGCTGGGAAGTCAGAAAGCAGTGACCAGGAATCCCTCTCTGCACCTCTTCCCGCACCTCTTCCCCGTCTTCCCCTCTTCCCATAAAATACAAATGCACACACACACACACACACATATCATATACACATATATATATATATATATATATATATATATATATATATATATATATATATATATATATATAGTGCGTGTATTTATACTGCATCGTGAGACCACAAATACAGTGAGTAGTCAAATGATTGAAATGCGTCCCGGAATCAACTTAATATTTTATTACAGTATCCGTTATACAGTCTTACTTTAGCCGGGTATAGGCAGACAAGCACCCATACAACAGAGACATATAGGCAATATAGGCAAAAGTAGACGGCACCATGCCATAGACCCAAAACACATGATACGCAATATAGAAAGCTATCTGAATAAATGACGCCATATGCGTTGGTTTCGACCTACATCATAACACCCGGGCATAAATATGTACAACTGTACAGGTACAGAGTGAACTCTGTAAAATTGCTAATTTATGTTTGTTCATCTTATATTGTTTCCCTTTCACATCTTTTAATTTTATAAATGAGGCGTTCTGCTGTTTATCATAAAAGAATATTAGGCCTAATAGTATTACAGCACCTGAATACGTTTCTCTCTTTCTTTTTCTCTTTGCCTCTGTCTTCCCACCACCACCCCATCTCCTAGGCTTCTTTCCTAACTGGACGTGTTTTCATTTATTCGTTTCCTAGCTTGGCCAAAATTCAAGATGATCTTTGTATGAGTCTTAACCCCTTAACTGGGGATCCCGGATATATCCATCCATTTTACATTGAGTTACAGTTAAATACACGGTTAAGGGGTTAAGTAGACGCATAGGCCTGCTTACGCCGATGAAGTAGACGTAAGCATATACTTACGCAGATGAAGTATAGACGTAAGCATATACTTACGCAGATGAAGTATAGACGTAAGCATATACTTACGCAGATGAAGTATAGACGTAAGCATATACTTACGCAGATGAAGTATAGACGTAAGCATATACTTACGCAGATGAAGTATAGACGTAAGCATATACTTACGCAGATGAAGTATAGACGTAAGCATATACTTACGCAGATGCATAGAAGTATAGACGATGAAGCATATACTTACGCAGATGAAATATAGACGTAAGCATATACTTACGCAGATGAAGTATAGACGTAAGCATATACTTACGCAGATGAAGTATAGACGTATAGCATATACTTACGCAGATGAAGTATAGACGTAAGCATATACTTACGCAGATGAAGTATAGACGTAAGCATATACTTACGCAGATGAAGTATAGACGTAAGCATATACTTACGCAGAATCGTCGCAACGACGAACAGACCGACGAAGATTCGAATGGACGTCGTTATGCGCTGGAAACAAATCAACGTCAATAGAATAATTATATGAAAAGCAATAATGTTCTTAGTAATTGCTCAGATTCTGTAGAATTATTTGAATTAAAGTATATTAGCATCAATAGACGACCAAGCAAACGGGTCTTTGGAGCAACAGGCGCAGGTTCCAAGTGGTAAATGCTGAGAGACGCTATTAATTAAAGATTAGAATCAGTGGCGGCGCCAGGCATATACACGAAGCAGGGCCTAGGCCATGCCATTTTTAGTCAGGCCATGCCTTGGGCCCTGTCACTCTAACGGTGAAATATACGGACCCAATACGTTAATAAAGTACAAATCATTCCAACCCTTAATCAGTATATATACGCAGGTGCAATGGACATGGTCATTGTTCTTAAGGTGATACTGAATTGTAAAAGAAAAGATGACGTAGATGATGCATATGCATCCAGTGCTGAAGAACAGTGCGATAAACTAAGACTATCGCCAACTCGATCATCCATGAAACGGAATATTCCACCTTCTTGACAATGAAATGTCACAGTGACAAAAAATATTGGAAGGAATGTCAGTTTTAGACTCTTACAAAGAGACATTATCCACACTAAGGGAATACTTCTTAGGCCTACTTCCCCGATCGTTGATAAGGCTTTGGTACAGTTAAACACTCGGTTATCACAAGAATACGTTATTATTGCGCTAGGTTTGCTGCGCGTTTGCCTATAAGTAAGCAATTCTAAGCATTGCTGTAAAAGCTTTTGCTAGGAACTTCTAAGCCAATGAAGACTTCCATTAGAACCAGAGCAACTGAACCGAATGCTTCCGATGGCGGATGAATACAACGGGAAAACATCCCAAAATTACAACACAGGACTGCAACTTTTTCAACTTATTAACTTTGAAGGTGGATACAAAGACGTCTTCTACGAATTGCGACCCTTGGCAAAGAGGATCTTGCACGATTTCAATTAGCCTTATACCAGAGCTGCAGCTGCCGAGGAGCGCTCGTTCGTATCTTTCAAACGACGAGTTAAAACGTATACATTTGCGTACCGCATGAGTGACACGCGCGTATCTAATGCTGCTAATCCGCTCTCTAAAATGGCCAAAAACTTGGAAATGGAGCGAGATTTTTGACATATTCATAAAGATGTTTCCGAACTGCCCTGCATATTGTCATAGTAGCAGCTCAGTATGTGTACAGGCCTACACACAAAGACAGAAGACTGACGGCCGGGAGAGAGTCCGCCGAAATTTGCAAAATGTTAATTTTCGGCTCAGATATCACATTGTCTGTATTGTAAGTTTATATAGCAGACTCTCAGATCGGATTGTATAAGCCTATAAGGTTATAGGTCTCCTGATGCGCATGGCATAAAGAACTATGATGATTAATTTAAGATCATAATTAACGCAATCAACAAGTTTAATTGCAATCGATTTTACATGCATTGCGTAATTCTGTGATTGGCTAAAAATGTCTCTGGCTGGACTGGCCGTGGCAAAAAGTTCAGATCCTGCTATAGGCCCTGCCTCTGTTAAAAACCTGGCGCCGCCACTGATTAGAATCGATGACACTAAAGCCCAAAGTTATTTCATCAGACATAACTTCCTCCGGAGAGAAAAGTTCTCTTATTTTTCCTCGAAATCCAGGTATTACTCACTATGAAGTACTAGCTCTACCGTTACTCTAAATGCAACTACTATTTAGGCCTACTATGAGGTGTTCGTATCTTTCAGAAATCCCTCTTTGACCGATAAACTTTCCTTATCGATTTTGCACGAATCTCGCAAGTAATCTGACCCTGGATAGGGGGATGTGGGATGGGGAGGGGCAGGACGTAACCAGGAATTTGATTTGGGGTATAAAATTTGGGGGTATATATTGTTATGCTTAATATATGTATAATATATTATATACATAATACAAATATATATTATATTATACTACACTATACTATATTATATTATATAATATTATATATATTAATTATATATATATTAATTATATATGTTATATATACTATATATAATATATATATATATATATATATATATATATATATATATATATATATATATATATATATATATTAGGTGTGACAAAAAGTACAAAATTTTAGAGTTCACATCCCGGACAAACGGAAATCGATGATCCATGCATATTAAAGTAAATAAACTATCAGAAACAGATATTTCATATGAATCACTCATTTCTAGCAACTTTGTTACGAATGCAAGTCAATTTTGCGAAATTTATGCATTGCATTGCCATTTTCCGACCCAGTCTGACATTACCAGTATTAGCAAGTTACACCATTACACCATGGGGCGGGAAATTAGCAGAGGCGGGTAGTTGGCAGAGGCGGGAAGTTAGCAGAGCGGTAACAACACTGGACGATGGAGCAGAAGGTCGCGGGTTCAACTCTGGCAAGAGCACTAAGGTCGATTCAGCCTTATTTCTCCAGATGGTGATGGCAAATGAGTAGCAGATTAATCCGCGGAGTAAACCGGCGCGTTGCATGAGAACACTGGCCCCGTATCATGTAACTTGCACCAGTCGGCTGGCTGAGGGCCTTGGTAACGGAGATCAGCACCGCCCTGAAGTTAGCCCTGAGTGCTCGGGAAGGATTTTACTTTTACTTTTGCACCATTCTTACTTACATGCTATGAATCAAACAGCATATCATCTTCTAAATTGAACAAAACTGACCAAATAAGAACAAAATCATATGTATGCTACAGTGCTGCAGTTTAACTATATTTAGTGCAGGAAATGTGATTTGCTTTCTATAGTTGGCAACTCTTATCTTGATTTCTTCATTTGAATTATAACTCCAAGGCGTGAATCATGTCCGTAAACTTTGTGGAAGGCTACAGAAACATCCTTGATATGTCTTTCCACATCTTGTGCATGACATGGATAATATGGCATACTTATTTTTGCATGATTTTCAATGACTCCTGAATTGATGTCATGCACGAGTGGAGGGATGTCAAATTTCATCCGTTCCCAATCAATGTTGATGTAAGAGTCTGAAGTGAAGTTGATTGTAGACTACCAGTAATATTGTTCTTGTCAAAACAACGAATTCTACCACTGTGTTGATGATTATACTCCGAACTAGTGAAATTTTGCATAAGCAAATTTTCTTATATTTTCGTCCTCATCACCAACAGCAGCTAGATACTGATGTTTATTCTGTGGACCACTGCTAGAACAGCACTGATTGTCATTATCTTCCTCTTCTGTCTCCTCATTGTCCGTGTAACTGACAGTCTGACACCACTGCAAAGGTCAATTGAACTGTTTTCTGAATTATAATATGTTTCAAACTCTTGTAAAGCAGTAGGGCCTACTACTTTCGCCCATTTCTCTTTTTGTTTTGGCTTCAAATTTTGTTAATTTCATTTTCATTATCCAGTTATTTGAGCCTACTTGATGTAACTGGATCAATTTTTCAATAACCAGTTTTCAAGTAGTTTTTTATCAACCCAGAAATTTCACTCAATTGCAGAGATCTCACATTGAAGATATATATATATATATATATATATATATATATATATATATATATATATATATATATATATATAACTATATACTGACTCCCAACAACTTGCAAACCACTGTGCTGACCGCTGAATCTGTAAACAAAGACAGCGGGTTTCGTTTACTTCTTCCTTAAATCTAGACCCATCTTGGCAAGCAGATATACACTAGACATAATAATTACTGGACTTTTGTTTACATGATCAATCGGCCAAATTCGCTGCTAATGTCTCCGTGTTCGGCCATGACTGAGCCCATATTAGGCTTAATTGTCAAGTGACACGGTGACACCCATCTTCAACGTCAAGAAACGGAACAAACAGCTTTTCACATGTGACTGAACTCAACGGTGTAGCCAGGAATTTGATTTGGGAGTGAGGGGGTATAAATCTTAACTAGTCATTGCTATTTCAAAAATCAAAACACATGTTAATGTCCACATGTGAACAAAACGGTTACTAGCCAATACAATTTTTCTAGGTAGTCGGATTTTGGGGTTATATATACCGATATAATCCCCGTCCTTACGGCCCTGGGGAGGGGGGGCATTGCCCACTTCGCCAGTGTTCTCATCACTGCAAAATAAGGCGTAGGAAAGCGGTCTTGCGAAAAGGCGAGCTCCAAACAAGCGCTTTACTCTATCGTTCACGAGGACAAATTGCATCAATTGGAAAGTGTGGAGTGTGGAGCATTCACTCACACTCATTCATATTTTAGACAGATTATTCTGATTTCATAGGTTTTTCTTTAGGACGTAAAAGGAAGTCAAACATGGATCTGGAAATGAAAGCAAGTTAGGTGCCATCGTCTAGTTAAATAAAATTACAAATAAACTTATCCGTTGATTTCAAAAGAAATACGATGTCTAACGCGTCTCGGGTTCGAAGCTAGCTTAGGAACGCAGAATGAAATCTGAATCCTGGAGGGGAAACTGACGGCGATCGGAACCGTCGTTCGAACGCATTATAGGCCTAAGCCCTGGGGACTGGGGTGCCGTTTGTGTGACGCTGCTGCCTACCTCGGACTTTCGAAATCCCGGAAGGACGAAGATGAAGGAGACGGCCAGGATGAGGACGGCGTAGATGAGGCCCCACTCGAGCACGTCCTTGGAGACGGCGGTCTTGAGCTCCGCGTACTGAGTGGAGAAGGGAACATGGCGCCAACCGTCGTACAAGCCCTTCGCCCGGTAGATCCAGAAGTCGCCGTCATTCGCCGTCGTCGACATTTTCCTCCAAAGGAACAACTCTAACGCTAAGGAGAATCTTGACGATTGAGACGGTACTTCACAATTACTATACACTTTCTTTCTCTCTCTCTCTCTCTCTCTCTCTCTCTCTCTC
The DNA here is from genome assembly GCA_018105865.1 of Metaphire vulgaris. Classification (NCBI taxonomy): domain Eukaryota; kingdom Metazoa; phylum Annelida; class Clitellata; order Crassiclitellata; family Megascolecidae; genus Metaphire; species Metaphire vulgaris. The sequence continues at coordinate 373,729 of CM030860.1, read as the reverse complement.
TCTCTCTCTCTCTATCTGAGAGCTAATAAGAGCAATTAGTGAAAATTCTGTTGCTCTGCGCATTTGCTGATAAGTCTATTTGACTCGGCATCCATAGGCCTACATGTGTATAATTAATTCTCTGTTATCTCCCTGTTTCCCTCTCTGTACCTGCTCGTCTGTGTCCGCCTGTCTGTCTGTGTGTCCGTCTGTCTGTCTGTCTGTGTCTGCACAGTATCACGAGGGCGAGACCACTTGGCCTATGTCGTTGATGTTTCTGTTTCGTGAAATGAAAAGCATCCGGGTGACAACACAGACTGACTGCGGTAATCAAAGTCTGCGTCCAAAATGATGCCCCTCAATTAAGAGCGTTAGACTAAAAATTACAACGACCCAGGACCCAGTTTAACTGTCCAAATAATAGTAATTAATTAGGGCCTATAATTGGGTCACAGGGCCTAAATGCCCTAGTCGGATTTCTTACAGGATGGTAGACCTTTCAATGCAAAAGCCTATCTCAGCAGATTGGATGTAGGCCTATGCAACATAGAGAAGGAAGGAGGATGTTAAAGCCAAGAGTCTGACGCCAAGACAACGATAGGGATTCAGGTTTCAACTGACAGTATGAGGATAATATGAAGCTACAGCAGCTGCGCATGTGGTGGGTTTGGCTTAGAAAAATGTCACAAGAGTTCTTCTACACCAGCGTATTTTTAATAATGTGATTTTAAGTGGTTTAGGAGGCTAAGTAAGCCTGTGTGAAAACCACTGAAGTAGCCATCTGCATTCAATAACCTATAGTTTATCGAGATAGCCTTACCCACGAGGGACCAGCCTCCTCCTCCTCCTATTCTGGAACCCACCGCCTACACACAGTGGCGGCTCTAGGATTTGGCAAGTGGGGGCCGTTGGGGGGAACTTCTAATCATGGGGGCCAACCATTTATTGTTTAATGTATGTAGCATTAATTAAGTATAGGGTCCCAACTGGGGGCCACTGGGGGCCAGGCTCTCAATAGGGGGGGCACGGGCCCCCTGGCCCCCCCGGTGGAGCCGCCACTGCCTACACAACTGGTCTTCTGTGGATGAATCTTGAACGTCGTTGACTGAGAAGACCATCGATCAAACACATTTAGCAAAGCCACCGAAGATAACGCACCAGGATTACCTTTTCACCAGTCGAACAATCACAATGGCCCTTTCGGTAAAAGAAGTTCCGGAGAAGGTTTTGCTACCAAAATATGACGGACAGAACTCGAGGAAACGATGAAAATGCTGTAAACAGTTCAGTGATGAAACCAGCAGCAGGGGCGTAGCCAGGAATATGATTTGGGAGGGTATAAATGTTTTTTTTTTTGGGGAGGGGTATAAACCTTAACTATAAACCATATAAACTACAACTACATACAACCACATATAATCACATATAAATCACATAAAAACTTTAAGGTAGACTGATTTTGGGGGTATATATATATATACCGATATACCTCCCCGTCGCTACACCCCTGGAAACTGGGGTTCAAATGTGCAGAACGAAACCCACAGCCCACACACAATTCTAGTAGATTAAAGGCAATTTTGTTGGATCATTGGAAATACACGCATCACAATGCATAGGGATTAAACGTCATTTCTACAACTTCCTAACTAATACCTGTAATAAATCTGACAAAATAATAATACCATAGCAAATACAAGACCGCACTTTTTAATTTCCATACAATAACAGAAACCAAAGTATTGTTGGATACAATGTTTGGCATCTCTGTCATTTCTTATTTTTCTCAAGCAGTACTTTGCAATTTTCATGTTTAAGAAAAGATTACAAATCGACTTGCAAAATTATCTTAGAAATAACAAAATCCTCTCCACGAAGAGCCATTAAGACCTCATTTTATAAAATACCATATAAAATAATTCCCAATTTTTCCTTTTTTACATTCCTAAAATAATAGAAACATTTCTATAAAAAAATTTTGCAGTGTACAAAGCAGCACACGTCTTTGACGGGCTACAACGTCTACAGCAATGACCTTCGATTGTCAACAAAAGCCAAAACATGTAGGACTGCAAATCACAACGCATACAGATGGTGCTCAGCAAGAGCTGTGCTTTGCATACAATTCACATCTTTCCGCACAACTGATTCAGCAGCATCCGCTGTTTCCTCACCTCCAGCAGCTGATCCACCTTCAGAGGCAGACCAGGATTAGTGAAATAATCTAGAATTTTACAAGAAACAACACGACTAGCAACGTATGCAGCAAATACCAATATAGCAACTGTAATGGTTCTCATACATGCTAACTTAGCCTCCTAAACCACTTGAAATCACATTATTATTATTACCATTCTTACCATTCTTATTATTCTTTTATTTTATTCTTATTATTATTAGTATTATTATTATTATCATCATCATCATCATCATCATTATTGTTGCTGTTGTTATTTTTGTTTTTATTAATACATGTAATGTCACTCATAGACTCATAGTCTTCAATGACAATTCCACTGATGGCTTAGAATGGGCCACAAAGAGCCGAGAAGACCAACTGACGACACTGCACAGCACAGATGGCAGTAATGTCATTCAAAATAACATGTGCCAGGTGACTTCCCACTTTGTCGCACAAAATCTCACATCTCCCTAAACACGTGACATTTTCTTAATCTTATATTATCCAAAGTCATTGACACTCAGAATGACTGCAACCCCATAAGCTTTTAGACAAGTGAAATGCTTGATTCAGATCTCATTTATGAGGAAATGTTCCTTCATCGCATCACTGTCTCTGGTTAAGTTCCAGCGGCAAACACTCACCAGCCGCAAAAAGACGAATGTTTTCAGGTCTCTTTGTCACAACTTCTCTAAACATAAAATCAACCAAATTAATTTAAAATTCAGTGTGTAAATACCTTAAGCCAATAAACAGGTCTCTTATACATTTCTTCCTTATATTTTCATATTTTACTTATTAGGTTTGTTCTAATGTCCACACGCAACAAGTCATCAACTGCGCCATTGCCTGTTAAAGTTACGAACTATTGACACCTAATAAAATCTGTCAAGAATTTAATAAAGCAAACAGAGCAAATATTTCAATCATTAAAAGATAGAAAATGGAACAAAAATAAAACTTTCAAGTAGGATAAAATAAACTGTTGAATCTTATTGAAGGCAAATCAAATGACAAAACTTTGCACATGTTTTACCCTAAGAAATCACTGACGAGACACTCAATTTCTGGATGTTGACGCAGATATCTTTCATTTTCCAGTCGTGTTTTTATCTAAAAACAGACATAAAAACTACGATGAGTTGTAAATGTTTACTAATTTTCACACAATTGCATCTTGAGCATTCAAACCATTACATATTTCAATAGAACCAGCAGATCATGGCTGCTGGTTAAATATATGGCCATAAAATCTGGAATAAGGAATCCACCTGAAATAAGGAGGATTAAAACTCGGCCCATTTTCAAAAGCAGACTAAAAAGCCATCTGTTTAGGGAGTCATACCCTCTGTAAAGCGCCCTTGTTTGTGGTTATGCTATGCTTATGGAGCTATATAAATAGTCCGGTATACAATATACAATACAATATGGCCATAAAATCTGGAAATTCACTGAACCCTTAATTAGCCACCATCCATCCCTCAGCAGCAATCATCTCAGCATATCAGCATACATGTTGGGCTTGTACTCCTGCTACGATTTGACAATGGGATATGATGGTCCAAAGAAGCATTCAATTACAATGATAAAAGCCCTATCGCCGTTTATAATATTATTATATTAGACTCTAAACTTAAAAGCACTATTCCCCGTAATATTTATTGCCCAAGCATTCGAAATTAGGCATCTTTGATTCCGGTGTTCTCTTTCTGAAACGTCTCAAAACTCATTTCTTTCTTAGTGCGCAGTATTCACGAGTTGTGCTTCTCAAGAGGCGCTATACAAATATTATTCTGCAACATCACATTACATTAATAATTAAATAAACGACTATTGACTACTAGGCACTTATACAGTTTACGGGGTACCATGGTTTTTAATTCAGGCTATTCAGGTTATCATTGCGCCATATGAAGCACGTTAATTTGGCGGGCTTTGTGACGTTAAATGGAATAAATTTTCGAAATGGCGAATATGATGAGACTTTTTCCAGATTTACGCGATTTTCGATTGAAAGATTTATACCGTGTGACTGCTAGTACAGCCGATGCAGTTATATGGTGTAGAAATCATGGTCTCCTAAATGAGAATATGATCTGTGATGGTAACTGTGGTGGAAATGCGATGCGACTGGAGGATAAAGATGGTATTGGGATATCAACACCTTACAGACAACCACAGCTTAAATTTTGTGGATCCAACTACCCACGCGACTACTAATCATGTCGAATCCGTCTGGCAAGATTCTTTAAGTTCTCTGCCCGGAAGCAGGTCCTGGTTCCCATTGGCGCCATCTATCTCTGTCAGCAGCTTGGGTCTTTAATCCTTTGTATCCGTCTTTTGGCATCATCCAGTGCAGTAGTGATGTACGTGGTCTTCCTCTGTTTATTTTCCCCCCCATGTGCCCTTCCATTATTGTTTTGAACAACGATTCTCCTCTTAAAATGTGGCCCATCCAGTTCCTTTGCCTTTGTTTTATTGTTTTTATTATTGTCTTTTTATCTTTTACGATATCTAGGACTTCTTTATTGGATATATGTTGTGTCCAGCTTATTCTTTCCATTCGTCTCCATATCCACATCTCGAACGCCTCCAGTCTTCTGATGTCATCTTTTCTCATCGTCCATGTCTCTGAGCCATATAACACCACACTCCATATCAGTGTTTTAATCATTCTCTTCTTTAGCCCTTTATCGAGATTACTCCTCATTATTTCCTTCCTTTGGTAGAATGCTTCCTTTCCCATTGCAATTCTCCTTCTTATTTCGCTTTGACATCTGGCATCTTCCGTGATAAGGCTGCCAAGGTAGCAGAATTGTTTCACTTGTTCTACCTTTTGTCCATAGATTGTGATGTTTGCCTCCTTTCCTTGCTCTTTACTGATGACCATCACTTTCGTCTTTTTGATGTTAATCCTCATACCATATTCTTCGGATACGAAGGCCAGTCTATCCATGATGTTTTGTAAGGCTTTTTCTTTGTTTGCTAACATAGCCTGATCGTCTGCAAATCGCAATGCTGGTACCAATACTCCTCCTACTTTGATTCCTTCTTCCAACTCCTCTAGTGCTTCTTTGATCAGTTCTTGATGTATATATTGAATAGCAGTGGTGACAGCGGGCATCCCTGTCTTACCCCTCTTCCAATCTTTCCCGGTTCTGTCATGTCTCCTTCTATTCTTATTCTCACTGCTTGTCCCATGTAGAGATTACCGATTATCTTTCTCTCCAATCCACTCCAAGTCTGCGCAATGCCCTCATTAACTTAACCCAGTCCACTCTATCAAAGGCCTTCTCATAGTCTACAAAGCATATGTAGACATCCTTGCCATGTTGTATACTTCTTTCACTTAGTACTCTTAAAGATCCAATGGCATCCCTAGTCCCCATTCCTCTTCTAAATCCAAATTGATCATTGCCAAGGAAGTGGATGCTATCAACTTTTGCCTGTATTCTTTTGGTGAGAATTTTCAGAACAATTTTGGCTGCATGACTAACCAAGCTGATCATTCTAAATTCCTCACAATTTACTGCATTTAATTTCTGGCAAGAAGCCAAAGAAAAAAACAAACGTCGTTTTGGTACTCATCGCGTGATGCTTAATAACTACCTTTCAGAGTTCTTATGGCGCCAACGTTTTCGTGAAAATGCTTTCCATCATATTATCGAGCATATTCGTTTAGTCTATCCAGATGCTGCTATGAGTTTCTTAATTTCACGAATAAATGTGTTAATAAGCAAAAATCAGCCGTACCCCTAAACTGTATAAGTGCCAACTATGCAGTCCCCTTTCAGAAAATCATTTAAAAGGACTCGATAAACCACATCAAGCAGTTTGTCCTCGACATCCAAAAGGCGCTACATAGTTGAATTTATATGGCGCCAGCGTATGGTCGTCGTCATCGTATCGTTGTACCTTGAAGTCGTTGAGCCTCTGCTGCTGCTGGGAGCTGAGGGCGCCGATGTTTCCGTCGTCGCTGCCTAGGTCATAGGGCTCCATCCCGTGAGGAGGATCGCTCCTTGGCTTTGCATCCGACACAGACGAAGATGCCGCCATCTTTAAATCTCGTTGCTAACTGACCGTCGATCACGTGATGGTCAACGCAGCTCCATCATCTTTTTATGTTGCGCTTTTATTAATGAACTGGTCTTCAAGGCTGAAGCTCCACGCAGGCCACTTCCACTTTGCTCCGAAAAATATGTGAACGCTCGGTATACACACTCCAATTCGGCTGGATAAAGCCCAGGTCGGTTGACGGCTTATCCAAAGCATATGCAGAATGAAAACATTAAAACCCGACATGGCACTATTTTTTATTGTGCCAAAACCAGAGGCGTCGCGAGGGGCAGAGGGCATATGCCCTGGGCGCCGAGGTGAGGGGGCGCCAAAATCGAGATTTGGGTAAGTGAAATGCATAATAGATAAAAGAAACATGTGCGACGACCTTTTTTGCTCGTCAGCAGTGTTAGGGGCGCCAACAGTACACTTTGCTCCCGGGCACCGGATACCCTCGCTACGCCACTGGCCAAAGCCCCATTACACAATGGTGGTCAATGGTATATATAGTCTAAATAGAGTTTGTCAACAATTTTGTCGTTTGATATACCAGCTTAGAATTCTAACTTCTATCATCAATCCATCGCCAGAGCAGAGGCGCCAGTGGCAGGTTTTGGACTCCTCGTTTTACAACCTAAAGGGTGTAATATTGTGTATATCTATTTTAGCGACCATGGATTTCCACTTTGTTCGTTCTTGACATCCTCTTATTAATTCCATGTTAATCTTTGCTCCCTCGATTCATTCTCGTAGGAAGACTGGGCCCTACATAGGTGTTTCTCTGCCTTTCTCTATCTCGTTTCCCACCTCTTTCCCAGTTATTGCCAAATCCTCCAGGCCGTTCTTCCTCATGTTCTCGTGTCCGGTGAAGGAAAGCCGTCTCTTCTTGTTCTTACTTCTTATGTCTTTCTCACATTTCCCATACTGCCTACGTATTTATGTAGTTCCGGTTTAATCAAAATATCAAACTGAGTAAAATAATTAAATGTATTTTTTAATACTTCAAATGAAATAACAATATATATTTATTTTAGAGTTCGTTTTTCATTATCGCCTGAAAGGATTTATTAGTTGAGTTTTGTGAGTATTTTTAATTAATTTTCGGAAATTTGCTGAATATGTTGATGAACATAACGACACTAGAGCCGTTACGGTTTCACCTCGTACAGTCTCGGTCGGTTTCGGTTCGGTTTTGACCGAAAAACCGCAGTTTTTGTTCGGTTCGGTTTTTTGAACATCACTAGAATCATTAATGCACTTCAATGCAGTTCAATCAATGCACAGCTTTTGAGCGTCAAAAATAACGAAAGCGTTGTTCTTCTGTCATGTCTAAGGCTCTATGATGAGTCAGAGTGTGACGTCATTATTGAAATCAGTAAAAACAATTTTAAAATGGCTTCATTAGTAGTGTCGAGCAGTGCCAGTTTTAGAAAGAAGCTCAGATCATTGAAGCCAAGCAAGGCAGATCAGACAATTTTTCTAATGGAGAACAAGTGAAATACAGCTATAATGCGGCATGGTATAGCATTTTAAAATAAGTGTTTGTCTCAATGCCTGACGACTTGAAACTGAAGTCACGTGTAGTTGAAGGCTGTCAGATGTGCTTGAATTTTAGTTACCTTAACTCTGTGGTAATTAAATTTAATTATAGGTGTCAACTGCAGTTGGCTTTCTGCACATACAGTGTATAGTCCTTCTACTTATCTGAATCTTATCTGAAGTCCTTTGACTTCAGATAAGATTGATCAAACTTAGTGTAAGTATGTCTCAGAGTTCTCATTGTATTCTTGTCAATTTCTTAATTTAGCTATGCTCTTTGAATCAAGTGCGTACATTTGTTATTCAGTTGTTCACATTTTTGACAAAAAATCATTTGAATATTTAACCTTTGACACAGCATTTTACAAGCAAAGAACTCTACAATTTGATAATTTCCTGAGGTTCACTGCCTGTATAAATTTATGTTAATTCTTTCTAGAAATATCCTGGCCGATCTGTATTAGACCCTTTATTTCATGTTGCTGCTGCTGTTTTTACTTTTTATTTCTTTAATTGCTTTCTATTGGTCTTTGTTTATGCTAGCATCTGTGCTGTGGTGGGTCAATGGGGCTTCTGCTTAGCACTGCCTATGAGAAAGTGATGCACATTTTATGTAGATTTACTCTTATGTAGCAAGATGGCAGAGTGAGTTACGTGCTGAAGCGCCAGGCTAACGGAGCGGGTTCAAGCCCCGTTAGTGCCCGTAGTGGCTTTCACACATGCAGTAATGCCTCCTAGGCCACTTTAAATCATGCCTAGTTTAAAATTAGGCCTATTGGCAATTGCATTAACTGAGAAGAGAAGGTGACTTAATTAAAGTCGTGCGTAATCATGCATTATATTTGCTATTCTCTACAAAAAATAACTGTCCAATTTGCATGGTCAAAACCACTGTTTCGGTTCGGTTCGGTTAACCGTAACAGCACTAAACGACACTGGGAAGCACCATAAGAATTTTGCTATATAAATATTGAATATGCACTCATAAAGCGCCAGTGTGATAATCCAGGTAAAGAGCTCTACTAGTTTCACGCTATGTCAGCACTCAACAGCACGCGTTGTCTTAAGGTACTGGACCACTTGCATTCATTGAAGGCGTTCTTAGAACAGGGACAAAACCTACGAACCGTAACGCAGACGAGCGGATTTTCCTGCAGGCAAAAAAGAGGCCACGCCAGCAAACAGTTGATGTAGTACATATTACATAAGATAATAAAATGGGTGACGGGGAGTTTGTCGCATTCTGTGGGTTGATGTTGACAGTAATGGCATCTGTGCGTGCATTATCAAGTGTAAAGAAATTAGAAAAACGCAGGAAGGTTTGGATGAGATCTTGGATACGATGCAGGGAATTGCACGGAGCATGTCATAGCCTGGTCAAAGAACTGACCACGATTGACCAGCAATATAATCGTTTAACAATTATAGGCTTGTGCTTCGTTCGAAGAGCTGTTACTTTTATTGAGCATGGCATAACAAAACAAGGCACCAGGTTGCATCTAAGTTTGTCAGCAAGATAATGGCTTTGTGAAGTTCTGTGATACTTAGCAACAGGTAGCCTTCCTGGAGTAGACTGCAGCTTTTCTGCAATCTCAAGCCATAATGCTGGCTTATTTTCACTTTTTTATATACACCTCAAATCTTGCGTCCCATAATATTGGACAAGAAGCAACGTCGTTTAAAACATTTAGATTACACTGGTTCTTAAAATTTGCCATGTTATTACTCTGTTGTTGTCATTTGACGGACAGACCTCTGAATTGACGCTTGGTTGAAAAAGTAAATACGAACACGTTCAAAGCTCAGAAGAATGTGCATGCACAATCTCTCAGGTGGTGAATGCATTCATTTTCCCCCTCCACGCTTTGCACATGTTCAATGTATGCAAGTGACCCAGTCGTCATTAGAAACTGGCTTATAATTCAAGCGGTGAAAGCGCGCGTGCTATGAACGTCGACAAGAACACATTCAATGAATGCTAGTGGCTTAGTACCTTTATACATTGAGAATGTGATGGCATTTGTTTTCTTAAAATACAGTTTCAAGACCTGTTGTCCGTTATTGATGGAATTTAAATCGATGTCTTGTTGAGCTACTACCATATAAACTACATAACCACAGACCATCATTAAGACATTTGTATCAAAAAGTGGCACAAAAAATACCCGTTTGATTTATTGGCCCGAATTGCCCGTCATTTGCACTGCTACAGCGGAAACAATAGTGTTGTTGATTCTATTTTGATATAGTGTGTTACTAGTAGAGCTTTCTACTCCAAAGAGGACAAATCCAACTGAACCACTCTAAGCACAGCTCTTATTAGGTACTGTTGTTATAAGCCTATCTACAAGAGACCCGGTCATTCCAGAGACCAATCGGCTGATAAATGGTTTGCAGGATTGCCATTTTCAAAGGCTGAAGGGTTTTTGCTGATGGAAAATGATTGATATTTGATTGAAGTGATTCTCTTAGCAGGAACTTAGCAAAACAAATACATTTTACTCTGTGATTTATGGTTGGCAGATTAAGTTCTGCTGCTCTGTGCTTAATGCTTTTGTAATATCTTTTTGTTTAGAAACATTTACGGATATACGAGTACAAAGAATTGTGACATGATGTAGCGTTCGGTAAAAACCGTGTATACGATGGCGTCAGTGTTGTCTGATGGCACGAACATCTCCACATGTTCCTCACCAGACCCAACCAGCTTCAGAAGACGCATCGGCATTAACAGGGAACTTTTTGAGTTAGCAATGAGCAACATGGAGAAAAATTTCAACAAAATCTGCAGCAGTTACGGTTCAATATACTTTTGCACTCACAATTTTGACTCAAGGGGTGTGCATGTTGGCTTAATTCTCAATGTCATGGGCTTCAACAGAGATTGCGTTGACAGTGCAGCAAGGGAGTTGTTCGATATGCTAAAGAGGATCTCAATAATTGACAACCTGAATTTTTTAGATTTACCGAAAGATTTGGACGCAATTTCAGAAAGCCGGGGCAATTCACCGCAACCAAAATCACGTGATCCGTGTGACAATTCGATTTTATATTCGAGACTAGATTCTAGCCACGAATGTGAAGATACGAGTGACATGGAGTCACACATTATCAATATGTCGAACGACATTGTTATCAACGTCTCTTGTGTTCCTCTTGTTAAGCAGGTATCTGAAGTGGTCGTCTGTATAACGAACTGTCGCCTGCAGTGCACTGAGCCCCTCAGCAGAGCGGTCGTGGCTGCTGTGGGCGCACAGCACAGGAAGGACTGTGACAGTTACCTGCGTGATAAAGGTGCTCTAAAGCCTTGTCAGGTGATGCATGCAGATGCTGGACATCTCTTTGTGACTGTTCGTAAGATTATTAACGTGGTTGAACCAAAAGCAGAGGATCCGGCAACGCAGCATTGCATGTTGGAGGACCTCTATTTCAATTGCTTACAGTACGCAAACAACGAGATTAAGGCAGAATCAATCTCCTTTCCGTTTTTCAGTAATGGTAATGTTCATTGTATGCTGTTATGTTGAATTTTAATGATTTTGCTGTAATTGTTTCATGAATTTTTTCTGTTTAATTTGTTTTCTGTCTTAGAAGTTTCTTTTTATTTCCACATTAATCTTGTCTGACTTTATACCGTATGATTTTTCAAAAATTAATTTGGTATCTAAGATTTAAGTTATTTTTTGATAATATAATAATAATATAGGAATATAATAAATTTACTTTGAATTAAACTATAAACTATAGTCTATTTCTAATGAATAGTGCATATTTTAGTCAAATGAGATGCATAAGTTTGCACCATTATCAGCACTGGTTTGTTTACAATTACCAGAAGAGTTGATTTAAGCACGGGATGCAAATATTGATTAGGATGTTACACAGAAGATATGGGTGGCTACAGAAATAGTGTCATGTGGGTATGTGCCGAAAGGAAAATATATAACTTTTAGTATATATAAAGGAAAAGGAAGACCCGAGGAAAAAGTGGATGGACAACATCAGAGAAGATATGAACATGAAAGGAATTTCAATAGTAGAAGGAAGACGATTAACAGAAGATAGAACTTCTTGGAAACATTTTGTGTCTAGCTGTTGCCGCTAAAGAGTTGACAGAGAGCAAGATGGTGCTGATGATAATGCTGTGGATATATAATAGGTTTTATTGTTGATTTAGAAGGCTGTGTGCTAGAACTCTAGTCTTCAGTTGAAAGTTTCTTTGCATTTAGAGTTGAATAAGATTCCTTCCCCCGTCATTGCTCACGTCATCTGCAAAGCTCTGGTGAAATTTGTGGAGCAGTTCACAGATTCTGAGAGGACGAATTTGAGATTACATCGAGTGAACATTGCGTGTGCGCATAAGAAAACGGCACTCATACAAAAGAAGGTGTTCGACATCGTTCGGCCGAGATTAAAACATCTGAAGCCGAATGAAGCGGAGACGCTTAAGAATTCGACGACAACTCTGTCGAGAAGTTTCTGTTTTGCGAGCAACGAAGTCACCGGTCAAAGTCTGAAATCGTAAATATTTTACTTTGTGTTTTATTCTCAGCAAACTGTGTGCTTCACTGTGCTTGTTGCCTATTTTGCTAAATACATGCAGTCAGGGGGGCTGCCCTTGGTAACTCCCCTATCACTGAGGTCATGTAATCGAAAACATTGGGATACTTGACTTTTGTCTGATGTCTTTCAAGTCTTCATCTGTTGCTGTTTTGTGTCTTGTGATTTCTTCTTGGTTGACTGTTGTTTGTTGTTGTTGTTGTTGTTACTTCTGTTTTGTTTTGCTCCATGAATTTTACGAGACAAAACATTTTAGTTTTTATTGATGTGTTTGGACGAATTGTGAAATGACTGAGTGTTGTTTCTTTTAGTTTAAATGATGAATTCTGGTGGAAGAAGAGAGTCACAACAAATTTGACTCAACTTCAGTTGGAGATATCCATGGACTCTGGCTTTGAGTGTGAACTCTTCAAGCTGGAAGTTTTTGAGCCAGTGGTTTTACGAAGATCAATGGTAAAATTGCCAGCACATGAGTTAACATTGCAGTTGTCAGTTAAGAGATGAGAGCATCACATCTCTTCTGATGTGATTGATTTTCTCATTAACCATAGATGCAGAGTCTGTCGGTGGATGTCACAAGATACGTGCAAGTTATGATCAAATTAAAGCCATTTAATATGATTGACTTGAATATTGTGAGTTTTTTTATTAGTGCAGAATTTCTCTAAGAGTCTACTCTTGGATGTTTGGTTAATGTGGATAATTCTTGAGTATTGTGTGTGAAGTTGCAGATGCGTTGTTTTTAGGAAGAGCTGAGTGACCCACAGAAGGTTCATCATCTGTTGAATCATCTGCTTCATGGAGATGAACAGATGTTCAAAAACTTCTGCCAGGCGTTGAGTCTCTCTGGTCAGCAGTGCGTCGTCTCGAGATATCTTTCCAACGAACCTTCAATTTCCCGCGGACGAAGCAAGATCCAGCGCTCCGTTACGGACTCCAACATCCGCGAGGACCTGAAACTGCTCCAGCGCTGGAAATCAGACAACTTAAGAAGATATCAGAACGAACTGATCGAAAAAATCATCTGCGATCTAGGTCTGATGAGCCATTTGAAGTCACTCGCTGTTTTCACCGATCACCAGATGGCTCAGCTCGAGGCAAGAGATTTTCTTCTACTGGTTTCTGTTCGAAATTATGGTTAATTCTGTTCATTGACATTATGGACAGTGACAGGTCTAGAACTCTGAGGAGACATTTTCTAATCTAAGAATTCATGTTCTAAGCACACTCAATGTCAGAGGTCAAGGGTTAATTCCCTCACGAGGTGAGGTCTTGGTCTTTCGGTCAGCTGTTCTTCTTGTTTTATTGAGTTGTTGAAGGTAAATTTTGTTTGTTTCTGTGTGCACACGCAGGCTGAGAGAAGTGAAATGAGTCGCAATAGACTAGTGCTCGGCTGGTTGGAAAGAGGCTCAGAAGCTACTTACAGGAAATTCTGCACTGCGCTTACAAGCAACAACCAGGAACATCTTGTAATCAACTATCTTCTTGAATGCAGCATTTTGTTATAATAGTCTCACTTAATGTGTCGTTCTCAGTCAAACTGCGCTTCAAAGATGACTTTGATTGTCATGTGATGATCATCGGACTGCTGCAGGCACTTTGAAATAGCTGGTCACTGATAGTTGATACTCCATTGGGTTCTAGGCGTTGTTGTGTCAGTGTTGAGACTGTGCCGTGCTGTTTGTATGATTTGTGCCATTTCCACAATTTCATTCATCCACAGGGGCTTCAGAAAATAGGACTTGCTGTTCAACCCATCTGAATGTGACAGAATTACTGGTGTATTTGTCAACACCAGTCACTGCAGCTATTTCGATTTAGATCAGAATCCATTTCACGTGACAGAAGCAAATTTTGTCTGTTTAAGAGTACCAGTGGCATAGCCGTGGTCCTGTAATGGGGAGGTACCACCAAGGCTTCTGTAGACCAACATTCTCAGTTAAGGCAGGGAGGATATACTGTAGATTCAAATTTTGAGTTTTAGAGCATTGCTAAAGCGTGCTTCTCATATTGGCAATTACCCGACATTTAATAACACTTTCTGATTGGTTTTGCATGAATCTCAACCAGACTAGACCCAAATAGGGGCCCCCAGCCTTGAAACCATGCTGCTGGTGAGTACTTAAATACTGCACTTATCAAGGGAAGTATACATGTATTTACATGTACCGGTATTTACATTTGTCATTCAGTTAAGGCTAAGCTGTCGGCATTATATAATATATAACAAGGCTTAAGAGGCCAGTGATGGCAGCTGTTATGACTTGTCTTGATTCTTGTTATCTTTCTGTGTCAGACCCGTCAGAACGAATTTTGAGCAGGGGTGCATTTCTTTGGCCATTTGGTAAATTGATATGTTGTTAGCTGTTCCTCCTTATGAATCCGACCCAAGGGGTGCAAGGGGTGAGTTGCAACCATGACTTTTGTCTTCCGGGGGGTGCAGTGCATGACCTAGGTTTTTCCAGGAGGTGCAGCTGCATCCCCTGCGCTCCCAGTTCCGACGGACCTGTTCTGTGGGTCTTTTTTTTCAGTAGTTATATAATATAGAATTTTTATACAATGTATTTCTTTGTTCAGGGTTTTTTAAAACTCCGGCTAATGAGACGGCCAATGCTATCAGTGACTTTTTAACTATGAAATATATTCTATGTTTTTATGTTGTCTTTCAATAACGTGTTGTGAATGGTGTTTTTATTATGACTTTTGGAAGCTTTTTTCAATTGTAGACATTTGCCCGATTTTCAGTACAACAGCACAATTAAATAAATAAATTTAGATAATTATGTGAGGCTACCAGTAATTGTTGTTTATTTTATTGACTGGTCCTGAGATTCGTCCAAAACCAATGAGCAACATTTAGGGGGGTAAGGGTTGTATTGAATTGAGGAGAATGCACCAGACTTGAAAGCGCATGCGACGACGACCTTTTTTGCTCGTCAAGACTTTGGGTCGAATGAAATGGATGGCATCTCATCCTATGGGGTACTTTATCAAACGCATTGGAAGATGTATAGATCAGTGGCAGCTCTAGGATTTGGCAAGTGGGGGTGACGTTGGGGTGGCAACCTCTAATCATGGGGGCCAACCATTTTTGTTGTTTAATGTATGTAACATTAAGTATAGGGTCTCAACTGGGGGGCAGGCACTCAATAGGGGGCACGGGCCCCCGGTGGAGCCGCCACTGGTATAGATACATTGTGTCCACTACCTAGCCATCATCTAAGTTATCATTTAATAGTATGACAATTCATAAATTTAACTCTGCTAAAAGTCTATGATGAAAGAATTGAAACTCCACGGTCCCCTATTCTGAACTCTATAGCATCGATAAGCAGGGATATTTTTACCCCCTATCCTCCAAATTTGAGGTCGACACCCTTCCCCTCAAAAATGGTAATCTAATGTAACTGGTATGCATACAAAATGCATACTAGTTAGCCCTGAACACCCACAAATGGAGAAGTACACCCTTAACTTTTATTCTCGGATGACTTTTTTCGCTTGTCAGCCTTTTTTGGCCAAAAATTTCCAAATTCCGACCCCCTCCCCCAAATCACAATCCTAGAACTAACCCTGTCGATAAGCCTCACGCTTAAAGAAGGCTGTATTATTCTAAGACTGACTTGAGATCTTAACTGACGTGTTTAGTTCTTGTTCTTCGTTCTGCTTTTGCAATGGCAGACAAACGTCTTGCCTTGAATTCTTCTGAGTTTATCTTCGTTTTCTTCTTCGTGTTGTCGTCCTTTGAGTCTAGAGTTCGGACTTTTCCTTCGGTCGAACGAAGCGCCGATCGAGTCTCGTGCTCCGTTCAACGATCGATGGCCATCACCGGATTCCACCGGTAGAAACAGCGAAAGACAACCTCCGCTGGCCTCTCAATTGCACGCTAACGCAGATAGACGAACGAAAGAACTTATATAGCGCCAGTTTTTTAGTGGATTTGACACTGATCGATAGTCGCTCTAAAATCGTAATTGATGATGGTGAAGTTCAATAAGTAGGCCTACGATTTTTAAAGCAAGCCAATGCCCTATTGGCACTTGTAGGCTTTACATGACCCTTTATCGGTGTATATTTTACTGGCAGTCAGGATTTAATCTAGGCCGTTTCCGGGGGAGGGGAAATTGTCCTTCCCGAGAAATTTCAAATTCCCCTTCCCCCGGAAATTTTGGCATACTACATCAGTATTCCTCTCTGCTAGGCGATGTAACTAAAAGCTATTCCGCCGGACTTTTCGCTAGGAATTTAAAACTTATTTATTTAGACTTGGATATTATTGATGTGTGTAAGTGCTCTTGTTGTAGGCATGAGCCTTGCTACTGCGCTATAGAAATTGTCTAAGAATAATAATAATAATATTCCAAACTCCCCACTGGCCCCAAAGTTTTGAGAAAGCAAATACTGATATAAGTTAATATGTACTATAGGCCTATGTACCAGTAGGTCTACTCTGATATGAAATTCAATTCACCTGGGACAGGACCTGTTTTAAGAAAAATTTATCACTGCACTAAACTCAGAAAATTTGTGGACATTCGTGCACAAACAAGCAAAAAAAGGTCGTCCGGAAAATTTATCACTGCACAAAGCATAGAAAAATTGCATTTTACCACTGCACATTTTCATTTTTTATCACTGCACATTTTGTGTATCACTGCACGCTAAAACAGACCCTGGCCTGGGAAATGATAGTTTCTTTTAAGATCAACGAAGTGGCAACACTTGTGTTCTTGGTCTCCTAGGTCAGAAGGATAGTCTGGTTGTGGATCTTAATACATAGCAGATCTCAGAAAGTCTTCTGATGCATAATATAATGGGTTATGTGGCTTAATTACAGAAACTGAGTGGTTAGAGTTAGGCCTTACCTCAGATTGAGGGTTCAAAGTGTGGTTGGGATTGGAACTTTCCAGACCTGTAGCAAATTGGACTCTGGTTACCTTGGTTTAAAATTTGAGAACAGGTACTCAGTTATGTAAGCTTATCTGAAATATAAACGATAGAATGGCTTTCATCGTTTCTGGTTTATTTTTCAGACAGCTAAACACAAAGCTAATTATCACATTAAAGAACAACTCTCAGACTTTGGTCCACTGTGAAGCATTTCTATCGGAGAAACTGTCCCTGACTTATGACATCGATGTCTTTGAGACGGATATCGTGCATAGATTCGGGGGCCCTAAGGTTTGCTTATTTGATGGAGGCTTTCTAGGGCCATATTTAAGCTATTTTCAGTATTTGGTCAGTCTCTCAGTGAATTATGTATTCACAGTTTCACTCATTCTTTTGAGATTTTGTCAGAATTTCTTAAGAAATTTGTATTTTGCTCCTTGTTGCTGTACTTAAACTTTTAACAGGCAGATGTTTTAATGTTTATGTGCTATTTTGCAAAAAAAATTTGCAACTGCAATGTAAAGCAGTCCCTGAATACTTTACATTGAGTAGTGTCAAGTAGCAGATCAGTTACTAGTGTGAATGCATTTAGAAGGACATAAGTACAATGGGCGCTTGGATTGGGCATTTATAGATAGAAACTGTTAGGGTGATTTATACAGAGCAATTACGATGTACATTGTGAGAAGAACTGAAGGTTAATATGTGTGCTGTTTTGGCCTTATATTCTGCAAAATGTTCATTTGTTTGTAGACTCAAAGACAAACATTGTGATCAGAGACGTCATTTCACTGTTTTTCAGGGGGGGCAAAACACTTTCGACCTGACAAGTTACAAGTTTGCGAAAAAGCTGACGACGTTTTTTTTTTGCTTGTCAGCCAATTTTCTCGGTTAGTTAAAGTAGTTACTTCAAATTACTCGACATCATCAAGCACTCCTTTAGGGCATGTAAAATCTAAATAACACAAACATTGGCAAAAAAATTTTCCCCTCAAAATCAGGGGGGGTAAATGCCCCCCCTGCCCCCCAAATGACGTCCCTGATTGTGATTGTGGCAAACAGAAGCTGAAGCAGGAGTCTGCTTGAGTGACAGTGCCTTGTAACACAGCTGCCTGTGATCCTGCTATATCACTTTAAGCCCACTTATTATTATTGTTGTTATTATTATTGTTGTTATTATTGTTATTATTGTTATTATTATTATTATTATTAGTATTAGTAGTAGTAGTAGTAGTAGTGGTAGTGGTAGTGGTAGTAGTAGTAGTATATGTTTGTGCTTTAGTAATTGATATGCCGCATTTGGAATGAATTTGAGAATAGTGTCAGCTATTGGCATCATTGTGTAATTTGCACATTGTTCAATAAGAGTAATTTAAGTACATTAGGATATAGAAATGAGTTTCATGGTTTTAATGCTTTCTTTATTGATTATGGTCTGCATTGACAGTTTTAGCATTAGGTATAAAGGCTGAATCAGATTATATGCTTATAGCAAATCAGGTCAGGTCTTTGTACTCCAGCTGTGTCCAGCTATCGACTTCTCCATGACATCTTTCCAAAGTTCTGTACTTTGCTACTTCTTCCAAGGCCATTTGTTGTCTTCCGTCAGTTTTTCCGTTGAGATTCCGTCCTGCCATGTGCAGATCCTCTTCTAATCCGTCCATCCATTGTCTTTTCGGTCTTCCATATAGGAAGTGGAGTTCTGTTAATTGGAGGTTGTGTGGAGAGAAGGTCAGGTTTTTAGTATGACAGGACCCTTGTGCTGAGTTTCTGGCCAATGAAAAACAGCGCTTATGGAACGTTTTGGTCTCTGTTGCTGATTTCTCTGAAATTCAGCTCCCCAGAGACCCAAGTTCACAGGCATCACTCAGACTCACTTCTTCTTCTTCTTGCTTTAAATGAATGTTCTCAAAGAAATTCCATGTATAAATGATTTCAGTGAATTGATTAGTTAATGGCTGTCACACCTGAGTGACTATATGCGGCTTGCTTTCATTGCAGGTGTTTACATCTGACAAGAGCCACTTTGATAAGACGGCATTCCTACCGACACATGTTGTCTATGTGATTAGCCCTCTAACTATTCATAATGACACTCTGTCAGCCAACTTGACAATACCGCTGCATATCAAATACACGGAACCAATATCTGATGACAGCCCTGTGTCAGCATACCTGCTGCTTCCAAAGGTGTCTGTGGCTTGCTATCCAGGTATTAAACAGCATTTGTATAAAACACAATGTAATATCAACACATAAGATTGTTACCTTCATAGGAGATGTTTAGACATGCCTAATGGTGCATTGTCATTCACAGTTGCTTATGTTCAGATGTTACTGGTTAGAACCCGGAAATGCCTATTAATGGAAATTCTTATATTAATGTAATTTCTTGGTTAACATTTTGCAGAAATTCAGTGGCCATCATCCTTCAAGAAAATCGTAGCTCCCTGCTCAAATGACACGATGGCCAATTGTTTCTGGACTCGGATTCCTTGCCGGTTTTATTATGTAAGCATGTTTACACTGAAAAGATATTATGGAGTATTCTGTTGTACTCGTCTTTTGTAAACACAAAAAAAGAACAAAGTAAAAGCCATGTCTATGATGCAGCATTTGAATTGATTTTTGGCAGAATTTAGATGTTGCCACTCTGTCTTTTTGTTTGAAAGAAATTTTGCATAGTGCTCATTAATGCCCTTCCATATCAGTATTGATTAGCCCAATGTAAAGAGATCTTTTGCAATTGCAATCAGTTAAGCAGCCATGGTCAGTGCTTTGTTTTAATGGTGCTATAGAAGTCATTGATTCTTTATTAGAATTTCTCCGAGTTGTTGAGATGTGAATATAGAGTGTCCCGGGTGAGAGATAGGCTTTTGTAATGCTGAATAGTAGTAATGCTTGGTTTGCTTTCAGATGACTCAGATGTATGAAGAGCCAGTGAGTTGCATGGATGAAATTTCTCTTCACATGCTGATAACGAAGTCCGTCTTTATAATCATCTTGTCCGTTTCCCTCGCTATTATCATTGTGATGTATTTGTACCCAGAAGATACCGCTAGAAATGGAGCTCAAGCGAACGGCCGAATTTAAGAACAGCAATCAACAGCTGGAAGAAATTATTGATTTGAAACAAATAGTCAGTTTCTAAACCTTTAAGAGTATTTATTTTAAGATTTCCATTAGATTTTATTATTACAGAATATATCTTGTACAGAATATTATGCTACTAAAAGACGTTTTGATATTATTAATTGATGTCGCTTGCCTATGGTGACTCGTTAACTGTTAGCTTTGCATTTCTGACCTTGCTTGAAGGAGTTCTTAGTTGGTAAATATTTGGTCTGACTAAGAGCTACATGTATCTCTTAATTGGTTATTGCCTACAAGAATCCCAGTGAGAACTAATTGAAAGCAGCCTACTGAAATTCAGACTCTGAGGGTCAGTTGTGTTGAAGGGTGCAGAATAAAAGATCTTGCAGCCATAATAATACTCGTCACTGATCAAGACTTTGATTTGATTTGGCAAAAAGTACTAACTGCTGACTTATTTCTTGTCATCCAGCCGAAAATTCACAACTATATTACTGTAGTTTGTGTGTGTGTTTGTGTTCTAGTATAGCCTCTGTGTCGGTCATAAAACGTGCTTAATTTCTATTGTGGTTTTAAGTACATGTAAGGTACTATAGCGCTAGTATATTTTCAAGATCGCAGTCATTGTCATCATCGCTGTTTAAGTGGAATCAAATTATCACTTATTATTTTAATGCAAAGGCTAGCAAAAACTATGGCTAAGAGTAGACAATAAAAAGATATGGTTTTGGCGAGAGAAACGAAGTTATGGAGGGCTCGTTAATTTTTCGTGAAGAAGACTTAGTAGTTATCAACTTATCAATGCGCACTTCAAGAAACCTATGAAAATAATATACGGACAGGGTCCATAATCTATGGATTATTTGAGTATTGCAGTATACATTTCTATTGTTGTTTCTGCGTTTAGCGAATGCGCAATGGAGATGATGGAGCGATATTTGATGGTCTTTTTCTTTCTTTCTATTTTTTTCGCCAATGGAGACTTTAAGTTGAGAGTTAAAAGCGAAGAAAACTCCTGTCTTTTAGAACGATCGTTCATTGGAAACGGCTTTCATAGGTTGGCGAAATACACTCACATAATGTAACATAAAAGATAATAACGCACATCTAGCATTATATGGCACTTTCAAAACAATGAAGTCTAATTAATGTCCACTCAGAGTAATGGATTCGAATCCAGGTCGAAGGCTTGTAGGATATACACTTTCAATTGATCCATCGAAGGACACAAAGTTACCGTGGCTAATTTTTATAGCGCCATGCTGTTAGGTGGGATACAGCCTTTAGAATTAGATGGATGATGCAGTGATTGTCTTTGAAATGTAGTCACACACACAAACAGTGGCTGTTCCAAGAATTCTTGGTGGGGATGCAATAAATTTCTAGGAAATTGGTGGTGGGGGTGCAACGAAATCCCGAAAAAGGTTTGAAAGCAATAAAAGGTTATCAGCTCTGTTTAGCACACAAGGATAGCGGCTCGGACCCGGTAAACACTGAAAAAACGCTGACAAGCAAAAAAGCTCAGTAGGGGGATGCATCCTCCCTCCTCAGTCATCCCCAACATGGAACCGCCCCTGGCCACACATGTTTGGTCTTAGTTGGAATAGTTGGATCTGAGAAAGTCTGATATACCGGTAATTAGTTTGTATGATTTAAGAAGCACACATTGCACTTTGTAAGTTTAATTGGAATTATGTTTCACTGTGAAATTCATTGCTGTCACTAGTGTGTACTTGTGCATTGGTCTACTAGTAATAGCTCTGATCTGTCTTATGACAGCTCAAAGCTGCTGAGTTTTTGCTTGTTGTTCAGTTTTAGACATTTCTGTTGCATGTTTCTTACAGTTTATCAGTGGCTTTCCATTCCACAATTAATATGATTATTTGTTAATTTTATTTTCACTCAGTCAAGGGCTGTTCATGTTTCATCTGTTAGTGATTTTTCAGGATGTTGGTACATGTTCAATGACTGAGTGATCACTACTTATTTAGACTGGATATATCTACAGACATGTTTATTACTAGTGTTATTATTAGTGCTTATTACATTCATCTGATTTGACTGATCATACCTATTTTTGGCTGACTGATCTGTGATGGTCTAACATTGACCTGATCTTTCCTTGTCTTGCAAGTTGACTGACTGACTGACTCACTGACCAATCTATGTGGGCTGCATTAACCTGGACTCTACCTCTTATGTGGTATTCTTCAGTATGGTTATTAATCTAGTTAATCTGCTTGTTTTCTCAGGTGGTTGGATACAAAGATTACTATTTTATTGAATGACAGTTATGAGGTGACACCGCATTCTTTAATCAGCTGTGAGATGTTTCTTATGCAGGAACTGCCTTCCAGTTTTTATGTTGATCCTCATGAAAACGAAAACTTGCTTGAGTTTGGAGGTCCAAAGGTTTGTAATTTTGTCAAAAAATTGAATGCCTACATTTATCATTTATTTTTACTCTTTTAGTTATTAATATTATGATATTTTGCATGCTTGGTTAAACACCTATACAGATTTAGTGCAGGTCTTTATAAGTTGCTTAAATTTTACTCATATTAGAGCCTCTTTGTTGTTTGTGCTTTGCTTAGATACTCACATTTGGTAATATCGACGTAGAGAAGCCGTCTTTCTTGTCATCGTCTTCCATAATATACATCTATGATCGCCTTACAATTCAAGCAAGCTCTTTGTCTGCCAATATTATGCTACCGATCCACGTCAGGTATCATGAGCCGGGGTCAGAATCCCCCCGTCATGTGTCGCTGCTGCTAAAAAATCCACAAGCGTTTGTTGCATGTCATCCAGGTAAACTGATTTCCGAAGTGGTCTGGTTGCTGACCGCATTGGGGGCTTAGGTGATGGTTTTAGAGGAAAATGTTGCTCCCATTGACAATGCAGTTAAAGGACCCCCCCCCATTAATTTCTCATTTGGACGGAACCACGCTCGTTAGTTTTATTTGTCTTCCCGATTTGAGTCGCTGATAAAGCAAGATAAAAAGATTGAATATCTAAGGCTGTGCTGGTCAAATAGTGGCTTGGGAAATTTCTGTGTTTCCTTGATGGTAAATTAACTTTATGGTCGCCTAAACCACATTTACTTTGCTGTTTGGTAACTTGTCACAATAGTTTGTCTAACGAAATGCATCAAAATTTGATCGTGGCTTAATAACTGAACAGTTTGAGTGAGAATGTTGCAAGTGGGACTCTGAGGTCAAGAACTTCCAAGGCCCCATTTGGTGGCCCAGTAATTTTTCTGGATTGATTTTCACCTTTGCTCTTTCTGAAAAATATTATATTCTGTTTAGTCCAAGTTGATTTTTGACCTCACAGTCTAGTCAAATATAAGTCAAAGTCTATGGCATTTTTTGAAGCTGAATACTCCTTAGAGTTGTGCTTCTTGGTAAATAAAGAAGTCGTTCAGTTAACTCTGAGATTAGGCTTGATTAGGTTGATATTATAGATGGACATTCCCTGTGTAGCCTGTGTTTACTTATTCTAATGAAATCATAAAGATAGGAAATGCTCCAGAGTTTGAATATCTACGTGGTTCTTTTAAATTGTTTGTTGTCTTTGGATTGCAGATGTTCATTGGCCGTTGTCATTTGAGAGAATTTTCGCTCCGTGTTCCACCAACACTTCTGAAAATTGCTCTTGGACCGAAATTCCTTGTTCGGTGTCTCTTGTGGGTATTCTATGTTTCAGTTTATTAGATATTCTATGTATGTAAAGATCTTTGTCTAGCGTCTCTCTGAGGCAATGGCTTACAACATCAGCACTTTGAAACTCTGAATGAATTAATGATTTTTAGGATCAGGATGTTACAGAAGTGGAATTAAATTTGCATTGGTAGTTTAGTAATGCATGCTGTCTCTTAACTCTTTTGTGGCGGAGTTATTTCAATGCTACGACGTTGATGTCAACTTTTGTTGGCATCCGTCTCATATCTGATGTAATGTACAGTAGAACCCGTTATATCGAAGCTAAAGGGGCCATGATAAATATATTGATATATCCGAGTATATATCCAATTCTGAGTCATATAAAGCCAAAATATCATTTTGGGCAAATGTGCATGTCCAGCTATTGTACTGTCTGAAATTGTGATTTAATTCTTAGGAAGACAAGTTCATTGAAGTGCCAGTTGGTAACGTCAATGACTTGACTCTGGTTGCCTTGGTTACCGTCTTGACTGTTTCCATAGCTACCGTTGGTCTTGTTGCTGCAATGTGTTTCCATCCTGACGACAAAATGTCAAGATGAAACCAGAAGACAAAGTCATCGTCTGCGATCTGAACGTGAAATGCTGTTGAGACCTAAATCTAGGATCTGTTGTTGCCATGACAGCAGTTCAAACAGTTGTCTGATTTATCTGAATTGGTCTTTGTATTATATATGTTTGTACTTTTGCTGAGAAGACTGTGTCATCCATAACTTGGTATTTTAGGCTATTGTTCATTTATGTTTATCATTTTGCGTTCTGCTTTTTAGGTTGAAGAGGCTAATTCGACTGCAGATTGCATTTCAACTGTTGATCAAAATGAATGAATTTCTTTGTTTTTGAACCCCTAATGTGTGAATACTGTATGAAGGTTTCAAATGTCAGTAGAACAATGGAAATTAAGTATATCCGTTTTCCTAATAAATGTTTAAACATGCTTTGTTAAGCAATGGTTGCTGGACTGCTGATATTCTGGAATCTAGAGCAACTATTGGCTTAGGTAAGGGACTCGGTCGTGGCCGAAATCTTAATCAAGCCTTGCAATGCGAAATTCTGTAAGAACTGAATCCAAGTTGGCAGTTATTCTACTCAAAGTTTTGTAAAATGTGGTTAAATTATGTGTTGTGTGAAATTTGCAGCACTGGTGTTCAAGTGATTCCAAGTCCACATATGACAATAATTATTACCAACAAGATGAATTATCAACTACTGATATTATAATAATAATAATTGTGCACTTCTATAGCACCAGTTCTAATGCCCAAGGCTAACAATCAATGGTACTTCAAAATCAGCTGCAAGACCAGGTCATTCCAGAGATCAGTTAGAGGGAAAGATATAGAGCTAGAGATTAATGTTTTTGAAATGTTGTGCTTCGATATTGGAGACTTAAAGCGAAATGGATTAATGTTTTTCAATGTGCCACAAATTTGGAAGTAGCGGGATTCCATAAAAGGTTAAATTTGTATTTCCTTCAAACAGGGCATCCTACTGAATCACCAAATTCACTAGTTTTTATTTTGTTATATTCTTATAATAATAATGTGATTTTAAGTGGTTTAGGAGGCTAAGTAAGCCTGTGTGAATTTGTGAAAACGACTGATGTAGCCATTTGAATTCAATAACCTAGTTTATTGAGATAGCCTTTGAATCCGTTTACTGTTTCAACTTTATGTATTAGTACTTTCTACATTATGTGGATTACGGATTTAATCTACTCAACTCTCGTTAGTAATCTGGCGCACAGCGTGAGAGCGCTGAATAGCGCTATATCTATAATCTGTGCGCTTACTTACTAAATTACCATTTATTTAATTCCAAAGACGCAACACGGCGCCAACTATCTTTACTATTTGTATTTTTTGTGTCATGGTGGCGTCTAAGTAGATTTATATTTTTGTTAAATTTCTTTGAAATTCTCTTAATCTAGAGGAGTAAATATCCGCTGGGAGCGGCGGTTGACGGGATGCGTACGGTGGTGATGGTGGCTGAGAAGCCGTCGTTGGCGGCGGCATTGGCGAAGATCTTGTCCCGGGGCGGTGCTGCTTCACGCAAGGGCTTCAACGGGGCCTGCTCCGTGCACGAGTGGATCGGTCGATTCCCGGTGACCGGCGAACAGGCGCGCTTCAAGTTCACGTCCGTCTGCGGTCACGTCATGAGCCTAGACTTTGTCGGAAAATTCAACAGCTGGGACAGAGTCGACCCCGTAATTATATGCCCATCGTTATCACTTCTTATCTATCAGTCAGAACACTTTTCAACGCCAGAATGATTATGCAAGCAAGACAGGAATGATATTTATGGTTGAAAAGCATTAGGCAGGCCGAAAGCGACTCATTATGGCATTTGAATAGATAAGGTGAGGCCCGTAATACTAGGAATGAATTTAATGAATGAAACCAATGGTAAAAATACCATGAATCTGATGAATAGACAATGGGAGGGCTAATCTTAGTCAACAGCAGGGATTTTTCTAAAAAAAATTCTGGCACAAAAAAGCCCTGGTCAACAGTATCTCATTCAGCTCCATTGCTGCTGTGCCCATAAATGGTGACAGCTTGATTGACAATTTGCCTTCATCTCATACAGTTGTAATCAAAACAGAACCTTATCTAGTTATGATTTAGATGCTGGATATATATATACAGTACTGGCCAAATTATTATGGATTTTGCCCTTTTCATCACTAATTTGATGCTAATAGCTGCTAGTCTGTTTATTTCTCCTGGTGGTGATTATCCTTTTTGAATGGCACTTTGCTGTTCTAATGCTATAAAATTGAATATAAATTTATATAAAATTATTATATTATATATCATTTGCTATAAATTACTGCTTTATTTTTGTTGACAGTAATTTTGAATAAAATGCCTATTTTGTGAAGATATTTCGTTAATCTTCACGCCATAGTTTCACTTTTAAGTTAATTTTATAAGTCAAATTGCAATTAGTGGGCCTTTTGCATATTTAACCGATACTATGCAGTAAGCGACATATCATAGCCATGTGATGGGAAAGAAGTCTGATCTTAGCCTGAGGAAGAAGGGCCAGATTCGTGTTCTTCTGGAGGAGACATCTTTGACACAGCCAGATATTGCTGAGAAAATGAAGATTTCACCCCAAGTTGTGAGTGTTATTGCAAAAAGTGTGATGTTTGGCCTGATATTGTCTCCGAGGCGAAGGGAAGATGTGACAGGCGGCGTCTATCGAGTGCAAGAAACGACAGGAAACTGGTCAGTTTGTCCAACCGCAGGGCAACCGCTAGACAGTTGGGAGTCGTGAGTTGTGAGTGGGACAGCTACAAGCAGTAGTAGAACGGTGCGTGAGCGTTTGTTCGATGCTGGTCGATCAAGTCATTTGGTTATTCGATCATGGTACCCTCTAAAGAAGCCTCTGCTGAAGACATCGATGATGAAAAAGAGGCTGCAGTGGGTTAAAGAGCATTTGTCTTGGACTGCAGCTGACTGGTTTACTGCACACTACTTTATTCTTATCTCATCAGATACGTGCATGGTATGATGGTTTGGCACTAGAAATGCAGACGTGACCTTCCAGCAGGTCAATGAATCACCACAATGCCATGAAAGTGAAGGAATTCGTCAGGAGGCAGGGATTACGGTTGCTTGACTGGCGGCGAACAGAGCCGACATGAACCCAATTGAAAATGTTTCAAGATGCCTAAAGACAAGAAGAACAAAGAAGCAGTCTCTACAAACAAGCGCCAACTCACAGAGTGGCTTCTTCACGTAAGATTCCATGACCAGCAGCTGAAGGATCATGCCAGGTCATCGATATTGCAGATACCAGATCAGGTAGCTGCTGTCCCTAAGGCACATGGCGGCTGGACAAAGTACCGAATCAGCTCAAGTCCGACTTACTTTAATCAGACACATTAAGCTATTCACTAAAGTTGCACTTTTGCCTTATTTATTTTAGCCTTTTACCGATATAACTAAGAAATCAACCGTTGGAAACCAAATCCATAATAATTTGGCTGTACTGTATATATATATATATATATATATATATATATATATATATATATATATATATATATATATATATACAGTTCATTGCACTTATCTCATGAAATTATGTTTTGAGACAATAAATTGTGGCTGTTGTCATTTTAGGCCGAGTTGTTCCAGGCGCCAACGCAGAAGAAGGAAGCCTCTCCTAATCTCCACATGCCAAACTTTCTGGAGAAAGAGGTTTGGAACACTTTAATTTATGTGACACCATCAGGTGATGAGATTCAGATTAGAGATGTGTGGGTACAACAAAATGCCTACCCGTGCCCATGCAAAAGTACCCTGCACCCGTGGGTACGAGGGTACAAGGGCCCATACTTGTACCTGTGTGCCTGTATCCATTCCTAGAAACTATAGAGAGGCAACAACATTAATGTATTAATGAAAGCAGAGTACATTTTTAAAACATGTCATATGTTGACAAGAATTTATTATTTTAAAGAGACATATTTAAAATTTCAGTCTGTAAATGTGTGCTTTGCAGTGCCTTCCACAATGCTCAACAATTCAGTCAGTTCTACAGTCTAACAAATTATACATAGGCTACTGGTGGTGCTTTAAAAATTACTAATATATGGGATGGTATAGGCTATGTTAGCACTCCTCTAATTCAGATGCAGTGGCTGTGCTTTGTATTTCTGGTTTCAGTACATAAACGTCTCGACAACTCTAATTAACAATTATAAATCAGCGCATAAGTATGTAAAGCCACTGCATCCAGAAAAACAGCAGAGTGCCTTGACCTTGAATGACCCCACGGAGTTGAAACACTTTGTTCTGTCAACCACGATGACCTCAATTCCTGAGGGTTGGGTTGATGCATTGCTGAGGGCATTAGACACCAAGGGTCACTGAGACCATGATTATTGATGATGATGATGATGATGATGATGATGATGCTGATGATTGCTGAAGGTGGAAGGAGAAAAGGAAATTCATACTTTGATTAATGCAATTCACTTTTGAAAGAACTTTTCTTACCTTGAGCTGAGCTAGAGTTAACACTTGTTTGTTTACTCTGTTGCTGGATGCTTTATTTTCATAAGTCCCTTGAAACTGAAGTGCAGAGGACTTAATAGAAAAGTTGAGTAATTAGATGAGTGAATCGTGAGTCACATTTATTGATTGATATTTATATTGTGTGCATAATCCAATGTAGGGTATTTTGTGGTCTACCTGATTGAGATTCCTATTAGGTTGTTTCATTCCATTGATGATATTGTCATTGTTATTTTTCTATTGGTAAAAAGTTTCAATTAATTTCAGGCAAAAGGAGCTGATTTCTTGGTTCTGTGGTTGGACTGTGACAAAGAAGGAGAAAATATCTGTTTTGAAGTAATTGATGCGGTTCAGGGCTCAATGTCACGATCGACCGATAAGGTCTGTCACATTTCCTCTCTTCTTATCTACTGATAATTATCATGACTTGATGTAATTATGTGAGCCATTTAGCATTTTGGCTGCTGTTCTGAAAGGCGAGTGGTTTGTTTTTATGTAGAGCATATTTAGGGCGAAATTCAGCGCCATTACAGAGACAGACATTGTGAAAGCATTCAACAACCTCGGATTTCCAAACAAAAATGAGGCGATGTCAGTCGATGCGCGCCAGGAACTTGACCTGCGCATTGGATGCGCGTTTACACGCTATCAGACAAAATTCTTTCAGGTTGTCTTTCTTACTCTGAAGTATTTTTTCAGAACTTTTCAGACTTTGATGTGATTGAGTGTCTTGTAAAATGAATGTAATGCTTCTGAACTGCAAACAAACAAGCTGTTTATATTCAGTGTACTTGAAATGTCTTTCTCAATTGATGCTTATAAAAGCATATGCATATGTCAGATTGACTAATTTAGCAGAATATTATCATTTGGCTGAAGAGCAGAGTGAGGCAAATGTATAAGTTTCTTGAGAGAAATTCTTCCACATGATGTCTAAAATTATTTCTGCTGAATATTGTCATTTGGACGCTAGCATCAGAGTTCAAAGGTTACAAATTTTAATAGTTAAAGCTTTCTTGTATTTTCTTCTATCGTGTTTTCTTTTTGACATTTTAACTTTGACCTTTGTAATTCAAATGTACAATTGATGAGTTGCTGGTATAATTAGGATCATATGAATATTGTATGTATGTATATATATATGTGTGTGTGTGTGTGTGTGCTTCTTTTCTGTGTGTTGGAATTGTTTGTATTTTGCTTTGTGTTTTAGGGTAAATATGGTGATCTTGACAGTACCCTGATATCGTTTGGTCCGTGTCAGACGCCAACCTTGGGCTTCTGCGTTGAGAGACATGACAAGATTCAATCGTTCAAACCAGAGCCCTACTGGGTGCTTCATGTTGAGGTTTCACTTTCATCTAATGGCCTTTCAGTCTTCATCTTTTCCACTCACTTAATGTTGTGCTGTTTCAGGACATGCTTAAAATAATGAATATTTGAATTTTTCCTCAAGATTTACAGCAGAACTCTCAGCATTGGTTCAATTTTGTGTCTTTATTTTTCTGATTTAATGTTATTTTTTATGATTTTCTTTTAGTGCTTTGTGTTTGAAGAGATTATAATGTATCAGAGTGGTTTTATTCAAGAGTTTATATGTCAATGTAATTTGTCAGGTGACTAGTCCAGCTGGTAGGACTCTTACGCTGGATTGGGATCGTGGAAGAATCTTTGACAAAGAAGTCGCTAATCTCTTTCTGAACTTGATCAAAAGCAACACCACGGCAAAGTAAAGCCCATTGCAAATTGTGGAATGTCTTTAATTCTGTTCTACTTATGGAGATTGGAGCCGATTTGTAAAATACGAATGAAAAATAGCGACTGTTAGTTTGCTCTCCTCATGTTGGCCAATGTCATAGTTAAATTATGAAAAAGCAGGGGAAAGCCTAGACTGTCTATGCTATTACTAGCCACATGTGACATTACCTCACCACTATGGTTGGTCAACATGTAAATAGCTTATCTACAAGACTGTATTAGTAATAATAGAAATAATAATGATACTGTGTTTGTGTGCAATATAGATTCAGTTTGTTTCAGTTGAATTGATATTGTATCACTTTGTGTCAAGTGAAAATTGCATTGGGTGTGACGCTAGGTTGACTGACGTGCAGAAGAAAGAGAAAGCGAAGCCGAAGCCTCTTGCTCTCAACACTGTCGAAATGCTTCGGGTTGCCAGCTCAGGACTCGGTCTGTGTTACCGTGGTTACAGCCCTGAATTTGGTCGATGTTACCATAGTTACAATGTATGTCCTTCTCTGCTTAGGCTGCCACAATTATAAGCATGCATAAGAGCCTGAATCCACTGGGACCAGCGATTATGTACAACTGACACCCTCTGTACGGTTGACTTTGGCTTGTGTTCTTTGCCTTCATAAAGGCCGTATAGTGCTTGTGCTTATTGTACAAATGCAGTTACTGCCTCATCATAGTGAAGTAATTGAGCTGTATTCTAAACACATTCGCAAGAAATTCTACAGAGAGAGGGAGGGAGGGAGGGAGGGAGAGAGGCAGCAGAGTCAGTCAACAGTTAAGTTATGTCCTTTGTAAGTAAACATTTGAGAGGGATTATGCGTATCTGGTCACCTGCACCTGGGATTGTTGATGTAACCAAAGACATCCGTCCTGGGAATTCCATGTCTCACAAGGGGGCTGTTACTGTGAGTGTTCGTAGTGTTCGATTGTTGTTCTTTTGATGCAGTTGGTTTACAGTTCTTTGGTGTGTTTCATTTTGATAATTTGTTTTCTAGGAATGGGTCCACAGCACGCAATGCAGATCGCCGAGAGACTTTATACGCAGGGCTACATCAGTTATCCTCGGACGGAAACCAATTCCTACCCGGAAAACTTTGATCTTGTGTGCGTTTTATTCTCTTATTCAATTAAGAAGGTGGTCTGGGTGATGATGTTTTGTATCCTGCTAAGTTCAAAGTTTTTCTTTTCTTTAGCTTTTGATTTATGTTTTAATTTAAATTCCCAGATTTTATGTAGAGCTGGAATTGAATGAAAACATTAAAAAAACTGTTATAAAAGTTAAACTCAGAGAAATTTAAATGATGGGGGCATTGTCTTTCAAAGGTTCTCATCAGCAGCCATGGTTATATGAAGTGTCTTGGTGGTTATATAAGTTGTTTCGTTTCTTTTTAGTGGAACTCTTCGACAGCAGCAGCACCATTCTGAGTGGGGAAGGAGGTCAGTGAGATACTGAGCAATGGCATCCAGCGACCAAAGAAAGGCCATGACGCAGGGGACCACCCCCCCATCACCCCCATGAAATCTGCCTCCGAAGCAGAACTTGGGCACGAAGCGTGGAAACTCTATGAATACATCACCCGTCATTTCATCGCTACGGTAGATTTTCTATTTTCTGCGTTTTTAGGTTTTCCTCTCGTGGTCGTGATTTTTCTTCTGGGAATTTTAATGCTTTTATTTAATTTTTATTAATTATTTCTTAATTTGCTGAAATTGAACTGATGGGTTTGTTAGTAGCTGATGTTTCATTGTTTGTAGCTTTGCTCCGACTGTATTTATCTCTTGACAACATTTACTTTTACAATCGGGGATGAGGTATTTACCTGTTCAGGTAAGACTGTTATCGATCCAGGATATACAGCAATCATGCCATGGCAGGCAATTCCTCCAGAGGAGATGATGCCTACCTGTACAGTTGGAGAGACTTGGCCGGTCAATGAGGTGACCGTTGTCTATTCTGTTGTTGATGTCGTCCAGCATTTTGGTATTTTTATCTTTTGAATTGTGAAGAAATTGTGCATTTCTGGCATTTGAAACTGTTTGCTGTTAATTACAGTAAAAGCCAGTTTGGTATTTGTGGGGGAGGAATTGCTGGTCACTGCTTACTGACTTCCTCTCCCCTCCACTGGTCCACTCTATGCATAACAAGGGGAAGTTTCATACTGTTGTTAACTTATTTAACTAGCGTATTTAGTATAATATAACTAAATGATGATTTAGTATATAATGAAACGATTAAATGTTCTCCTCCAAATGGTCTTATTCTTTTTGCCCACTTCCCACATCTGATGATGAAATTCCACTCGGGTCATAGCTGGTTACGACCAATACGCTGTTCTTATGTGATTTGAAGAGGAATTGATGCTGACATAATCTGATTGTATATATATAGAAGTAGCAGTTGCTTCACTCATTGATTCCTAGCATTGAGACAGTTGACTTCGTAGTGATTACGTCCTTTGGTGAATCTGACTTAATTCTCGATGCTGTCATTGGTCGCTCCAGATAAAACTGGTCGAGAGGCTGACGTCAGCTCCCGATTATCTGACAGAGGCAGAGCTCATCACTCTGATGGAGAAGCACGGCATTGGAACAGACGCCAGCATCCCAGTTCACATCAACAACATCTGCGAGAGAAACTATGTGACTGTCATCTCTGGACGAAGACTCAAGCCAACGACACTCGGAATAGTTCTCGTCCACGGCTATCAGAAGGTCGGGACTAATAATAACACGGTCTCCTCATCAAGACAGTTTCATATTCAAGATATTGTTCAAAGTGTGTCGCATCATTGACAGAAATTGAAGAGTATACGTTGGGAAAATTAAAGTAACTTGATTTCTGCCGTAATTTGGTGTATTTGCATCGAGGGAATCCTCTTGAAATGGAAAAGCCATCGGCCAACGGGTGCTTGATCATTCTTTGTGTATCTGGAGATCAAACAGACAATATTTATTGCAGTGACATTCTCTAGAGAGTCATATCTTGTTTTGTTTGTTCTTCTTAGCACTTCTTTCTGATCACCAATTCTGAGCATTCAACTGTGTCTGTTTGAATGACCTGCTCTGCCTATTAATGGGCAGTGTGAACAGTCCTTTGTTTGTGACTCGGTTGGAATTTAGTGTTACGAATACACTGCCTTTTGTGTAGTTGTGACATAACAATCATTATATCATGAGTTTTGCTAAGAGTTCATCTGTGTTATTTGTCTGATATCAGGACCATTTGGCCATAAAAGGAATGAATTTCCCGTCAACATCCAGCTTCTTTGTGTTACTATTTGTCAATGGATTATGAAAATAATAATCCTGTTAATTTTAATCTCTTCTGGTTTCTGTGTTTACCTTAGATCGACTTGGACCTGGTGAAACCAACAATGAGGGCAGCGGTTGAGGAGCAGCTGACCCTGATTGCCGTTGGGAAGGCCAACTTCGAGGCCGTCCTTCAGCACGCCATCGACATCTTCAGGAGCAAGTTTAAGTACTTTGTTGAGAACATTCTCGCGATGGACGAACTTTTGAAGTGTCTTTTTCCCCGCTCGCTTCCAGTGGAAGACCTCTTTCCAGGTTGATTGTTGCTGACATTTTCCAGCTCAAATGAACAGAAAACATTTTATCTGCTTTCATTTATTTGTCATCGTGAATTCTTATTCAAAGTTTAATTTTTCATTCCAGTTGCTTGAGAAGAGTTGATAATATTGTGTGGTTAGGCCATTGAATTGTTAGTCCTTTTACACATAACAGCAATGTGTGGAATTTCCTTTGTGTTGAGGACTTAAATAAGTGACGTGATTTAGATTTGAAACTTTAATTTGATTGATAAAATAAATAATTAGTTTCTGTGACTAACAGTTATCATATTGCTTATTCTTTAAGTTATTGTGCTTCTTACTTTGTTTATAAATTGAATAATTAACGTTGATAAACTTGCTGAGTGTATTCGCAAAGTCTGTGGTATTTTGATGTAGTCTTTTTGGCCGTGTTTTGTGTTCACAGGTGTGGAAAGTGCCGTCGTTATATGAAGCTGATTCAAGCGAAACCGATGAGACTGTATTGTCCCAGTTGTGACGAAATGTTCAGCGTTCCACAGAATGGAAACATCAAGATCTACAAGGAGCTGCGATGTCCACTCGACGACTACGAACTCCTCTATTGCACCACAACCATCCAGGGAAAGGTAGTGACGTCCGTTTCTTCTTTCAACCACACTTTGCACACCTTTTTATCACTCAACTGGTGTTAACAATAATTATTCAGATGATTATTTCAAATGTGAAGTGTGATCCATACGTTTGCGGTATGTTTCTAAATTCACGCAGTCATGGACATCTTCCTGTTTGTTAAGCTCAGTGTCCAGGTCATGAAGGATATTTCTATAGAGGCTGGATTTGCAATTTCTAGGGAGTGGATCAATATGAGAAAAATTCTGTGAATTGGTGGGTAGTGTGTTGTTATTGTGAAATGTTCCACTTTTGATGAAAATTTGCTGGTCAAAATGATTTGAACCTTTCCTTATTCTGAGTCATCTTGAAGTTGATGATTGGTTGTCATCAACAGTTGGTGTTTCAGTTATTCTTCAATTTGTGTGAAATCTGTGAGCATCAGAGTACACTAAGAACCCATAAGTGTTGTTCAGATTAACTGGAATTTCTTCTGAAATTTATATTCTTTTGACTGAACATTTGGAAGGACTCTTTCCACGTGAATTTCACGAGTTTAATTTCTACTTGATGCTAATGGTCTGATGCTGTAGCTGCATTACTTATTGTCATCATATTAATTGATTTGTCATATTATGCAATATTAATGTTAAGTTCAATTCAATGTATTTGGTAAAGATAACAGATTCTGTTGATACACAGAAAGTGAGCTTTGAACTTACATCCATATTCTGTATCAGCAAAGTTTTCCAATATGTGGTGCATAATGTTTCACTTTATGAATGTGTGTGTTTTGTGTGACTTTTCTTCTGTAGGGTTTCATCTTGTGTCCGTACTGTTATAACAACCCTCCATTTAAAGATATGAAAAAGACGAATGGATGCAATGAATGTACTCATCCTTCGTGCCCTTACTCGCTTGCACAGACCGGTATTTCCAGCTGCTCTCAGTGTGACAATGGAATTCTTGTTCTTGATCTCAATTCAGCACCAAAGTGGAAAATTGTCTGTAACAAGTGAGTTTAGATTTGTCTCAAAATGGAGGCCAGATAGAGTTATTATTATTATTATTATTATTATAAAGACAATTTATAGAGCGCAGTAAGCATAGTGAAGACTAAAGTCAAAAGCGCTTAACAATGAACATTATAAGATAAATTAAACATATGCGTCTTAAGGAACTTGATAAACAGACCAGGGGAAGTTACAATTGTCACGTTCTTCGGAAGAGAGTTCCACAGACTCGGATTGCCCTCGGAAGGATCTGTCACCAAAGACAGCTGTCTTGGGACGGAGGAGGAACCACCAATTGGCGACAGTTGTTTGAGCTGGCCGTGATCGCCGATCGACCGCCGTAGACTTGATGACCAGGCCCGATAAGTAGCTGGGGCAAAAGGGGTCATACAGCGCCCGAAATGTTAGCCAACAACGCTTGAAGGCTATTCGCTCCGGAATCCTGAGCCAGTGAAGATTATCACGTAGCAACAGTGTCACGTGCTCGTTCCAACTTGAGCCAAAGATCAGACGAGCTGAGACGTTTAGCACCGACTGAAGACGATTTAGTTTGTTGGCAGAAAGTCCGAGCAGAACGCTATTACAATAATCTACTCGAGCTAAGACAAGGGCACGGACGAGAATGCCTTGTAGGAAATGATGGACTGGTTGTTTTAGTTGCTTGTTCCAATTTTAGTTATTTTTAGTATTTAAACCTTCTGTTATTTTACATTGTTTATCTTCATTGCTGTTGTCTTAGTTTTAATGAAGGATTTGCTATTTTAAGGTCTTGTTTTATGAAGTTACTTTCTGACAGAAGAGATGTTTTTATACAGACTAGGCTTCTGCAATTGTTACGTTGTCAGTGGCTGTTGCTTTCTGTTTGACAGGTGTAATGTTGTTGTCAATATTCTTGAAAATGCTCATAAAGTTGCAGCAACGGAGACCACGTGTGATGACTGTCAGTCTGCCATTGTTGAAGTTCAATTCAAGGTCATTGGGTCATTTGTCACTTTGTTTCACTTTTCACTTGCATTATTGTCTCTCATTGTTATCTCTGAGACCAACCAAATGTTTGGATGCGTCAGTTTCTTTTGAAATATGCATAGTCTCGTGTTACAACAAACTTTGTGGCCATTGTGAACAAGGTGTGGTGTTCTCACACCTATGTAAATATACAGCTACATGACATCAGATATGACAGGCATGGCATGATGGTAATTTCCTATACAGTAGAAACTGAATATATTGAGCTCACTTATATCAAAATCCAGCTAATGTGGAAGTTTAAGAACCAGTCCCACCCAACACAATATGTTAATAAATACAAAAGAGACCCTGATAATATATGAACTCACTTATTTCAAAATCTCACTTATATCGAAGCTGTTTCTCAGTCCCTGTTGATGAGAAGATGAGAAGCCAGTTGGATATATCGAAGCTACGTGGAGTATATCAAAGTACATGTATTATCATGGTCTCTTGAGCTTTGATGTAACAGGACTCTGCTGTAAATATTTGACTTTGATAGGCCTATTTATCACAGTCCCTTAAGCCTCAATATAGCAGATTCTGCAGTAATAAGGTAGTAATTAGCACTTGTTGAAGAAATTTCATACAAAAACATAATGATTAACTTTCTTGGCTCCTTTATGAGACAAAGGCTGCTTCATCTGACATATTTCGTGTTCTTCACAATATTTAGTTTAGCTAGTGAATTTTTGGCTTCACTTTGGGAATAATTTGTGGCATTTTAGCAATGTTTGTTTAGAGTACTCATGGTTGACTTACTTACTTATTGTTTGCTTTGAAGTCAAAGACTCCTCTCGCGGATGAAGTGATGGAGCACACCGGGTGTTTATTCTGCGATCCAGTTCTTGTGCCTCTCGTAGAAATGAAACTTGGTCGTCACATTCGTCCGGTTCATCGTGCCGGGGGTGGCGATCGGGGGCGCGGCGGTAGAGCCGGAAGGGGCGGCCGGGGCCGGGGCAGCAGAGGAAAACCAAAGGACAAAATGGCGCAGTTGGCTTCGTATTTTGTATAGCTAGGAAATATTTAAGTTAAATTTGTGAATTTTTATTTGGTTGAAATTTTTCAATGATTTTGTTAAGAGTTGTCAGACACTAAAATTGCTGAATTATTTGTTTCAATTTCATGAGATTTTTTCTTTAATTAATCTTTGAAAAACTGAGGCTATTTGTATTTCAAAGCAATGTAGCTTTTATACACAATGCTATAGGAATGATGTGTGTGCTTAGTTGATTTTGGTATTCAAAGGCTGCTGCTATTTGTGTTGTCTATTTTAACTGATATTTTAAAATTGCTGAACTGGTCTGAATGTATTTACTCTTTAATTATCTTGGTAATGAATTATGTTTTCAGACATTAAAGGGTTAAAATATGGAATGTGAGGCGTAGGTTGCTGCCATTTGTAATCATCATCAGTAGGACCTTTAACTTGGAGTCAGTTCCAAGTGCTCTGATGTGTCGTTGCTTTTTAATGTCAGAGGAACTAAATGTGTCTATCTATGTAGCGTGTTGCAATTGGCATTTCTGAGATCTGATAATTCTGCTGCTGCTTTGGAAAATTCTTAGATTTATTTTAGAGTTGTTGTGTTCTGTTAGTTTTTTTTACTTTTGTTGGATCTTTTGTTAGATTAATTATCTGGTGGCTTTCAATGTGTGCTTTGCAATAACTATGTAATAACACAAGTTGACTGTATCAAAGGCAATATGACAAAACTAGAGTGAAGGTGTTCTGTGGAGGAGACTCAACTGAGTGTGAAACCCTTATAACATCTTTAATCAACCAATCAAAATTCTGCATTTTCAGAAAAGAATTCCTAGTAAATAAGAATTCCAAATTTAAAAAAAAACGACTAGAGACCAGATTAAAACCACCCTGTAGCATTTTCACTGCAGGTCAAAAACTGCATACAAGATAAAACAACTTGGAAATAACAAGAATGAACTTCAATTGGAAATTTATCCACAGCACAGGAATAGTTTGTTTCTTATGAAATACTCGGAAGATCGTTGTTTGATCTCAATTTTTGTGATCGAAATTTACAGCTAAAGCCAATCACACCAAGACCAAAAAAATTGTGAAATGTTCATCATCTATAATACCTTATCTATGACTAAAATTTCTTAGAAGCTGAGCTTCATAAATGACAATAACACTCCTTAACATAAAACACTTGTTGAAAAAAACTCATTTTCAGTATTCTGACAGTCAATATTAGTAGAAGTCATTAAATTACACTCTGATGTAAATGCTTAAACTGCAGAAAAACAATACTGTTATGACCAACTTTAGAGATTCTCCAAAAATCACAGCATTTAAATGAAAAGTATGTAAAACAGAAAAATGATGACAACAAAACGGTGCACAGGTCATCTGAATAATTCTGCAAGAGATCAAAGGAGAGAGGAACGCCAAAACAATTGAACGAAACTTTCAGGAAACGTGTTTCCAACTAGAAAGCCTTTGGCATACAACAAGCCCACACATACATGCCTTGGTTGGGGATGAAAGAACTGCAGCATACAGTATAACTAAAGGGGTGCCAAACTACTCCCAAAATCTTGTCTGTTGATTTCTCATCATGGTGAACAGTTATAAGGGCACCAATTAATAATTATAAGTCAGCGTTGTTCTTCAACAATCTTATGAATCTATCCAAATGGAAGGGAGTGGCAAGGCAGGCAGAAGAACAGAACACAATGTGCCTCCCCCTGCCCTCAATGAACACCAACTCTAACACAATTAGAATCAAACAATTTCATTGAAACCAGCTGCAAAAGCAGTTTTAGTCAAATGAACCATTCAGCTGTCGAAAGAATAAGCACCAATAACAGAACTGTAAATTGGAAATGTCGCTTAAATAGTATAATACAATTCTAAACTAGGAGCTACATAAATGCTTTGATACATTACATATTAAGAGCCAAATTGAGCGCGCCAGAATGCCACAGATTAAGTGCACAGTTGAACATCACTACAAAGATTCTTCTTAGAATTCCTGCATAAATAAAAAGACTTCACGAGATCAAAATGTGTCACAGGGAAAACTAAAAACGATGAAACAAACCGAATATTCCGCTTATGACAGGAACTTTTAACTATAAATAGAAAAAAGGGTTTAAGACAAAGAGATAAGAAGATTCAACATTTTCTTCCACTTTGATTTCAACAGATGAATAGCAGAGAGAGAAAATGAATCAGTGTGAGATGGAGTTTCTCTGTCGGCCGATTCCACCGTCCCGAGCAGTCATCGCCATGGCAGCATCGCCATTGGTTACGTTGCTATGGGCAACTGTGCCATCATCCGAATCGATCTCTGGCTCCGTGTCGCTGCGGTTGTCCTTTTCTATCTAAAAAAATCTTAAAGCTGAGCTCAAGAACTTCTCAGGTTTAGAACTAAATCCTGGTCCTGTGGACGGATCTGGCAAAGAAACAATCCCCAGGTAGCTGAGTGGGTGCCAAGGGAAGAGGTCAAGATTTTCCCCCTATTACAATGCAGACTTCTCCCACTTTAAAAGATTATATGCTCTGCCATAGGACTATGTGCACAAACAAAGAAGATAATGAGACAGCATTAAGCATCAAAAGGAAGTGTCAAGTAGATAGCCTTGCCTTTCCAAGGACCAGCCACTGACCAAACGTCCGGAGTATCATGTAGAACCAGATGACATGAAGAACTTGAAGAACGCAGAGCAGAACGTTGTACAAATAGTACATTGGAAACATTCCAACCTTCAGATGACCCTCAAACAGCGTATTGTGGAGAATTCTAGCAAAACAACAAACAATGTCAGTGTACTCTAAGCAGTGATACAATTGGCAGTACTCCTCTCTCTCTCTCTCTCTCTCTCTCTCTCTCTCTCTCTCTCTCTCTCTCTCTCTCTCTCTCTCTCTCTCTCTCTCTCTCTCTGTGACAGCATAGGAAATTACATTCCACAAGTCCTTAAATTCTACTTCATTCTTCCAAACCTATTGTTAATTTGATCAGACAGGCTTAACAATATGAGAATGGCCAATTCATTAAACAACGTCAAGCATTTCATGTATGCACCTTCCCAAGTTTCTTAAAGTAAATTCTAAAAATTAAAAATTAACCGGAAGAGTTTTTAAATTGCAAATATTTAGAAAATGAAATTGACACGAAGCCAAGAAAGTTCTTTCAGTTTCAACCATCACAACCGAATGAAAACCATTGGTTAGACTGAACTCTAAAGATTTAACCTAAACCCGTTACAATGTTCAACCTCATCTGGTTCATAATTCAGTTGAACGATTCAAGTACCTGAAAGGGAAGATAATGAGTCTAGTAACGAACCACAGCACAGCGAAGACAACGAACAAGCTGTTGCACAGTCTGCTGTACTTGCAGTAATTGGCCAATTTTGCTGCCTTCAATCAAAAGAACAACTGCTAATACAATCAATCACCAGTAAAGTCACTATCTAGTCGACAGACGTCAATCACATAGAGAAGATGAAAACAGATGAGACAGAATCAGGCAGCAGACAAACGAACCTCCAACCAATAGTCGACCGTGTCGTGTACGCAGAGAACGAGGGTTCCGATTCTAATCATGTTGTTGCTCCACGAAAGAGTCATCAGAGAAATCGTGGCTATGTGATGGATCATCATCTCTCTGAAGTCCTAAAACAAACCCACAAAACAACTAAAAAAGCAATGAACCAGCCTGTCCACTAAAATAGAAATAGCCCCGCAAATCCAAGGAAGTCAGCTGCACTCCGTAAACAAAGTCACCAATAGACAGAGAACGGTCACACATCTGCAATTTATTTAAGGAAAATACAAACTAAAATTCAGATGTTTTAAATGTTACTATCTACTTCACAGTTTTCCTTACAGAACAATCAATATACAGTCAATCAATCTTTAACTTCTTCAAAACCATTATAATAATGCATGTGCATCAGTCTATGGTTGCCTGAGAATGAGAATCATAGACAAGAAATCATGTCCGTGGTAATTCTTAGTTGAAGTCCATTGGTCAGTCCAGAATTCCTGGTTCCTGCTAAAGAGGGCAGCCACTCAAACACGCTGTTTTTCGCGCTCAGATTATGAACTTTGGAAACTGCTGCATATCGCTGCGTTGATACCTCAATGACACAATTCTGTCCTAATCTGAAGTGCTTAGACAATAAACAGTTGTTTTCAGTTTGTTTCTCTCAATCAACAAAAGTGTTTTGTACGTCTAGTATTGTTTTGTGTTTATTATCGTTTCCTGATTTTGTTTTTAATTTATCAAATCATCAAACTCTAAATTAACTCAAAATTGACTCTTGTGATAAATGATAAACACACAAAATGCAATGTTGACTTAAATGCAACAATAACTGAAGCAGAAGATGCAAAATGTCAACTGTGAATGAAAGGGAAACCAACCTTACGTCTAACATCACGAAACAAAGACAGCACCAGTGACAGATAGAAGCCCAGCTCAATCAAGTAGTACCACCAGATGTCAGTGGGAACGTGCTGCACATAAACAAAGACACTGACATTCAGACATAAGACAAATATCTTCAACAAATAAAGAACATGTTGATAATTATTCATTTAAAAGCATTCTGCGAGAAAGAAAATCCTGATAATAAAACGAGTTATTTTGCAGGCAAATGAACTCGTTTTGATGAGACAAAATGTCTCATCAAAAGAACCAGAAATGGTGTCCTGGGCATCTCTGGCTGAAATGTTTAGAAGACAAATTCCGATTAAACGAGGAATTTACAAAATTAAAACATAACCTTGTGCAAGCAACAATGCAGAGGAAAAATATTAGCCGAGCAAAAACATAATCAACTCATGTTCTAAGACAAATTCTGTATTTGATTGTCAATCAAGCGCATTACCTGACGTGGATAATTCTGCCAACAGCAATTGGTTTCCCACAGCCAAGGCTTCTGAAAACAAACACGCAGGGTAACATTAAACGAATCATCAGACGACGATATCATCTCAACATCTAAACCACAAAACTTCTCATCCACGGCTGCACTTTCCATGAGAGTCAAAGAGCAGCTAAAGGCTAAAGTGATCAGCAAAGACCATAACCAGAAGATAACAGACTTAGCAAATTAATTAATAAATTACTGTTACACAATATTTGGATTTAATATTCACAAAACCAATCAGTCCTCCACTTATTTTTCACCACAAAAGCCAAAAAAATAAAACAGATACAAGAGACACTTACGTCCCACAAAACATAAAGTCCCGACCAAAAAGAGCACAGGTAGTAGACAAACCTCCAGCTGTGGAAAAACAATAAGACATCAAAAGTTATTCGATCCTATTTGAATCTCAAAAGAACTTCCTTTGGCAGACACAAAGCAGTCCCCTTTAAGCACAACTCACCACAGAACAATCATATGACTAAAACAGAGACACAAAGAAGCCTTTGATGCCCCTGGACCTGCCTATTCACCTGATGGTTGCCTACCTTGCCTCTTTGAACCTCTGCAGCTGACTTGGCTTTCTCAGCAGTTGTCGTCTTCGCCACCATCTTTCAACCTGACGTGGAGTCAGGTCGAGCTGCTTCGCATAACCCTAACAATGAACACAGCAAACAGAAACCATCCTCAAGTGCAAGGAACTCTTCAAGTGCAACTTATAAGTGCAACTGCATTCTGTGAAAAAGGAAAAGTGCCACTTAAGATTAGCATAAGCACAGGTCTATCAGTCTGAAATTGTTTCGTAGCAACAAAGATTAACATACACAGTGGCCTTTCAAAACAACAGT
Organism: Metaphire vulgaris; assembly: GCA_018105865.1. Taxonomy (NCBI): domain Eukaryota; kingdom Metazoa; phylum Annelida; class Clitellata; order Crassiclitellata; family Megascolecidae; genus Metaphire; species Metaphire vulgaris. Next base: position 329,994 of record CM030860.1, on the reverse strand, counting down.
TGCCAAATCGAGTCTTAACGAGAATAACACATCTATCAACTCCCAGCTCTTTAAACTCTAACTTCAACAAGTTCAAAACTACATGTACAGTAATAAAGTATATTCCAATTCCTTTTATCAATAATGTAGAGAACAATAGACAATGTTACAACATAGGATAGATTACATTAAATCATTTAAACCCAGTTATTTTTCTTCTTCTTATCATTATTATTATGCACAGCATTTATGTAAAAACTAAGTAAAAACTAATACAGAAACAATGCTGAAATAAGAAGAATAACAGGACAGCAGACAATGAAGGAAATTCCAAGAAAACGAAGAATGCACTGGATTGGGAACGTACACCGTATGGAAAACAACCAGATTCCAAAACAGGCAATGGACTGGCTGCCAGGAAACAGCAAAAGAAAGAGAGGCAGACCGAGGATAACATGGAAGAAAACAGTCGAACAAGATCTGACACACATGGGTCTGTCGTAGAGTGAGGCCCAAGATTTGGCCAACGACCGATGTAGATGGAGAACAGTTTGTGCTGCCCAAAGTGCTTCCAGCATGAGGATGGACTAAGTACTAATGCAAATCTAAAACATCAGAAATTAAACTGGTCAATCACCCATATACATTTTCAGATTTAAAATCAGAAAAATAGAAATAGGATATTAAGTCTATCTTGCCAGAATCTTCCCATGATCTGGAAGGGTCTTTCCATGAAGTCTAAATGCCTCCTCCAGAGTTGCATTAGGTGGAGGAGTTGCTAACGGAGTCTGCCTGAAATTATGAAGAAGCCCAAGTGGATGCGCAATGTACCTGCAAAAAGACAACGCTAACATAACGCATAATGCTATTACACAGAAAACCAGGGCAGAAACCAACCACTGCATCAAAGAACTTCTACTGTTAGCTTACAGCAATATACTAATGATTATGCTTTCAACAAAATGTTCCTGGAAGGCTGAATGCTTAAGATCAAAACAATGAATTCAAAATGGGTTCACTTCAATAATGGAGGATGAAAGGAAAACAGATGAGTATTAACCCTTAAACTGCCAGAACTGAGTATACTCAGTTACATTGATATAATTACAAAGTGCGTATCAGGCAGTTTAAGGGTTAAGTCTTCAGCTGAGCATAACGAGACAATTTATCCAGGACATATGTCAATGGTGCCCGTCTCCTAGAAACTGTCTCCTTGCAATGATTACCAATACCATCTGCCTCAGAATAAACACCAAGAGGCGTGCATTCCATCTAAACAGGGTGGATAATCTTTCAACACATCTGGTGAAGAAAGACTCAGTGGCCCTCCAAATGGCACAAATTGATCAAAAGCTGTGAAGATGTTGACTAACATTATGTAGTTACACAATAGTAATGATAATGATAAGAGCAATCTGCCAAAGAATGGGAAGAAAATGTAGAGAAAAAATGTTTCATCTGGTGTCCTACGACAACAACATACATAAAGAAAACTAACAGTAATAATAACAATCTAATCTAATCTAATCTTAAACTTCTATAGTGCCACTTCATAATGCACAAGAGCATCAACTGATGGCACACCAAATCCAAATAATTAAATGCACTTCTATAGCACCAATTCCAATACTGATATGGTATAAATCAACGGTACTCCAAATCCACCTGCAGAAGACCAAGTCCTTCCAAATATCAGTCAGAGTGGGAAAAGAAAGAACACAGGACAATGATACGATATTTTGCTAACACAAAAACCTATCATAGGCTGGTTTGATAAATGGTGCATCCAAATGAAATGCATAATATTTAGATAATCTCTGCCAAAATATTTTAGTCAAATAATTCTATCAAGTACCAATTAAATGTTATTTATTCATCAATTTCAAATGCAAAATAATGACAACCTACTGCAGTGGAGACTCAGTTTGAAATGAGGAGTTAAATCCCAACCAGTAGCACTTCATTCTAACATTGTGCCAAAAATGTTCTCAGCTATATGTGGGGGCGGCACAGGCGTTTGCTGGGAGCTAAGACACAACCAGCCCTGCACTACGACCCCCACTGTGGCGCTATAAAACTAGACTCAGAATTTTAAAAAAAACTAAAACTGAAATTTCTCTTATAATAATAATAATAATAATAATAATAATAATAATAATAATAATAATGTGATTTAATGTGGTTTGGGAGGCTAAGTAAGCCTGTGTAAAACCACTGTAGTAACTTTTAAAGACGAATAAAACGCTAAAGGGTGAAATGATGAGGAAAAGAGGGAGAGACCGTTCCCAGAGGAGACGGAGTCCGAAGAGGCCGACGGCCAATGGTAAGCTCATCCACAGATCGTAGACAGAAGGAATCGTCACCGTCGACTGATCGCCTCCACCGCCGTCTGAGCCCCGGGCCCCAGGAGGGCCCCAGTCGCCGCCGACGGGGCTCTCGGCGCCCCGCTGCCTATGGGGTTCTCTAGGTCCTTCCATGTGACGTTCGGCGGTAACCAGAAGCTCTCCGACCAAAACCAACGTCTGAATGCTAAAAACGACAACGACGACAATGATGACAACGACCAATCCATGGACAACGACTACACTCAACGCAAGTACAACAACGACAGCTCAACAAGTTGACAACAACGACGAGTCTTGTCGACGACAATGGCGCCATCAGCTCCATCCGGCGAATGCCACTGCAACTGACCAGCTGCAATACGGTAATAATAGTAAATCAAGAAAGGAACCTCTATATCGTCACGAACAGACACACTAATGCGAGCACAATTACACAATGCATTTTGTTCGCATGTAAAGCATTTGCTTTTGAACGCTCTTACGGTGACAATAACTCACCATGAGTCCCTCCGCTACAATCCATAAAATTGCATTTCAGCCATTACTTTGGCGATCTCATGGCTCTGAGCAACAACGATCAAAGAATCGCGAAACGAAATTGAGCGAGTTCTCGTAAAGAAGTAGGAATACTATGCTGAATATTCATTAGCGCCTAAAGTCGTTTCAAAGCTACATACATACCTACGCGTGCGATCACGTGACCGTCTCCACAGCTCCCGAAGTCAACAGAACGGGCGATAATAAAAGAGATGATTAGTAAATAATTCTTTAGATTTATCAATCTATCGATAAATCGATTAGCTTAATAGGAGAACTGATTTCTTTCTACAGATTTGTTGGTAACTTAATTTTTTAAAAATTTCTGTAGTAACTTTGTAGTATGCCAGGACAGATTTATGTAGCGCCTTCATATTTAGGCAGTTGATTTTATCATAATCTCTTTAGGAAAAAGTTGGACGTTGTGACATTTATATGTTCGGTTTTCTGTTGATTTTTCTCCAGTGTGAATTAAGGATAATTAAGGATAATTCCGAAATCGTTCTAACGAGACAGAGAGAATGAGCGACAGAGATGAGAATAAAGAGAACCCTTGCGGTTATTTGCTGGAACTAAAAACTTCTCAACTCGAAGGATGCACTGGTATTTGTCACAGAGTAAAATTTCGATAAAGAAATATTTTGCATCAGAAATAAGACATTATTTCCATTTTAGTTGTGTGAAAGAAGCTTTAGTGTCTCAATAACTGATCAGGCTGGGCGTCTGTTCTGTTTCAAATGAGTGGCCCTCAACCTCTATTCAATTCTAGGGACTGGAGATCTTGTATCTTGGACATTCACATGTTGTCTGCCTAGAGATTTGTCAATGTAAATGACTAGTGCATTGAGGTCAAAGCAATTTATAAATTAAGCATTTGCATCATGCATGTGACTTTTTGAAGTTATTTATATGGAATGTTGTCTTTAGATATTTTCAAAATTGAATGTCACTCGAACAAGGTGCAGGATAAACCGGCCATCAAAGAAGACAACAAGTCAGACAACTCGGCCGCAGAAGAATCTTGATAGTGTTCCTCCATTTTATGAAAGGTTGTTTCTGATAGAATTCAATTTGCCTTTTGCTAGAAGCTGTTATGCTTTCATCGTTTGATTTTTCAATGACATTTGCTATCATGTGTTTTATCTGATTTTGTTTTATCTTTTTTTTTTCTTCAGAATGGATTATTCCAACTCTATCCCAAATTCTGTTGCCTGTCAGACTGAGTGGAGTTGGCTGGCTGCGTACCGGGCGATCCAGTGGAAATTTCCACAGAAACCAAGTTCAGGTATGCATGTTTGATCCTGTACATTATTTTTACTTTTTTGTATTTATTCATCGTCATGTTCTCTGTCTTGAGACAGGTTCAGGGTTCCATTGTTTCCATTCTTCTCTGTGTCTTTGCCTCTTCTTTGATTTCTGCAAAGGTCTTGTGATGCTGTGCATCTCTGTCTTCATCATCATCCAGTCCAATAGCATCTTCCTTGGTCTTCCTTTTGTCTTTCTTCCTGATATCCTTCCTTCAATTACTGAACATCTAAGCAATGTTTCTCCTCTTTAAGCATGTCTCTAATCCAGTTCCTCTGTCTTCTCTTGATGTTGTTAATCAGCGATCTTTGTTCTCCCATCATCTGCAATACCTCTTCATATTTATTATCATCTACTTAGGGACTGTCCATTAATTACATCAACAATTTTTTTGGCAATTTTTGACCCTCTTCCCGTTGTCAACAACTGTCAAACTTTCAGTGACCCCTAAAATTATGTCAAAAACTTTTAAGCCCCTACAAGAGGCCACCCATTAATTATGTCAAAACATTTTAGACAATTTTTAACTCCCCTTTGTCAACAACTGTTAAATTTTCAGTGACCCCTAATGAAATTATGTCAAAAACTTTGAACCCCTCCCCTACAGGCTAAAAATGTTTTATATGGCTGGCTTTTATACTAAAATAAAATTATGGAAATTAATTTTTGTGATTTTTAAATTTAAAAAATTGAAATTGTTGACATCAATTTATCTTGACCCCTCTCCCCTGTCAACAAGTGCCAAACTTTTCAAACCCCTAACCCCTATTTTGTTCATGTAATTAATGGACAGCCCTTTATTTGTGATTTTTTTGGTATTACTGGATTTCAAATTTCATCCCAAAATTCTGTATCTTCTTTAATTGTGAGAGTTAGAAATATAGTAAAATGTTTTATTTCTTTCTTGTTATTAGCAAAAAGCAAATCAGATTCTAAGATTGTGGCTTCAACAGTTGAGGGTGGAACTGAAGAGGTTGATGAAGTGTCGCCATTTTGTATTGGTGACCATGGCGATGACCTGCCCCTGACCTCAGAGTCGCTCAAGACCGACCCATGGCCATCGAAGAAAGATGAGTATGGAATTCCATTCGATGACTCGAATGACGAGGAGCAAACTGTTAGTCACTTGTTAAAATCATCATCATCTCATCATCATCATCACGCTCCATAGTCCATAAGGACCGTCGGAGCCAATGGTGTAGAAGTGCTCGCCCATGGCTGATTCGGGCGCTTGTTCTATCCAGGGTTGACCAATGCAATGGAGTCCTCCTCGGCCTTCCAGAGAGCCAGCTAAGCCGCCTCCAGTCGGTGCTTTGCATCCTCTCGCTTTCTTTGGAGCCCGCTGGAATGATCACGTGACACCGTTGGCAGAGACGAGCTTCACTGGCTTGGGGTTGAGAACGCATCACCTACAAGCGATGCCTGATTACATATTGGGCCCTGAACGACACCACCTGTCCTGACTACATATCCATTCAGCGAACGCGCGGAACTTCGATCCAGTAGTCGGACATTTTTGATCCCATCTTGACAGATCAGTTTGGAACTCGTTCGATGTTATTAATCACGAAGTTCGTCTGTTTTGAGAAGCTCTAAAGACACACTTATTTAACATCTCTTAGAAGTGACTCCTTTGTAAAGCGCTCTTGACTTTAGCTCCAGTTATGCTACTGCTTATAAATTGTCGTAGATAATAATAATAATAATAATGGCCCTTTCCTTTCTTTGGCCATGTGTATAGCATTTTGGGTGTCAAGTCCAGTCCATTCAGGAACATCATCGATCCATCTTCTCTTTGGTCTTACTCTTTTTCACATAGCATCTGATCTTCCCATCATCACTGTCTTTATTAGTCTTTCATCTTTCATTCTGCAGATGTGTCCAAGATATTGATAATTTTCTGTCTTTGATCTTCTCCATAGCAGTCTTTGTTCGTCTCAGGTCTTTGTGAATGGTATCATTTTTAATCATATCTTTGTAACTTATTTTCATCGTTTTTCTATAACATTTCATTTCAAATGCGTTCAGTTTTAATCTGTCTTGTCTCTTTATGGTCCATGTTTCGCATGCATACAGCATGGTGGATATCTCACATGTGTCCATAATTCGCAATTTAGTGTCTGTGCTGATATTTATATGTACTTGTTAAAATAGTGTCATTAAATTCAGGAAATATTTGCACTTAAGGTATTTTGCTGAAACTCATGAGTCACTGTAGTATAACAAAAGTTCTGTTGGATTTTTTAAGATGAGTTTTCTAAATCATTTTATAAAGCAGGTGAAATTAAATTGATTTTCTTTGTTTTAGGAAGGTGAAGAGGAAGAGGAAGACCTGGAGCAGCTACTCCACGGCATTTGTCAGTTCTGTGGAAAGCAGAAGAAGCCATTTCCATCTCTGGAGGATCAGGAGACTAAATCACCGGAGGAGCTCTACTGCTGCAGCGCGTTTCAAGAGTTCATTACGGAAAGAGTTTCGGAGACAGGCCAACTGAAGGCCAAATATCGCAAGAGGCAGCGCTTCCACGACGATTATCAGACAGGAAGAAAAAAGCACAAGAAGAAGAAGAAGAAGCACAAGAAGAAGAAAGGAAAACACGATGAATCCAGTGAAACCGATGAACTTAGTGCAGAAAGAAGCACGCAGGAGAGACGAAAGGACTGGCACTCAAGATTAGGATCACGACCGGGATCACGATCACGATCAGGATCACGACCGGGATCGAGATCACGACCGGGATCGGGATCACGACCGGGATCAGGATCGGGACAGGGATCGGGATCACGACCGGGATCGCGTTTAGATTCGGGCAGAGGGTTAGGAACAATATATTTGATTCATTTTTCTGTATATTAACTGTAGACTATTTTATAGTTCTTTGTGTTATTCCAGTTGTTACCCTTTTCCTCTCTAGTACTGCTTTGCTCATTCCCCATGATTAACTTCCAGAATCCTTATGTGATTCTTTGCAAAATGCCACTTATATGTTTTGCTCAACATCTATTTCTTCAGCGGGTGCTCTAGAAATGCACAGCGCTTCTGAATTTCTTTGCAAAAAAACAGGTGCTATATAAATTTATAATTTGACATTACATTACGCTTGAACCAAAATGCTCAGATTACATTTTGTTAGGTTAAGTTTTGTGCAGAATTTTAACATCAAACTGCTTTCTGTGACTTTAGACAGTATTTTATTTTGCATTCTTATTTATTATAGAGATTATAGAAAAATGATTCTATGAAAATTTGTGATGTGATGCTGGAATCATTTCCAGAGATTAGAACTTGAGTGTCTTTGCTTTGCAGGTCTGGCCACCGGACAGTGGACTCAGATCGGCCATGCATTGTCTGTACGTGTATTTGTTAATGCAATGAGAAATTAATGCAAAGTTCTTTTTAAATGGCTAGATTGACAGCTTCACTTAGAATCCGTACTTATGACCTTATATTGTGGGGCTTAATAAGTCTATCGATCGAACAAAGTTTGACTTCATTTTGAATTAGAATTGATTTTCCTCATCTCAATTGCTTTGTGAATTCTCTGGGGCTGATGTGAAGCTTGATTATTTATTAAAAGAATGTTTCTTAGTCTTTGATCTAACCTTTATTTATGTTGAATTTTTTTATTTCTTAGATTTTAAGATAAGTTTTTCTTTTGTATCTTAGATGGTCAAGAGATGACAACCATTAATTATCAGCTGTCGTCTCGTCAGTGCATGCGATGGACAGTTGGACTGAACAGTGGTGCTATCTGTGAGCAGAAATTCCCAGAAGCTGTGAATGTCATTGAACCAGTTCAACATCAAGGAAATCCGAGTGTAGGCAGAATTTCAGTTTCCTGTTTGGCTTCAGTTTCGATGCCTTGTTCATTTCGGAGTTTTCAAAGTCAGTCAATCGGTCGTAAACTTCTTCTGCGCCATTTTCATTGCTTGTTAACGTCTTTTTGGCCGCTTCAACTGAATGCGATTCTTAGAGAGAGAGACTTTCTGTTGATTTGCAGTTTGATGCGGACACAAGTCTTCTCTGTCAGACGTTTGACAATGGAATGCCATTTCTTGTTATTTTCTCTGACGGTTCAGGAAACGTCTTGTATCCTTTTCTAATTGACTATTTAATGGATATTTACAGTTAGATAATCTGACTACATTTTCTATGGTTCTGTTTCCTTAATTGATCTCTGTGCGTTAGCAGCGTAGAGAGCTTTGTTGTTTTTGCTGTGGTTATTTGCTTGACTGACGGACAGTTATCCAACTGGCCGCATTGCAGTGACCATCATCGCTTCAAAACTCAGTGACTTCACTTACATTGTTCAAGACACAAATGGCCAATTGCTCGGCATCTACGAATCAAATGGTCGTACTGTCACTTACCATCGCAATGGATCCATTTGGTAATACAGCATAATACTTTTAGGTGGTCCTGTGTTAGGCTGAACCTGAAGATTATCATATATTAATGTTGGGTTTAAATATTGCTGATGTAGAGAAATTAGTCTGATTTAAAGTAATGTGAGATGAATATTTTAATGAGATGAATATTTAATAAAATTTGAAACTCATAATTATAGCAGATTTGGAAATGTTATTTTGTAATTTCATTTTCTTTGTCGCATTTCTCTTTCAATTGATTGGACTTGGATTTATTCTAAAGATTCTACGTTGAATCGTGAATTCTGAACGATGCATTGATCTGTGATGCATGTAAATATTTGCTGAAATTGAATGAATTTCTTGTGAAAGGGTTTCTACGGATGCAGATGGAGGCCTGGAACTGGATTCTGAGGGAAACCGTCGGAAGAAGTGGAACTGGAATGATAGGACTCACAACCATGCTCCACCTCTGTTCTCCATCACCTGTGCCATGTCCACGACCTTCACCTTCAGCATTTCTTCAAAGAGGGACATGACTCTACTCTTTGAAAAGTCAAGACGGGCATGTCGCTTTAATATTGCAGCAAATCCACAACAGCAAGTACGTTGCAGTTATCGATATATTCTGTAGTTAGTTAATTACTTCAAAATAGAAGAAATCATACTAAACCACTTAAACCTCCTTAGCATTATGAGCATTGCTCTATACATTCAAGGAATTTGATGATGAAAGCGTTAAGGACGTACAGTATACGTCCACATCTAAAGGCATTTGGGGCAGGTGAGACCGCTCAGTTAATTGCATCTGTGACATGCCCACATAAAAGCGGCAATTTTCGGCTGTTAGGTTCTAGCAAACGAGGCTATGCATGTGGACCCTCTGAGCCCATTATTGGCACATTCAGGTGTCCAATAAATGCCCATATATGCATCTTGCCATGCGGCGAAATCAGGCGAACAATGACTCGTCTAGCGGGTGGGTATGTGCTTAGAAACAATGTAACGAATGCAATGTAGACAGAGCAATGCTTTTTGAATGGAAAACTGCCAAAGAATGTAATGCCAAAAAGTTAAATCAAATTATTATTATTATTATTATTATTATTATTATTATTATTATTATTATTATTATTATTATTATTATAGGGTCTCATTCAGAAAACTGTTTGAATCATGTAATGCTGAATGGGGATAGATATTAACAGTGTTTATAGACACTGCAGATTGGAAATGATGTGACAATTTACATATTCTTTTAATTTTTTGTTTACAATATGTGAGCCTTATTACTTATGAATATATTCCATTGTTGGCAGATATTTCCTGAAATACAGTTGTGTTGTGGAAGTGAATTGGTTTGTTTTTCTGTCACTAGGTTGCTCCTAAGAAGAAAAGCTGTGGACCAGTCACAGATATCTTTGACATTTATGAATCATACATTATGAAAATCAAACAACAAATTAAGTAAGAATATTCTCTTTTGCAGAAAATCTTTTTTATGAGATTAAGAGGTTGAAATTCAACTTTTGAATATAATTTTTCAGCAAATCATAAAAATCTTCTTCAATTTGTTAGCAAAGAATTAAAATTTGAAATTATTGAAATAAAAATAGTTTAAGACGTGCAAAAGTAGAAGCAAATATGAAGACTGAATGAATGCATTAAATGGAAAATTATCAGCTTCATTTCTTATTTCTCGATTAGATTTTTCAGTCTCGTGTTTTATTCTGTGGCTACAATTCCTTGTTTCCTATTATCAGTGTTTTATACAGGCCTGTTAGGAGGGAAGATTTTCCCTCCAAAACCTCAAAATTCCCTTCTAAAATCCCAGAACTTACACAAATTTTGCATTGAACTGTGTCTTTTCCCCTCCAACCAAGTCGATTCCCCCCAAGGCTTCAATTTCCCCCCCAGGCCTGAAGTCTGGATAAAACTCTGTCTATTATCTTAGGTTGTTAAAAGTGCTGTTTGATGTAGTATCATTTGTACTGAGCAGTGGTTTTTCTGTTTCCAGCGAAGTTCTTCAGAAGACTTCAGTTTTGCTTAAACTTCCAAACTCACCGCGACTGGAAGGAACTTTAAGTCCAACAAAAATGCCAAAGAAACAACGACAGACGCCAATATGTCAGAGGCTGAGAAAAGACTCAAAAGTGCTTCCAGCAATAAATCACTAAACTAGCGACACCTGTTGCCTTAAAATGACCTTCGTATTGAAAATCAAATGATCGTCTTCCTTACTTACTTACTTATTCTACGGCAGTCTATTTTACAGTTCTTTCGAATATAATTGTAAAAAGTTAATTCCTTAAGATCCGTTTAATGACACGTTTGAGTGTCCATCTGATAGATGGAGAATGGGGATCGGAAATGCTTTGCCCATAAGAGAAGTGGTTCATTGAGGGAATCTATGCTAGATGTGGTTTAATGTGTTTAATTTTTTTAAGTGTGTCATGTAAGATGACTTTGCATTGAATTCTATTCTGATATACAGACTTTACAAATTACAGATTGGCCATTAATTGATGCTAATAAGATTAAGTATATAACATGCGTCGTTCATTTAATTCACTGAACGTCTTAAGCGATGACTATATGCTGTGTTCGTTGTTGTTTAAAAGCAGTTGAATTGTTTCGACTTTTCTCTCTCATCAAAATCTTTTCACAAAATTGCCGCCTCTGACCTATTCATGTCCACTGCACGAGATTGTACGTTCTGCGTCTTATTGTCTCTTCGGATAAGACTTTCTTATGCAGGCGCTGTGTTTAGTTTGCAGCGTAGTAAATTAGGCAAAATCCGTCATTGTTATCAGTCAATTGAACATCTTATGTTGAAGTTTGATCATAAATAATTTATCTGATAGTCACGGCGTCTAACTGAGAGGGTCTGGACGAAGACGCTCGGCTTTGGATTTTCTGGCGTAAAATAACTCCTTTTCCTTACGACAGAGTTTTATTGACATTTCAGCAAAAGTTGGCGATATGACTTGTAAGGAACTAATAGGCTACTTCAAAACATTTTGAAAAGAAAGATTGCTTTTCGCGAATATTGTCTGACAATTCATTTTACCAGTGACGTCGACAGGAATTTTTGGTTGGGGAGAGCAAAAGATTGCTGGCGTGTCAGATTCCTTACCCACCCACCCAAAATAGCTTTCTCACCGGCTTTGCGCGAATCTGGTAGGTGGGCTATAGGGCAGGTTGGGGGCAGTGCCGCAGTTCCCCCCATTTGCCCCCGTGGCGACGCTAATGGTTCCGAAATGTGTGCATTTGAACGCGGTGAGCATTTGAACGCGATGGGCATTTGAACGCCGGGAGCGTTTCGACGCGGTGGGCATTTCAGCGTGGTCTGGGTTTTACGGCAATGTGGTTATCACATCGGTGTGATCAGAGTCCTTGTAGGGGTGACTTTAGGCCTACACTAAAAAAACTAGGTCTAATTCGCAGAAAATTTGTCTAATTTTCGAGTTAAACGACTTCTCGCATTCTCTTACATGGCGGACAAACACTCGATTAAATCTGGCTGATTAAATCGAAGGCCAAAAAGATTATTATTATAAAAAGATAAAAAGGTAAATTCCTTCAAGGCTTTGCGTGGCCTTGAATTTTTGCGAATTTCAAGAGAGTTCCGTGCAGTGGCCGGGGTGGCCAGGAATTTTTGGTTGGGGCGGGCAAAAGGGGGATGGCGTGTCAGATTCCTTTTCCACCTTCCCACCCCCTTCATAAATAACTTTCTCACCGGATTTGCGCGAATCTGGTAGGTGGTCTGGGGCAGGTTGGGGGTAGGCAGTTGCCCCCATTTGCTCCCCTCCCGTGGCGACGCTAATGCATTTTACTGGCATAGGAACCTAGAGCCACCTAACCGTATTCTTAATAATAATAATAATAATAATAATAATAATAATAATAATAATAATAATAATAATAATAATAATAATAATAATAATAATAGGGTCTAATGTAGTAACTGTTCAATTTATATCGGTTTAATATGATTGAATAACAGTCATCAAACAAATTCTTGTGCCATCAGGGGCGGACCGCCCTATCCGCCCTCCCTTAGGTATACCGCTGGCCATGCCGATAAATGCAAGAGCTTCAAAGTTTCGTGACTATTTTGATTGAGTATATCACTTAAACTCCGGAGCATCTCATCTGTTCTTAAAGCCCTTTATTCGCTGTCTACTGAACAGAGAATTATTGTACTCAAATTCGGATCTATGGGCTGATAAAGCATTTCAGACGGTCAATCGCAGTATACGATACATACGTTAGGCTACATAGGCCTATTTAAAGTGGAGATTTGAATGCACCCAGCTCATTTGAACAGCTGACAGATTAAGACAGAAAAGAGTTTCAGGTCTTTTATGGTGTCCGTCAGCTGCTCTGCGTTGAACTGCCACGTGGCTGATCCAATTGTTCTATCAATCTATTAATTATATTATCAATGATCAGACAAACTGGACGTGACTTGTCGCGTATAGATTGGCCAATAAATCAACGTCGCAAAGATAGCGAAAAAGACTTATTAGAGAAGATACTTTGATGGTCACCTAAATCAATCGACTGCCGATCCAATATGACGCTCTTGTTTCAAATAGACGAAATACAATCTTTTCAGGTGCTTTATGTAGACAAAGCAATCTCCATCGAGAACGGATTTCTGCCGTATTATGTTGTGCCAGGCACTGGTGTAGCTCAGATAAGAAACTTAAAAAGCACACAAAGTAACAAAACCTAGATAACTTATAATAAGCCCTATAATATATAATATTATAGTCAGTAGCTGCTGAAGGCAACTGCGGACGTAGAGTTTTGGTACATCGTCTAAAATTAAATACAGCTCTAAGTTCCAATCGTCAGGTTCCAGATCGTCCAAAGCCAATTTGACCAACTTTTATTAGGTCTATAATCTATATCAATTGCTCAGTCGGCAGCCAGTAGAATTCCACGAGAAAGCTGCGTAAATCTGAAGATGAGTTGAGCCAGTATTAAGAATGTTAATGCTAAGAGAAACTGCTCATTTGAAGATCTAGAATATTCGCAGAATTAAAGTTCTTGTGTGGAAATCTGTCATTGTTATCTTACCAGTGATCTGGTTACCATTAGACTTGAGCATATTGGAATCCTTCTACACAATGTCAAAGAGAAATCGACGAGAAAAAGACTCCATGAAAAACAGAATCTTTTGCTCGAGCCATCGCTAAATCTGCGAAGCATGTTCATATTGAACCTGTTCCAAAAAAATTTAAGGCATCTAAATTCTGCAACAATTAGTCTTCATAATTTTCTTGTAATGTTATCTCTTCAAAATCATAAAAGCCATTCGGGATCTTAAGTGAGCCACTCCAATCACTATATCATAAATAATATAATCGTAAATAGTAGGTCTACTCGGTTTCTCCCCCAAACAGCAATGAATTCGTCACAGCAGGCGTTCACCCATTTGTATCACTGCTGCTTTGGCTATAAAAAGGGGTTTGACGGCGTCTTTTCGACAAACAAAGGCAGTTGTTTGGATGTGGTTGCGTTGAATTCTCGTCGACTAACTTCTTGTGACGCATCTAACAATGAGGCTCGCCGTCATCGCTTTGATGATCTTACCGGCGTTGGCGAACAGAATATCTGTAGCAGGTAATGACAAACTGTCTTTAGAAGATCCGGAGACACCTGTCAAATTTAAGAATGTGGTGATTGTGCAAAGGTGATATAGCCAGGGTCATATTAAGGCGGGGGCTGAGGGGGCTGTATCCCCCGTCCATCATGAAAATAGGCCCACCGATTTTCGAGATAACCTTTTTTGCTTGTCAGAGATTTTCAGTATAGGCGTCGGCCTTTTTTCTCAGCCCAGGCCCACTCGGACCTTAATCCGGCCCTGGATATAGCGTTTTCTTATGTGGTAGATGCATCTGTACTAAACACATTTTCTATTTCCCCCTAACTATTCCCGCATTTCACTGTACCCAATGGTACAGCACAGTGTACTAAAAAATTCACCCAGATGGCGATGATGAATAAATTGAAGATTAATATGAACAGATCGACAGAATATCGCCGGTGATGACAGCATCGTAGCAGAAGAGAGAGAATTGCAGGAAGAATTTCCGATTGCAGAAGAAACCGATTACATGAGCCAAAGACAGGAAGGCGAACAGACTGCAGTGCTTCCAGAAGAAGGTCATCATTTTTTTCGCTATACAATTATTAATGCATATTGCATATTTACATGTACTAAAATCAATGATTTTCAATATAATTTATTACAGCGAACTTATGTGAATTCAATCGCAATTCATTAATTCACCGACCTTGAACAGATTGAACTCGGTTACGTCATTCAGCCATTCAGATCAGTCTGGTTATTAACAAATATTCGTTGTTCCACGGCTCAGGCGCTACCAAGGTTCTGGAAAAAGAGGGCACCTAGCCTTCTAAAGCAGAGGCGTAGCGAGGGTATCCGGAGCCCAGGGGCAAAGTGTACCGTTGGCGCCCCAACACTGCTGACGAGCAAAAAAAGGTCGTCACATCGTTTTCTCGGCACCCCTTCCCTCAACTCTCTACGGCGCCCCTCTCCTTATACTTCTGACGAGCAAAAAAGGTCGCCACACTTCTTTGTTCTTATTTATTATGTATTTGACTGTTTAACTTATCCCAAGAACCCGATTTTGGCACCCCCTCATCTCGGCGACCGGGGGCATATGTCCTCATGCACCTGCCCTCCTCGCTACGCCTCTGTTCTAAAGACAGACATTTCCAATTCCGACTAAAGAGATGGGGGGGCGTCATGAGTTCACCCAACTGGACCTGGTATGGAGTCTCAGCCAAAAAAATTAAATTTAGGGTTATAGTATATTCACATTTTGAGAGTTGGAGCATGTACTCAGGCCGAATGACAACATATCGGCAAACCCTCAAATGAGAAGTTTTACGTTGGTTTTGCGCGATTCTCGCGGCCAGTTATACACTTTGCGGATCCCCAGCAGCTGAGTAGCCGCAGTCGCAGACGTTTGGACTTTGGAGTACTATTAGAGCCAGACTGTGAGTTCTAATTCATAGTTTAGGATTTTGACATTTTATTATAGAGTAGCCAATAGCTGTAACCTAACACAACAAAATATTTCGATTTTGCCATTAAATGCCCTGCCACCCTCCACCCCTAAGAATTTCTCATCGGTTTTGCACATATTTCACTTTTACCAGCCTGAACAGGAAAGAAGTCAGGCTCCCCGTTCCTCTTCGAGGCTACGCGAATGATTCAGAGTAAACCCTTTCTTAATTCATTTAAGTGATTTTCTATGATAGTTTTCATCACCGGCTTTCAAAATGCACACGGTCAGCTCCTGGGTGTCATTTGAATGACTGTCTCTGTTCTCAGCTTTCGGATAGAAGCGGGAGGATTTGGAGAAGCTGTACAAGATGTGGCTGGCGACAGTTCCATCTGGCGGCGACTCATCGGTCAGCGCTTTTCTTCAATGGATGAAGGAAAGTAACGCAGAGGATGAACAACTTGGTCCAGGCAAGCGATTAATTAAAATACTGAGCGTACGGGGAAGAGGACCTCAGAGAAAATTAATTCATATTTCCTTGGCTTTTGATTGGCTCTTCACATGCGTGGTATACACCAGTGATGTTAACAAGGACCGACCCCCCAAGGACGAGGATAAGGACAAGGACCGACTCCCCAAGGACGAAAATAATGACAAGGACCGAACCCCCAAGGACGAGGATAAGGACGAGGACTGACCCTCCAAGGATAAGGACGAGGACTTACCCCACAAGCACAAGGACCACAAGGACTGACCCCAAGGACAAGGATCAAGGACAAGGACCAACCTCTGTCAGACAAAAAGTCGGATAGAAAAAACCAAACACAATTTCAATTCGAATCACAAAATTAGAAAAGCAAATTTTAAAAAACATAATTTAGTCAACAGCAATGCTGCATTTCAAATGCGCCTTTGACTTTAGCCACCTAGCTATGTTACTGCGCTTTAAAAATTGTCAAGTTTTAATAATAATAATAATAATAATAATAATAATAATAATAATAATAAAATAAAAAAAGTGTGTCCAGCAGCTGATCAGTCATGCACACACAGTGAGGTCTAATTATGAGACCACTTTGCGAAAACACTCGATCAACTGGAGCCGACATCGCAGGGAAACAAAGAATTCTGCTAAAGAATCAACTGGTATTATAAAGGAAACAATGACTAAACATTTAGAGTAACTCAACGCAAGTATGTAGCCAAAATATAAATCCACATACTACTCTTACCTTGGAACATAATTATCAGTACAATTGAAAATGGTATACAAGTAATTTGGTCCTTATAAGGACTTTTCAAGGACTAAGTTACAAGGATCAGGACAAAGACCGATCTGCAAGGACGAGAAAAAGGACGAGGACCGAACCCCCAAGGACGAGGATAAGGACGAAGACTGACTCCCCAAGGACGAGGACAAGGACAAGAACTTCAAATTGGTCCTTAAGTAGTCCTTAAGGACAAAGACCAGGACAAGGATTAACATCACTGGTATACACCCAGGCGGAAGGGTTTATATTTCTGCATAAGCATCCCTGGTCGAACCGGCGCAGTCACTGAGGTCCGATAATTTCGAAGTGGGAATAGTCGGATCTCCACATCCCCCTTTTGAAAATTCGACTACTGGATCTGGATTGCTTGCAATTGTTAAACTTAAATTTCTCATGCATACAGTTACTGCACAACTAATAATTGATCTAACTCAGTGGTTTTTAACCCTTTTGTGATTTTACGTACCCCTGAAACAAGTATAAGAGAGTGAAGTACCCCTATCGGCCTACACTACCTTATATGAGGACAAAAGTTTATGCTCTGTAATATATTGCAAAATTATAAACTGCAACGTGCTTCTGTCACGGATTGTGTACGAGCCAGAAAGTGGAATTTTTCTGTTACAATTTCTAATTTATTGCAAACATTTCTACAGTTCGAAGTACATTGAAGTGAAAGTCTTTAAACAGACTTTATTTCAGGATCATTCTGCATACCCCACAACGTCCTTCAAGTACCCTAAGGGTACAAGTACCCCTGGTTAAGAACCACTGATCTAACTCGAAGGGAGGAGCTCATTGTTACAGGCATGTGATACATCTTGTGCAGGACAACAGTCGATTGCGAAATGGTGGAAAAGCTGTGGGACCAGATTGTGAGGAAAAAGAGCAGAAGAACAGTCAATGATGAGACGGTAGAAGCAGAGAAAGAATTACCAGAAGAATTTCCGATTGCAGGGAATTACATGAGTCAAAGACAGGAAAACGAACTGAATGCAGATTATCTATCAAAAGGTTATCATCATTTCCACGATTAATGCCACTATCAATACGCTTAGATAACGGGTTGTCTACTAATTACGTCAACAAAATAGGAGGAAGGGTTTGAAAAAGTTTGACACTTGTTGATAGGGAAGGGAAGAGTCAGAAGAAATTGACGCAAGGAATTCATTTTTGCAATAAATTGAATAAATCAAACAGTATGAATTTTAAAGTAATAGTTGGCGCATTGGTCCTCCACGGTACACAGTCGCTCGTCCATCAACAGCTCACCACCATTTTAATCTTTAACCGTTTGCGCTCTTACCTAGGGAGTCATAGTTTTGCGTCTTCGTATTTTGCCTTTTAAAATTCGATATAGATTGTAGCCATGGGGGACTTTAAATTACCTAAATTTTTGGACATAATTAATAGACGGACCTTGTGGGGGTGACATAATTTTAGAGGGGTCACCGAAAGTTTGACAGTTTTTTACAAGGGTAGGGGTCACAATTTCCCAAAAAGTTGTTGACGTAATTAATGGAGAGCCCTAAATGATTATATATTTAATTTATGTCAATGATAGTGCTATTTTAAGTTTAAACATTCAGTTTGCGCTTATCACAGATCTCAGACTCTTGCCAACTACTGACGCTTTTGTTATTATGATGATTTCCCCCTTTTCTTAACTCTTTGGGTGGGGCGTTGGGTTTGGACTAGCGAGGGTATCCGGCGCCCAGGGGCAAAGTGTACCGTTGGCGCCCCAACACTGCTGACGAGCAAAAAAGGTCGTCACATCGTTTTCTCGGCGCCCCTTCCCTCAACTCTCTACGGCGCCCCTCTTCTTATACTCCTGACGAGCAAAAAAGGTCGCCACACTTCTTTGTTCTTATTTATTATGTATTTGGCTGTTTAACTTATCCCAAGAACCCGATTTTGGCACCCCCTCATCTCGGCGACCGGGGGCATATGTCCTCACCTGCCCTCCTCGCTACGCCTTTGTTCTAAAGA
This sequence comes from Metaphire vulgaris, assembly GCA_018105865.1. Classification (NCBI taxonomy): domain Eukaryota; kingdom Metazoa; phylum Annelida; class Clitellata; order Crassiclitellata; family Megascolecidae; genus Metaphire; species Metaphire vulgaris. Next base: position 311,157 of record CM030860.1, on the reverse strand, counting down.
CAGACATTTCCAATTCCGACTAAAGAGATGGGGGGGGGCGTCATGAGTTCACCCAACTGGACCTGGTATGGAGTCTCAGCCAAAAAAATTAAATTTAGGGTTATAGTATATTCAAATTTTGAGAGTTGGAGCATGTACTCAGGCCGAATGACAATATATCGGCAAACCCTCAAATGAGAAGTTTTACGTTGGTTTTGCGCGATTATCGCGGCCAGTTATACACTTTGCGGATCCCCAGCAGCTGAGTAGCCGCAGTCGCAGACGTTTGGACTTTGGAGTACTATTAGAGCCAGACTGTGAGTTCTAATTCATAGTTTAGGATTTTGACATTTTATTATAGAGTAGCCAATAGCTGTAACCTAACACAACAAAATATTTCGATTTTGCCATTAAATGCCCTGCCACCCTCCACCCCTAAGAATTTCTCATCGGTTTTGCACATATTTCACTTTTACCAGCCTGAACAGGAAAGAAGTCAGGCTCCCCGTTCCTCTTCGAGGCTACGCGAATGATTCAGAGTAAACCCTTTCTTAATTCATTTAAGTGATTTTCTATGATAGTTTTCATCACCGGCTTTCAAAATGCACACGGTCAGCTCCTGGGTGTCATTTGAATGACTGTCTCTGTTCTCAGCTTTCGGATTGAAGCGGGAGGATTTGGAGAAGCTGTACAAGATGTGGCTGGCGACAGTTCCATCTGGCGGCGACTCATCGGTCAGCGCTTTTCTTCAATGGATGAAGGAAAGTAACGCAGAGGATGAACAACTTGGTCCAGGCAAGCGATTAATTAAAATACTGAGCGTACGGGGAAGAGGACCTCAGAGAAAATTAATTCATATTTCCCTGGCTTTTGATTGGCTCTTCACATGCGTGGTATACACCAGTGATGTTAACAAGGACCGACCCCCCAAGGACGAGGATAAGGACAAGGACCGACTCCCCAAGGACGAAAATAATGACAAGGACCGAACCCCCAAGGACGAGGATAAGGACGAGGACTGACCCTCCAGGATAAGGACGAGGACTTACCCCACAAGCACAAGGACCACAAGGACTGACCCCAAGGACAAGGATCAAGGACAAGGACCAACCTCTGTCAGACAAAAAAGTCGGATAGAAAAAAACCAAACACAATTTCAATTCGAATCACAAAATTAGAAAAGCAAATTTTAAAAAACATAATTTAGTCAACAGCAATGCTGCATTTCAAATGCGCCTTTGACTTTAGCCACCTAGCTATGTTACTGCGCTTTAAAAATTGTCAAGTTTAATAATAATAATAATAATAATAATAATAATAATAATAATAATAATAATAATAATAATAATAATAAATGAAAAAGTGTGTCCAGCAGCTGATCAGTCATGCACACACAGTGAGGTCTAATTATGAGACCACTTTGCGAAAACACTCGATCAACTGGAGCCGACATCGCAGGGAAACAAAGAATTCTGCTAAAAGAATCAACTGGTATTATAAAGGAAACAATGACTAAACATTTAGAGTAACTCAACGCAAGTATGTAGCCAAAATATAAATCCACATACTACTCTTACCTTGGAACATAATTATCAGTACAATTGAAAATGGTATACAAGTAATTTGGTCCTTATAAGGACTTTTCAAGGACTAAGTTACAAGGATCAGGACAAAGACCGATCTGCAAGGACGAGAAAAAGGACGAGGACCGAACCCCCAAGGACGAGGATAAGGACGAAGACTGACTCCCCAAGGACGAGGACAAGGACAAGAACTTCAAATTGGTCCTTAAGTAGTCTTTAAGGACAAAGACCAGGACAAGGATTAAAATCACTGGTATACACCCAGGCGGAAGGGTTTATATTACTGCATAAGCATCCCTGGTCGAACCGGCGCAGTCACTGAGGTCCGATAATTTCGAAGTGGGAATAGTCGGATCTCCACATCCCCCTTTTGAAAATTCGACTACTGGATCTGGATTGCTTGCAATTGTTAAACTTAAATTTCTCATGCATACAGTTACTGCACAACTAATAATTGATCTAACTCAGTGGTTTTTAACCCTTTTGTGATTTTACGTACCCCTGAAACAAGTATAAGAGAGTGAAGTACCCCTATCGGCCTACACTACCTTATATGAGGACAAAAGTTTATGCTCTGTAATATATTGCAAAATTATAAACTGCAACGTGCTTCTGTCACGGATTGTGTACGAGCCAGAAAGTGGAATTTTTCTGTTACAATTTCTAATTTATTGCAAACATTTCTACAGTTCGAAGTACATTGAAGTGAAAGTCTTTAAACAGACTTTATTTCAGGATCATTCTGCGTACCCCCACAACGTCCTTCAAGTACCCCTAAGGGGTACAAGTACCCCTGGTTAAGAACCACTGATCTAACTCGAAGGGAGGAGCTCATTGTTACAGGCATGTGATACATCTTGTGCAGGACAACAGTCGATTGCGAAATGGTGGAAAAAGCTGTGGGACCAGATTGTGAGGAAAAAGAGCAGAAGAACAGTCAATGATGAGACGGTAGAAGCAGAGAAAGAATTACCAGAAGAATTTCCGATTGCAGGGAATTACATGAGTCAAAGACAGGAAAACGAACTGAATGCAGATTATCTATCAAAAGGTTATCATCATTTCCACGATTAATGCCACTATCAATACGCTTAGATAACGGGTTGTCTACTAATTACGTCAACAAAATAGGAGGAAGGGTTTGAAAAAGTTTGACACTTGTTGATAGGGAAGGGAAGAGTCAGAAGAAATTGACGCAAGGAATTCATTTTTGCAATAAATTGAATAAATCAAACAGTATGAATTTTAAAGTAATAGTTGGCGCATTGGTCCTCCACGGTACACAGTCGCTCGTCCATCAACAGCTCACCACCACTTTAATCTTTAACCGTTTGCGCTCTTACCTAGGGAGTCATAGTTTTGCGTCTTCGTATTTTGCCTTTTAAAATTCGATATAGATTGTAGCCATGGGGGACTTTAAATTACCTAAATTTTTGGACATAATTAATAGACGGACCTTGTGGGGGTGACATAATTTTAGAGGGGTCACCGAAAGTTTGACAGTTTTTACAAGGGTAGGGTCACAATTTCCCAAAAAGTTGTTGACGTAATTAATGGAGAGCCCTAAATGATTATATATTTAATTTATGTCAATGATAGTGCTATTTTAAGTTTAAACATTCAGTTTGCGCTTATCACAGATCTCAGACTCTTGCCAACTACTGACGCTTTTGTTATTATGATGATTCCCCCTTTTCTTAACTCTTTGGGTGGGGCGTTGGGTTTGGACTAGCGAGGGTATCCGGCGCCCAGGGGCAAAGTGTACCGTTGGCGCCCCAACACTGCTGACGAGCAAAAAAGGTCGTCACATCGTTTTCTCGGCGCCCCTTCCCTCAACTCTCTACGGCGCCCCTCTTCTTATACTCCTGACGAGCAAAAAAGGTCGCCACACTTCTTTGTTCTTATTTATTATGTATTTGGCTGTTTAACTTATCCCAAGAACCCGATTTTGGCACCCCCTCATCTCGGCGACCGGGGGCATATGTCCTCACCTGCCCTCCTCGCTACGCCTTTGTTCTAAAGACAGACATTTCCAATTCCGACTAAAGAGATGGGGGCGTCATGAGTTCACCCAACTGGACCTGGTATGGAGTCTCAGCCAAAAAAATTAAATTTAGGGTTATAGTATATTCAAATTTTGAGAGTTGGAGCATGTACTCAGGCCGAATGACAACATATCGGCAAACCCTCAAATGAGAAGTTTTACGTTGGTTTTGCGCGATTCTCGCGGCCAGTTATACACTTTGCGGATCCCCAGCAGCTGAGTAGCCGCAGTCGCAGACGTTTGGACTTTGGAGTACTATTAGAGCCAGACTGTGAGTTCTAATTCATAGTTTAGGATTTTGACATTTTATTATAGAGTAGCCAATAGCTGTAACCTAACACAACAAAATATTTCGATTTTGCCATTAAATGCCCTGCCACCCTCCACCCCTAAGAATTTCTCATCGGTTTTGCACATATTTCACTTTTACCAGCCTGAACAGGAAAGAAGTCAGGCTCCCCGTTCCTCTTCGAGGCTACGCGAATGATTCAGAGTAAACCCTTTCTTAATTCATTTAAGTGATTTTCTATGATAGTTTTCATCACCGGCTTTCAAAATGCACACGGTCAGCTCCTGGGTGTCATTTGAATGACTGTCTCTGTTCTCAGCTTTCGGATTGAAGCGGGAGGATTTGGAGAAGCTGTACAAGATGTGGCTGGCGACAGTTCCATCTGGCGGCGACTCATCGGTCAGCGCTTTTCTTCAATGGATGAAGGAAAGTAACGCAGAGGATGAACAACTTGGTCCAGGCAAGCGATTAATTAAAATACTGAGCGTGCGGGGGGGAAGAGGACCTCAGAGAAAATTAATTCATATTTCCCTGGCTTTTGATTGGCTCTTCACATGCGTGGTATACACCAGTGATGTTAACAAGGACCGACCCCCCAAGGACGAGGATAAGGACAAGGACCGACTCCCCAAGGACGAAAATAATGACAAGGACCGAACCCCCAAGGACGAGGATAAGGACGAGGACTGACCCTCCAAGGATAAGGACGAGGACTTACCCCACAAGCACAAGGACCACAAGGACTGACCCCCAAGGACAAGGATCAAGGACAAGGACCAACCTCTGTCAGACAAAAAAGTCGGATAGAAAAAAACCAAACACAATTTCAATTCGAATCACAAAATTAGAAAAGCAAATTTTAAAAAACATAATTTAGTCAACAGCAATGCTGCATTTCAAATGCGCCTTTGACTTTAGCCACCTAGCTATGTTACTGCGCTTTAAAAATTGTCAAGTTTAATAATAATAATAATAATAATAATAATAATAATAATAATAATAATAATAATAATAATAAATGAAAAAGTGTGTCCAGCAGCTGATCAGTCATGCACACACAGTGAGGTCTAATTATGAGACCACTTTGCGAAAACACTCGATCAACTGGAGCCGACATCGCAGGGAAACAAAGAATTCTGCTAAAGAATCAACTGGTATTATAAAGGAAACAATGACTAAACATTTAGAGTAACTCAACGCAAGTATGTAGCCAAAATATAAATCCACATACTACTCTTACCTTGGAACATAATTATCAGTACAATTGAAAATGGTATACAAGTAATTTGGTCCTTATAAGGACTTTTCAAGGACTAAGTTACAAGGATCAGGACAAAGACCGATCTGCAAGGACGAGAAAAAGGACGAGGACCGAACCCCCAAGGACGAGGATAAGGACGAAGACTGACTCCCCAAGGACGAGGACAAGGACAAGAACTTCAAATTGGTCCTTAAGTAGTCCTTAAGGACAAAGACCAGGACAAGGATTAACATCACTGGTATACACCCAGGCGGAAGGGTTTATATTTCTGCATAAGCATCCCTGGTCGAACCGGCGCAGTCACTGAGGTCCGATAATTTCGAAGTGGGAATAGTCGGATCTCCACATCCCCCTTTTGAAAATTCGACTACTGGATCTGGATTGCTTGCAATTGTTAAACGGCGTTTCTCATGCATACAGTTACTGCACAACTAATAATTGATCTAACTCAGTGGTTTTTAACCCTTTTGTGATTTTACGTACCCCTGAAACAAGTATAAGAGAGTGAAGTACCTCTATCGGCCTACACTACCTTATATGAGGACAAAAGTTTATGCTCTGTAATATATTGCAAAATTATAAACTGCAACGTGCTTCTGTCACGGATTGTGTACGAGCCAGAAAGTGGAATTTTTCTGTTACAATTTCTAATTTATTGCAAACATTTCTACAGTTCGAAGTACATTGAAGTGAAAGTTTTTAAACAGACTTTATTTCAGGATCATTCTGCATACCCCCACAACGTCCTTCAAGTACCCCTAAGGGGTACAAGTACCCCTGGTTAAGAACCACTGATCTAACTCGAAGGGAGGAGCTCATTGTTACAGGCATGTGATACATCTTGTGCAGGACAACAGTCGATTGCGAAATGGTGGAAAAAGCTGTGGGACCAGATTGTGAGGAAAAAGAGCAGAAGAACAGTCAATGATGAGACGGTAGAAGCAGAGAAAGAATTACCAGAAGAATTTCCGATTGCAGGGAATTACATGAGTCAAAGACAGGAAAACGAACTGAATGCAGATTCTCCATCAAAAGGTTATCATCATTTCCACGATTAATGCCACTATCAATACGCTTAGATAACGGGTTGTCTACTAATTACGTCAACAAAATAGGGGGAAGGGTTTGAAAAAGTTTGACACTTGTTGATAGGGAAGGGAAGAGTCAGAAGAAATTGACGCAAGGAATTCATTTTTGCAATAAATTGAATAAATCAAACAGTATGAATTTTAAAGTAATAGTTGGCGCATTGGTCCTCCACGGTACACAGTCGCTCGTCCATCAACAGCTCACCACCATTTTAATCTTTAACCGTTTGCGCTCTTACCTAGGGAGTCATAGTTTTGCGTCTTCGTATTTTGCCTTTTAAAATTCGATATAGATTGTAGCCATGGGGGACTTTAAATTACCTAAATTTTTGGACATAATTAATACACGGACCTTGTGGGGGTGACATAATTTTAGAGGGGTCACCGAAAGTTTGACAGTTTTTTACAAGGGTAGGGGTCACAATTTCCCAAAAAGTTGTTGACGTAATTAATGGAGAGCCCTAAATGATTATATATTTAATTTATGTCAATGATAGTGCTATTTTAAGTTTAAACATTCAGTTTGCGCTTATCACAGATCTCAGACTCTTGCCAACTACTGACGCTTTTGTTATTATGATGATTTCCCCCTTTTCTTAACTCTTTGGGTGGGGCGTTGGGTTTGGACTAGCGAGGGTATCCGGCGCCCAGGGGCAAAGTGTACCGTTGGCGCCCCAACACTACTGACGAGCAAAAAAGGTCGTCACATCGTTTTCTCGGCACCCCTTCCCTCAACTCTCTACGGCGCCCCTCTCCTTATACTTCTGACGAGCAAAAAAGGTCGCCACACTTCTTTGTTCTTATTTATTATGTATTTGACTGTTTAACTTATCCCAAGAACCCGATTTTGGCACCCCCTCATCTCGGCGACCGGGGCATATGTCCTCATGCACCTGCCCTCCTCGCTACGCCTCTGTTCTAAAGACAGACATTTCCAATTCCGACTAAAGAGATGGGGGGGCGTCATGAGTTCACCCAACTGGACCTGGTATGGAGTCTCAGCCAAAAAAATTAAATTTAGGGTTATAGTATATTCAAATTTTGAGAGTTGGAGCATGTAGGCTATTCAGGCCGAATGACAACATATCGGCAAACCCTCAAATGAGAAGTTTTACGTTGGTTTTGCGCGATTCTCGCGGCCAGTTATACACTTTGCGGATCCCCAGCAGCTGAGTAGCCGCAGTCGCAGACGTTTGGACTTTGGAGTACTATTAGAGCCAGACTGTGAGTTCTAATTCATAGCTAAGGATTCTGATATTTTATTATAGAGTAGCCAATAGCTGTAACCTAACACAACAAAATATTTCGATTTTGCCATTAAATGCCCTGCCACCCTCCACCCCTAAGAATTTCTCATCGGTTTTGCACATATTTCACTTTTACCAGCCTGAACAGGAAAGAAGTCAGGCTCCCCGTTCCTCTTCGAGGCTACGCGAATGATTCAGAGTAAACCCTTTCTTAATTCATTTAAGTGATTTTCTATGATAGTTTTCATCACCGGCTTTCAAAATGCACACGGTCAGCTCCTGGGTGTCATTTGAATGACTGTCTCTGTTCTCAGCTTTCGGATTGAAGCGGGAGGATTTGGAGAAGCTGTACAAGATGTGGCTGGCGACAGTTCCATCTGGCGGCGACTCATCGGTCAGCGCTTTTCTTCAATGGATGAAGGAAAGTAACGCAGAGGATGAACAACTTGGTCCAGGCAAGCGATTAATTAAAATACTGAGCGTACGGGGAAGAGGACCTCAGAGAAAATTAATTCATATTTCCCTGGCTTTTGATTGGCTCTTCACATGCGTGGTATACACCCAGGCGGAAGGGTTTATATTACTGCATAAGCATCCCTGGTCGAACCGGCGCAGTCACTGAGGTCCGATAATTTCGAAGTGGGAATAGTCGGATCTCTACATCCCCCTTTTGAAAATTCGACTACTGGATCTGGATTGCTTGCAATTGTTAAACTTAAATTTCTCATGCATACAGTTACTGCACAACTAATAATTGATCTAACTCAGTGGTTCTTAACCCTTTTGTGATTACGTACCCCTGAAACAAGTATAAGAGAGTGAAGTATCCCTATCGGCCTACACTACCTTATATGAGGACAAAAGTTTATGCTCTGTAATATATTGCAAAATTATAAACTGCAACGTGCTTCTGTCACGGATTGTGTACAAGCCAGAAAGTGGAATTTTTCTGTTACAATTTCTAATTTATTGCAAACATTTCTACAGTTCGAAGTACATTGAAGTGAAAGTCTTTAAACAGACTTTATTTCAGGATCATTCTGCGTACCTCCACAACGTCCTTCAAGTACCCCTAAGGGGTACAAGAACCCCTGGTTAAGAACCACTGATCTAACTCGAAGGGAGGCGCTCATTGTTACAGGCATGTGATACATCTTGTGCAGGACAACAGTCGATTGCGAAATGGTGGAAAAAGCTGTGGGACCAGATTGTGAGGAAAAAGAGCAGAAGAACAGTCAATGATGAGACGGTAGAAGCAGAGAAAGAATTACCAGAAGAATTTCCGATTGCAGGGAATTACATGAGTCAAAGACAGGAAAACGAACTGAATGCAGATTCTCCATCAAAAGGTTATCATCATTTCCACGATTAATGCCACTATCAATACGCTTAGATAACGGGTTGTCTACTAATTACGTCAACAAAATAGGGGGAAGGGTTTGAAAAAGTTTGACACTTGTTGATAGGGAAGGGAAGAGTCAGAAGAAATTGACGTAAGGAATTCATTTTTGCAATAAATTGAATAAATCAAACAGTATGAATTTTAAAGTAATAGTTGGCGCATTGGTCCTCCACGGTACACAGTCGCTCGTCCATCAACAGCTCACCACCATTTTAATCTTTAACCGTTTGCGCTCTTACCTAGGGAGTCATAGTTTTGCGTCTTCGTATTTTGCCTTTTAAAATTCGATATAGATTGTAGCCATGGGGGACTTTAAATTACCTAAATTTTTGGACATAATTAATACACGGACCTTGTGGGGGTGACATAATTTTAGAGGGGTCACCGAAAGTTTGACAGTTTTTTACAAGGGTAGGGGTCACAATTTCCCAAAAAGTTGTTGACGTAATTAATTGAGAGCCCTAAATGATTATATATTTAATTTGTCAATGATAGTGCTATTTTTAAGTTTAAACATTCAGTTTGCGCTTATCGCAGATCTCAGACTCTTGCCAACTACTGACACTTTTGTTATTATGATGATTTCCCCCTTTTCTTAACTCTTTGGGTGGGGCGTTGGGTTTGGACTTCTCTAAATTATAAAGAGAAAACTTAGTTGATTTTAGGCATCCGTTAAAATGTTAGTGTTGATGAATGGGTGTCGTTTGAGTGAATTCATTTGAAGTGGAATGTGTCTGCTGAACAGTTTCATACGGAATCATTTTGAATTAGATTTGTTAATATTTATTAGCACACTTCATGGTATTCATATATGTGATGCATATTGCATAGTGGAAGAGACTCGAGCAGGCAAGAACGAGAAAAGCGAGGCCTTCGACTGTGAAACGAACAGTCCTTGTACAGCGGATAACATCGCCAAGGAACTCTTCTACTTCGCAGCAAAAGACCCGAATAAGTTCGTCCAGTGCAGCGCTTTCGGGAGTTGCTCTGAGATGTCTTGCCAAAACGATCTCAGATGGGACGACAAAGACAAGGCCTGCTCCTATAAGGAATAGGAACGTCCTCAACACGTCACAAAGGATCACACAAAATTTATTAAGAACTTTATTGAACACGTGAACATGATTCGTAATTAAAGCATACAACGCTTATCTATCTATACGTATTTTTGCTCTCATTTACGCCAATTGGTTAATTTCATAAATTTACGGACATTCGAATGTAACTGATATAAGATATAATTTTGTACGCAATGAAATTCAGCCAAATATAATTTAATATCTAAATATTATTAAACGATCAAATATAATCGCGTTTTGTTTGTTGTCAACGACAATTTTCAGATATATAGTTGTAAATGGAAACAGTGGCTAATTTATTGCGTCTACGTTTGGTTCTGACTGTTTCACACTATCTGTTTGCGTCTCACATGTGCGTGCGTATGGTCTTCTTCATTCTTAACTGGCACAATAACTAAATACCAATGCATCCTTATAGAATTTCTAAACACATCCGCAAAAATCTCATATCTAGAGGTAAGACATTCTGAAGCTTCGACTAAAGTATTCCAAATATAACACGAATCCACGCCATTTGGCCACAATCACATTAGGGCAACATCGTGCCCCAAAATGATAACTCCCAAGTAGGCCTATGTCTCATCCTGAGTTTAAAAACTAAAAATTATCTTTAGATAGTGCTTTCATCGCTCGCGGAATATAGGCATTAACCTAGTCCAGAAGTCCAAAGTACCGTCCGCCAAGGCCTTTAATCCGGCCCGCGGCAAGAAACGAGGAACATGAGCAAATCTATTATAGAGATTATCTCTTTTTTCGCCGTCTGTGTCATAGAGACAGTTTTTGATTATAACTTGCTTCAACTTCCAGCTGTCACTCTTTACCATACAGTAGTTATACGCTATCTCATTGACTCAATCATCGTCAATTTCGCGATTTCTTGATGGAAATCGTATCTGAGTTTCCAGACCTACCTTACCATACTTCAGCGAGATGGCTTAGCTGTGGAAAAGTCCTGACTCGATTTTGTGATATTCGAAGTGAGATTGAAATCTTCTTAAAAGACAGGAACCGTTCACTGATGTTGCTCAGAGAAAGTGAATGGAGCTGGATATTAGCATTTTCAGTAAATACATTTATGCATTTTAATGGTTTTAATATTCGAATGCAATGTGAAACGGCACTCATTTGCGATTTGTACTTCAGCAATAAATAGTCAGTTGTCAGTTATTCATTCGCTGTTTAGTGTATTTTACTAGATTTAATTTATTGTGCATGTGGCCCGCGGAACCGTCAGAAGTCAGCAATGTGGCCCGCGGCTGAAAAACTTCGGAGACCTCTGACCTATTCTGCAAACCACTCAAATTACCACAAAACGCTAATATAGTTGTACACCAGACTTAACGTTGAACAATTTCATTATCCTATGTGAAAGCTCAGACTTAAGACGCTGGCGACGAAAATATCGGGCATTGTGATTCGTCCACGTTTTCCACTTAGCCACTTAAGCCTACCAATAGGACGATTAGGCCCAGCGAAGAACGACACCGATTAAATGTCTTTCAGATCCAGTTCTCTATCACTTTGAAAAACGCTTTTAGTCGTTCAGATTTTCATAATCTTAAAGATAGAAACAATGTTTTCTCAGTCTTGTTCACGGAACCAAGAGCTATTGTCAATGCAAAAAAACAGTTTGATCAAATTTTTGACTTTCCATAATTCATTTTCTTTAGACGAAACCTGCACTTGGGTACAGCCAGAGCAGTGGCCTGCCTAAGAGGGGGCGGAGGGGCCATTGCTGTTGTTGTAGCTGTTTTTCCTGTTGCTACAAGTCCGACGCTATTCCTATTAAATGAATGTTTCCTTAATATGGCCACGTCGAATATGAAACTGCCGATTGGGGAGGGCATCCGACTTGATACAATAGGCATGTATTAGTTTCTTATCAGATCGATTGGTCAATAAATCCAATGCAGTGACATGCGGCTCCTTATGATCTCCACAAAACAGAGTTGAATTATCGCTCTCTTCAGCCGATCTGCTGGCGATTTTGGATATTAAAGTGCCACAGGAATACATACTTTACTTGGATGAGGTTTTAAGTTGATACTTATCAACCCAGCATGATTTATGTAGCGGTTAAGTGCAATATGTTACGATTGGTCAATTCACGTTTTGGAATATTTACCTGTGCATAGGGTTCAGACAGAACTACAACGCAATGCTTTGGTTTCTCTCAACGCTTATAGCATGTCATGGATCTTCATTATGAGAGTGGCTGCATGCATTTGGGACAGACTCTGTGCAGTACAAAAAGACGTTGACTCAAGGCTTACGGTGTCAGAAACAAGTTCAATCACTCATCAAGCAATTTATCAATCAACCAGTCGACTTGTCAATCAACTCATCAACCATCCTAATACTCAAGCAATCATTCTGTCAATTATTTAATCAAGGCATTTGACTTTTAACCCTAATCCAATCTCATTCTTTATCGTCTTGTCCTCTTGTAGGTTTATTCCTGTATTCTCCTTCTTTGTCTTCCTGTCTCTGATTCTTTGCAGTATGCAACGACATAAATGCCTCACTCAGTTATTGCACTCGCTGCCTCTGCATATCAACTGCTTCGATCATCTCGTCATAAATTTCTCACTGATGTCTCAGTGGAGACAATAGACGGGGAAACGGGCGCTGCACCGACCGATGCCTTCTGCCAAAACCAGACAACCATAAATCAACGACGATTCTCCACTCTGTCAAATGGCCTTTCGTTGTACGACAACCATAAATTCTGCATCGCTCGGACGTGCTCCTACTGCTCCTGTTCTACTGCACTGACAATGAGGCCTTTGATAGCTTCTACTTTATAGTTTGAAGACGGCGCACTCTTACGCTAGTTCTGTTCGAATGCTCGTCTATTGACGGTCCTCTGCTAATAGACAATGAAGGTCGCAGTGTTGATTTATTTGGTTTTGATTGTATCGGTGACCGCGGTTCCTGCGCCGTCTCGGAGAAGAGTCAAACTACCTTCGGATGCGACGGGAAATACTGGTAATAATATGTTTAACAAACACTAAACCACTGTCACAATGTATACACATACAATTTAAGATACGCATGTGAATATGATTGCATCTGTGTATACATGTGTCTATACATATGTATAAGTCGTCTATACATATGTATAAGTCGGGCTTTGCTTTGGAGGTATTGTCTATATCAACAGTTTCCAGCTTTCCACTTGGTGCTGTGATTACAGCACGCCCAATAGTCTAGAAAGTTCTAGGTCATTGGTTCTCAACGTCCCCCCGCACGCCCCCAGGAGGGCAATTTGAATTTTTAAGGAAGCAATTGGAAGATTTGAAATTTTTAACAGGGCAATTCGAGAATGATATAGTAATAGTGAATCTTTGGAATTTCTTATTAATTTTCTAGGTCTCTGTGGAACCTAGGCTTCTAGTCTAGGGCTATACATATATATATTATATATATATATATATATATATATGATATTATATTGTTTAATAGATAGGCCTTGTTTAATATGACTATACTCTATGGTTCAGCCTTGTGAGAAAAAAACGTTTCAGTTGAATCAATAGTAACGGGGGCATTAGGATTTTACGAATGCTTAGGGGCAAGAAACTATTAAAGGTTGAGAACCACTGTTCTGGGTTTACTTTCGGTGGCAAATGGTACTGTACGGGTCGCTATTGTTGTTCTACGATTGAGAAAACCAGAAATCGATGTAAATTGAGCCTTCAGACGTTTGTTAATCTATTCAAATTATTATGGCATAAATCGATAGACAGCTGTTACATTAACCTATCAAGAATTTACTTTCTGATATATTTCTTTATATTTGACTATCACAGATACAAAGACAAAGGAATTGTATGAGAGTTATCAGAAGTGGAAGGAGACTCTTCCCGAAGGAAGCGATGATTCGTTTGCCACCTTTATCAGTTGGGTGGAGAATGGAAGACCTCAGAGAGAGACAGCCACCGAAAACGAAGCTGCAGAGGATGATTTAGCGCAAAGAGAACAGCAAAAACAATATCCTATTGCAGGTCAGATTGAAGACTTGGCTGAAAGAGAATTACAAGAACTTTCTCAAGTTGAAATGAAAACAAATGACTTCAATCAAAGAGAGCAGCAAGAGATATTTCCATTTGAAGGAGAAACAGATTTCAGTCAGAGACAAGAAAAAGAAGAAAAAGAAGAAGAAGAAGAATCCCCTTCCGAGGAAGAGACAGGAGAAGGAGTCAATCAAAGGGAGATAAATGAGAACTTTCCTATTAAAGGAGAAGCAGATTTCAGTCAGAGACAAGAAGAAGAAGAAGGAGAAGAAGAAGAATCCATTTCCGAGGAAGAGACAGAGAGGAGTCAATCAACGGGAGATAAATGAGAACTTTCCTATTAAAGGAGAAGCAGATTTCAGTCAGAGACAAGAAGAAGACTCTCCTGCTGAAGAAGAGGCAGAAGATGATGTCGGTCAAAGAGAACAAAAGGAAAAAGTGGCTGTTCCTCTTCCAGCCGGGGGTAATATTTTTCAGAATTTTTTGTTTAGATTAGATTATTTGAAATCTATGCATAATAACTAAGAGCATCTTTTTTCAACTAGATTTGCTGATTTGTTGTTAAATGCCTGAGACTCCTACTTCAATGGCCCACCACAGAGCACACACCGCGGGTGGAAGCTGGAATTTCCACGCACTGGAACCTTCTCGTAGTGTGGCCACGCATCACTAACCTTGTTATACTTTGTGAACGGTATTCGTTCACTTTTACTTTTAATCGATTTGTCGATGCCGCATTTTTCAATTCTTAACTATGGGCAATGAGAAAAAGCAATCCGCGTGCTTAAAACGATACAAGTTAAAAAAGGACACAGGAACAGGAAATGACAGAAAGCACATCCGGTTCACTGCTGGCTGAACTGACGCTGCGTTTCAGTGCACCCGTACTTACATAACGAATAACCTACTACGCTTACATGCATACATACAGAAAAGCAAAATATAGTGCACTTGACAAAACTGCTATCGCTACCGCGATAATACCGAAGTAAACGTCTTCGTCCCCGCGGTAATACCGCATATATTGGCCAAATTTTCCCCATTACCGCTGGGTTTCCTCGGTAACCGTTACCGCGTCAATTCTCTAGTCAGAATAAATTCCGAGCAGCTGAAGACGAAAAATTCGGTTCAATTTTTGAATGACTTGGAACAAAACTAAACAATCATTTTAAAACCAGCAAATTTCAAAGACCCGAAATAATGCAAAGCTTCATTCTAGTACCAAAGAAAACGCCGCATATAGGAGCTGTGATAGCTTCAAAAGATCGTCCAGATCCAATTTATTTAGCCAAGATCATTCGTGCACCACATTGTAGCCCGGTGAGTTCCGGTGCATTGCAACTACTGTGCTGTGTATTTCGTATGTAACGGCGTCTAGTGTTGTGTTCTTGTGACTTAGAAGAGAACGAGAAAAGCGAGCTCTTCGACTGTGAAACGAACAGTCCTTGTACAGCGGAGAACGCCGTCAACGAGCGCTTCTACTTCGCAGCAAAAGACCCGAAGAAGTTCATCCAGTGCAGCGCCTTCGGGAGTTGCTTTGAGCAGCCCTGTAGAGAAGGTCTCGCATGGAATGACGCAATCAAAACCTGCAACTAAGATAATCCTCAACACACGTGACAATGGAACACAGATTATCTACAGAAAACTTAGCTATATTCTGATCTTGATTAATTCCATGGATTTGCCTTTCTTCGTGATCGAAAATTCCCCAAATAACAATTACGATAATAGTATGATTGGCTGACAATATAACTCAATTATCAGATACAAATGTTTTTAATAGTGATGTTTAAGGAGACTACGTTTTAGATTACTCTGGTGTCGCTACAGAAAAATAACAACTGCATATTATATTCATTCTCTTAATTATAAAACAAATTAAATAAGATCGACGCATTGAACTTTACAGTCACTAAAAATAACTGAATTCAGTTGAAAATTCATCGATTGAAATCCTTGCACTTTCAGAAAAGGCATTTCGAATTCAGTTCTTCTTTAATCATTTGTTTATAACACTTTTACCTTACTACATTACGAATAATTTACTCAACTCTAAAATAGATCGTTTTAGACAAGTGATAATATGAATATATTTAACTCTTTCTTTCAACTATATATATAATTATATATATATATATATATATATATATATATATATATATCCTAAATATAATATATATAAAAGATAAAGATCTTAAAGGGATTGAGACAAGGGTGCGGACTATCACCAGATTTTTTCAACTTGTGTGGGGAGGAGATATTCGAAATGATCAAGGAGATGGAAGGTATAAGGATAGGAGGAAAAATATCAATAACATAAGATTTGCGGATGATACAACACTGTTAGCGTACTCGGAAAGAAGGCTACAGGAACTGGTGGACAAACTATCAGAGGAAAGTGAGAGAAAAGGACTAAAAATAAACATAAAGAAGACCTTCACTATGGTAATAACAAAACAAAAGAAGTTGAAATGCAAGATTTTATTAAATGGAAGAGAAATAGAACAAGTAACTTATTTCAAATATTTGGGAAGCATTATTACAAGTGATGGAAGAAGTGATAAAGACATAATAACAAGAATAGGTATGGCAAAATCTGCCTTCATGGAAATGAAACAAATATTAACGAACAAGAAAATATTAAAAGAAACAAGGCTCAGAGTGCTTAGATGCTATGTATGGTCAGTTTTGTTATATGGATCTGAGACGTGGAACATATCAAAAAGATTAAAAAGAAACTGGAAGCGGCAGAAATGTGGTTTTATAGGAGGATGCTAAAGGTCCCATGGACAGACAAGAGAACTAACGAAGAAGTACTACAGATGATGGAAGAGAGACGAACACTGATGACTACCATCAAGTTAAGACAGATGAAATTTTTCGGGCACGTGATGAGAAAAGAAGGATTAGAAAACTTGGCAGTGACAGGCATGGTGGAGGGTAAAAATCAAGAGGAAAACAAAGATCAAAATATACAGACAGAATGAGAGAAGAAATGGGGATAGGAAATAACATCGAACTCCTGAGGAACACTAGAGATCGAGAAAAGTGGAAGTCCATGGCCGCCGACGCAGCAATGCATGGCACCTGAAAGAAGAAGAAGAATATATATATATATATAACAGTATATAATATATATAACAGTATATAATATATATATATATATATATATATATATATATATATATATATATAACTGCGACCACTTCAACTGTCTGACTTCAAGGTATTTAAGAACTCGTGGTGCATGTCCCAGAGTAGGGGATGAAGCCATGCGCTGTTAACGTTGAGCAACCAAGAACGCTGGCTTTATTCTTCAGAATCATTCTGCTCGTCTCGATTCACAGAATCTGCAGGACGTACAGCCAGACAAGGACCATTGGCGAGTATGCTACAGTTGGCCCTATTCCAGTCTCAGTTTGCACATGTTAAGGCTAAAACAACAGCGACACAAATAATAGCAATAATGGCATTTGTGTTTATAAATATTATTACATTAATTTTAGTATTGTCGTTATAACCGGACTCTATAAGTGGTTTAGTGCAGGGTATCTCTTGTGTTGAAACCACTGCGACTTACCAATTTCGAGATTCTCTTCGTTAAGAAATTTTAGTGAGGATCAAAGTTGAAGTCTTGAAAAGTCATTAAATACTGAAATTGAAACGGACAATTATGTACAGCGATGCTTACAAACGGATATTGGCATATGATCGGGTCGCGTCATCCTATCAGCTTGAAATTGCTTATAATTATGGGCGTTTCAATGCCCACCATATATAGAGCCTATGGTTAAAGGCCTTTCTCTGCAGTAAGGACATCGGCGAAAGGCAATAAACGGTCATTTATGAACCGTCAACGGAAATGACTGTAATGCTAGCATTATCCTTGTTATTACAATGGGAGGAGCTTCCGTGCGGCAATAAATTTTCTCTCCTAGCCTACATATACTGTACATTAGCACGAAATCCGCGCGAAATATACAGTGCATGGTGTCCGCGACTTTAAAACTGGAGCAGCTGTGAGACCCACTCTGTGACAGATATATCGATAGATGCACCAGGCCTCAGGATGATTACGACGGGAGCGGAAGGACTCCAAGATCAACTGCGTGGTGCTCTACATCGATGCTAACAACTAGTTGGAAAGGTCAGAAGATGTGACTCAAGAAGAGCTGCAAGCGAGTTATATAGATTGACATTTGTTGTGTACTGTGCAGCAACAAAGATTAGTTCTCTGTGTTTGGTGGATTTTTGAACGAAGTACTCGCAGAATAACTGCCTTTTACAGCTCAACGTATGCGATATCCAATGAAGTGAAAGAATTCGCACGAAAGTTATGACGCGTTTTGTCAGAGGTGTTCTTGTCTGGATAATAAAGTCAATGAAATCGACGAACTGAGAGAGATCACCCACGAATCGAAACTCTCGCTTGACTTAGAATAACATATACAGGTAGGTAAGCAAACTACTTAGCACATAATTGATATTTAGACGCTGGTAATCGAGATTGGGACTACTCTCACGCCCCAAACGTCCTTTTAGCTCCATTGGGGATAGGGCATATAAAAGCACAAAACTGCTTACTTGCAATGGACGCAATCTTCAACCAGTGAATGTTTTTGACGTCAAGGTCTTCGGAGAATAATTGCGACCTGATCATACAGCCATCTGCTGACATTAGAAGTTTTTTTTATCATCTGAATGCATTACCACCTGGTTTTTATTGCATGCAAAATTTCAACAGCCAAACGGATAACTCTATATAGGTCAAAATGTGAAGCATAAAGCCACTCACTTTGTCAGTTGCAATACACTGGTCCAGCTGTTACAATGTTCTGAAAATACAGGCCTTTAGAGTAGTTGATTTGGGAATTGAGAGATTT
Organism: Metaphire vulgaris; assembly: GCA_018105865.1. Lineage (NCBI taxonomy): Eukaryota > Metazoa > Annelida > Clitellata > Crassiclitellata > Megascolecidae > Metaphire > Metaphire vulgaris. The sequence continues at coordinate 292,286 of CM030860.1, read as the reverse complement.
CCTAGCAAAACACTTAATTCTTGGATGAAGCAGGTATTACAACGAATTTGTTTTAAAATTGTCATTAAAATTATTATAAATAAAACGATATTGAGAAGCTTTTTCAGATTATTTTTTAATGAAATATAATAATTATAAGTGTAAAATACGTCCAATGTTGTACTTTTATAACATTGTGGTATTAATAAAAAATTTAGTATTATGTAACGTCACATTTATGATACCCCCTCCCTCCGTCTCACACATCGTCACAAATGTTTGAACCCACTCCCTCCTCTAAGTGCGTGACGTTATTTATGGATAGCCCTTAATGGTCGTAATAATTATAGTTCACGATGAGATCTTCATTCGACTTCAATGTAGATCTCGAAAGCAGAAATCGTTAAGAAACTGGAGATTTCGATTATTTCAGAGAGGCGATGACAGACGAAAGATCGTCGTATGAAATGCAAAAGAACGATGTTATAACGGCGGAGGAGTCGACGCCGTCTCAATCGGCCACCGAAACTTCCAATCTCGTTGCTAAGGACGAAGGCGTGGCGAAGCTTACAAGAGATCAAAAGCGCGTTCTTCTGGGTCTGGTGCTCGTTGAGATGGGCGGAGTGATGGGTCTCTCGATGATGGCTCCATTCTTTCCAAAACAAGTGAGACTACAGTCGACAAACGTTCTCTTTTGTCTTTTACTTCCTCGTTTCTGATTCAAGAGGATGTCATGCGTGGCATGAAGTTGATTCTCTGCTTGCTTTCTTTGTTGAAGGCAACTCTGAAAGGCCTCACGACAATCACAACGGGATGGATATTTGGCATATTCGCCCTCACTATCTTCGTTATGTCGCCTGTTTTTGGAAAACTGGTAAAATTTAGTTTACGATCTTGAAATTGTCAGATAATTATATGAACAAGCGTTGTACGATTTAATCTCAACACTTTGGCATTCGGTTCAAATAATTTCAAAGAAATTTCGAAATTTTGAAGGACCTCGACGCGCTGTGATGCATCTTGATTAGAAAAAATAGAATCAATTAAGGTCTGCTTGAATAGTGAATGCAGATATTTTGTTATTCAGCTTCCGTACGTTGGCTGCAGAGCGATGATCTTTGGCGGAGAATTGTTGTTCGCATTCTCTCTCATTGCTTTTGGGTTTGTGACCTTGATTTGATTTTTTCCATGTAGTCGTTTATTTGTTTTTGCTACAGATTTAAAGTCTATTGTGCTAAATTTAAGTTACAGATTAAAACTTTTATAAAGAGAAGTATTAACATTTGATCACTCGAGCAAAGTTTAATGGATCTGCAAGACTTGCTTAGATTTCGACAAGTCACAGGTTTCCATTGCCTTACTGAGTTACAAAATAAATGGAAAATCGACTGCAGGATGTCCTGGACTAATGTTTTCTGATAAACTCTTATAATTTAGTTAATTCTGTTTGACTTCATTTTATTCCGTTACATTTCGTTAACTTCTATTTTCTCTATCTTGTGTTCTGCGTTGCCTAATCGTGTACGGTTGTAGAAGAACGATGCTTTCCATTTAATGCGTTGAAGGTGTCTGACATATGTGGAAGAAGAAGTGACATTTACAATCCTGTGTTTCCTGTTCCGTGTTCTGATGGCGCTGGGTGTTTCCGCCTCCAGCACAGCGTCTTTCGCAATTGTCTCTCAACTCTTCGATCGTCGCATTTCCGAAACGTTGGGAATTCTCGAAGCTTCCGGAGGTCTAGGATGGACGGTGGGACCTGCGCTGGGCGGATTTCTCTTCACGGTTCATAGCATTTGAATTGATCTGCGAGCGACATTAGCCTACGCCACCCACAGCGGTTTACTAGTTTCCTTGAGACCCACCATGTCTTCCCTTTATTTTTTTATTGGAACAGCATTAAACAATGCTATGCAGTTCAAGAAGTTCTAATAATCTTAGTAAATAACGATAAGATCGATTTCTGAGACCGTATTGTTATTCAATGTGAAAGCTAAAGTCTCACTACTTTAAAATGCGATTTCAATGCCAGAAGCGCCTCTGAGTATAAATACAAGAAGCGCTTTCCAAATGCTACATTACATTAGATTGTATACTATACAAGAAGGATTTGATCACAATACAGCGTAGATTATTTGTGTTTATCATCGATAACCTTATTCATTTATGCTTAAATTACAGTTCGGTGGATTTACATTTTCTTTCGTTTTCCTTGGTATCGTCAACTTAATATTTCTACCTGTCTATATTCGACTCATACCAGGACGACCAGGTAAGAAAACACCTGTTCTGTTCAGAATAATGCAAAGCTAAATAATGTAAAACTTGTACTTTCCACGAGTTTCAAATCGAATGTTATTATCCGGTGGTCACTTGTTCCAAAATTCTCTATCACGTGCAATTTTTTCCATTACCTACCCATCTGATGCTATGGTTGGCCTGAATTCAAAAGAGTCCTCTCTTAGTTCAGTGATATGTTGAGACAAGGTCATCCTTAATACATTCCAGAAGTTAATCGTTCAGCGACCTTTCTGCCTCCATGTTTTCTCTCAATCTATGTAGTAGTTGAAATTGCCATTATAGCAGCATTTTCCACGGACACTCTTTCTATAGCCCTTTACAAATCCAAAATGTATGTCTTCGATTGCATATTTGCAACATGTCTTTGTTGCGTCCTCTTATTAGAACTTTCTCCTCAAGATGCTGAATTTCACACAAAATATTTTCTCTGAACTTCTTCTCATCGTGTATTCCCCTCTTTCAATGGCATGCATTTCTTCCTTAACATACAATGCCACACGTTCTGACTTCTGAATCTCAGGGTTTCCCTATCCATCCTGAACATGTTATATCCAATTAGACAAGGTTCACTATTATCTATAATATTTTAATTTGCCAAAGTTTCAGTTATGCCTATAAAATTAACTTAACATACTTTCTAACTCTGCTCTCTTACATTTAACGATACTTCTATCACTAGAATACAAACACCAATTTTTTCTAGCAATTTCCAAGATAATATTCTACTAAAAGCACTACTAGATATTTTCCTTTTAAGACAATTAAAGCTTATAGTACATGTACTGCAATTCTCCTAACCGTTCATACTTGATTACTTAAAATTACCCTTTTTACTCGAACTGTCTTCACACCGAGTTCAAATATTTACACTGACATGTACACGCAACTCTTACCGTGTGGAAATCCTTCTGGCTATGAATGAAAAGAAGTAATCAATCGTCGCCAAAATAAAAATCCTTATGAACTGAACTAAAAACTTGACCTATTTCTGCTTTTATCAGATAAAGTATTCAAAGAAATGGTCATTTTGACAGCCTTAGAATTATTGAATCTATTATGTAGCCAAACCAATACTATTTCCTTCCAAATCCGAACTTGAAAATTAATTTTCTATCTCATGGCGGTGAGGAACTGCTAAACGTCACAAAATCTCGCCCGAGCTGAACAGGAAAGAACTAGGAGAAGCAGAACACACTAGAACCTAGAATAGAGACGAACATTTCAAAGAATATTATTGCAAAAGAACATACAGAACGGCAAGGATAAAATCGAGTGAACAGCATAGAGTTATGAATTAACTAGGTGTCTACCCGTCAAAAATGACGGGGGAGATTGGCTGTTTTACCACCCGATTTTGTGCAAATGCCATATCATTTTGCGCAATTAATTGTCCTTAACTCGCCGCCTTTTCCTTCAACCGAGTTAACGCCCATTCGCATGAATCTTCTGAAACTCGATAGTCAACGTAAGCGTAATGATTTGGTGTGTCGAACGACATGCAGTGCTTGATTCTCTTGTTTGCTGTGCTGCTGTTGCACGCCAAGCAACAGCCTGCTCCTCATTTTCACTTGATTGTCGGAAAGTTCGTGAACGCTGGACATTTTTGCTTTGCACGGACGATTAGAAAGAGAAATAAAAAAGCTAAACAATGGTGCAAACCTCATATTCTTAGCTCTTATATAGCCTGAGATATAGCAAATTCAAAAAAATTACAAAACTTTCTCAGAATTCAAAACTTTCGCGAAATTCACCGATCATACTTATGTTCAAACATTGGGGTCATCGGGTTAAAATTGATACACCTTTACCAAATGTCAACCAATTTTCAAACTATTTGGTTTACTTTGTTCCTCTGACATCCCTTTGCAACTTTGCCGCTGACAAAAGTGGGGTTACTGCTGAAAATATTTTGATAGGGGCTTTGAGATTTTTTGGGGTAGAGGATGATATTTTAGGCCGTGAAGTGGACTTTACCCCCAATTTTTTTGTTTTGCACGGACGGTTAGAAAGAGGAATAAAAAATCTAAACAATGGTGCAAACCTCATTTTTTTATCTCCTAGATAGCGTGAGATATAGCAAATGTAAAACGTTACAGCAATCATTTCTGAAGAACGCTTTTCCAAAAATTAAATCCCCAGTACGGTGACGGCCTCTGAAAATTTAATCCCCACTTGAAGGGCTAAATTTAAAAAATAGGTATTGAAGATAGGAAGGAGTAAATATATGTAATAACGGGGGCAGGGCATAGGGAGAGGGAAAGGAGATTTGGGAGGAGGAAAGTGGGTTGTACGGGTTTTCGGAGCAGCGTTGTGTAGGTTTGGGAATGGGGTTTGGGTTCGGTGGGGTAGGGCGGAGCGGTGATGGGTTGAGGCCTGGGCGATTGGGAGAGGGATGGGGAGAGAGAATGGGGTTGGGAGAGGGATGGGGAGAGAGAAGGGGAACGGGGGTTTGAGCTGCAATTAAGACGCTCCGTTAAACGCTCCGTTGATTATATTATACAGTTTTGATTAAACAATATTTGGTTGTCAATGACAACAGCGTCTTGCAAAATCTGCCGTGTATCGTGACCGACAGACAGATTCGCCGGACCGGACATCGAGAATTATATAATAAGATTATGTTACGACTGAACTTTGTCATATTGTAGATGGAAATCAGTCTTTAATCGTGGACGAAGACGCCAAACAGTCTTCTGGTTGTTGTCACAATCTGCCGCTGTTTCTAAATCCAACGACTGCCGTTATGTGCCTATCAGTAATGGTTGGCGCAGTCGTCTGGTCGGGTCTACAACCGTTAATTGAACCTCATCTCCGACCGGTACTCTACCCCAGATACTTTGAAATAGAAACAGATACAGAAAACGCTGCTAAACGGACTTTAATGGGCCGGAAAATGCCCATTGAGTCGCGGCCGGAGTAAATATTGTCTGCTTTAACCAAGAGTTCGTGTTAGTTGAGACCAAGCTAACGGGATCTTGGATCAATTTTTTAAATAAATTAGAAGAAAAAGATCTTCATTCTTAACTTACTAGCTCAGTTTTTTGAATATGATAAGTTTTGTCAAGTTAATGCTATTTCAAACAGAATTATCGTAAATTAATTGCTTCAATTGTATCACTATGTTGATAAAGTACAAGGCGGTGACTGAAATCAGAAAATATAACGCAATAGCGATGTTCATCATGACGCTGTTCAAAAGTGTTTAACCTTAACTGTGATGACGTTCAGTTTCAGTTGAGCGACGCCAGCATTGCCGGCCTCTTGTCCGCTATGGCAGCGCTGTATGGCATCAGCTGTCTGATAGTTGGAAGAATAACGGATCGCATTAGGGTGATGAATTAAATGCTTTTCTTGATCCAGCTGAAGGCGCAGCTGCCGGAGACTGAGCCAATTATCTAGTCTCTAATTATTATTAAAATACTGTCTTTCTCGTCGAATTATTATAGCATCTCCTTATAATCATGTAAAATTAAATTTTTTTATAAATGAGAACCCTGACAGGATGCCAATAACAATGATTAATCAGTGATTAATATAGTGTGCATGGTTCGTATCCACGTAAGCTGTATATATATTATGTCTCTCGGCTCAGCCTCAGCCACGTGGCTTTATAAGCGAGGTGTCCGGATTAGTCAGCAAATCAATTGCATCTCACATCCTAGTATTTGCTATTTTAGAAAGAGTCCAGTTTCCTACTAATGTCGGTTGGATTTCTTGTCGTTAGTCTTTCTCTGCTGTTCATGGGTCCTTCACCCATTCTCACATTCCTTCATCAGCAAAAGTAAGTGCAAGTACACTGCAAAGTGTCAGTTCAACTGTTTGAGATGAAAGGCTATATAATTGAATAGATTCTCTTACAAGAAATGAAAAGGGTCACACGATCAAACGTAAAACTCTATCGCAGTCCTCGTCACTACCTATCATCTCGTTCTTGTTCTGATTCTTTTGAAGTCAATCTATTTTGAAAATGAACATGACGCTTTATTAAATGTTTGAAGCCTACTTTGGTTGAATATCCTGTCTTTCCTTGCTCTGGCCATCACTGGAGGATTCTGCATTGTCCCACCGTACAACAAGATTGTCGATAGCATCAGGTACGAAAGTATTCATACTGATCAACTATAAATCGTACTACCTATTTCTACAATACACTACGAATTGGTATTTAGGATTTTTATTTGTGATTATCAAAGTTTCTCCCGGGTCCGAAAAAGTTACTCAAATCCTTTATATTAGGAAATGAGCTCCGATCCTAGCCATCAATCAAGCTCTAGGCTATAAATTAAATTACTTCAACGAAAGATCTTATATGTCTCATAGTATCTCGTGGTCAGACAATTTATTTACTGAGATATCACTTTTGGGTCATAATTGTTTCTTTTAGATCAAAAACAGATTTAGGATTGTCGTTACATGGAGCTGTATCTGGTCTCTACCACAGTTGTTTTGCGCTTGGGTACGTAGAGGCTCCCATTCAATGACTATAACCAGAATTCAGATAAATGTCTATCGAAATGAAAACAAGGCCATTTTCTGGTAATTTTAGCTTAAGCGATTATATCTAACTGGCCATTTAAGCAACGCTAAGATACGCGTTTTGCAAACGAAATTGTCTCTGTTGCAGCGAATTCATTGGTCCGTCATCTGGTGGATGGCTATTCGATAGGATAGGATATGGATGGACATTGACGGTCGTCTCTTCGTGCTGTTTAGTGACGGTATATTATCGCCAATTTGTGTACTTGATTACCAGCAGAATTGCTTAAGATATTTGGTTCACTATAGGCCTGCAGTAGGTTTTATAGACATCAAAAACAAGTTTTATAATTAATTGTGAGAGAAGCCTATTGAATGCCTGTTGAGTGTTCAAGTGTTGAATAGAAGGTATATAGGCCCTAGATATGTGAACATCTAATCGATTTCAAGAAATTCTCCGACAAAATCCACATTTTCCTCTTGTTCAATCTTCATTGCTTTAATTTTTGCAAGAATAATCAATAATATCATTATCAATTTCGATATACAGGATTCGAAATAGAGCACACCTAGCCATGTCATACTACACACTAACGCCATTGACTGCACGAGAACGAGGGACATCAACTAAATGAAAGGCCTGGCGAATATCTAACGTAATGCCTAGTAGGGCGATCGAGGGAAGAGCCGCGTATTAAAGTAGCAAGTGAAATATTAACACGTGAATTGATTTATCTCAAAGCAATCGATCCATGGTTTGTCTTTTGAAAATGTATATCTCCTTCGATAAAGCAAATTTCTCTCCAATGGCTCAAAGCCCCTTGGGAAAATAAAATGGCTGGTGTCTTTAATATTTCACTGCTTTGGCTGAAGTTAATTGTCATGCTTACCGTCGGCAGCTCGCCTTTCGTACAGCAAGTGCGCAATTTTTCCATGAGAAGAGTGTTGACTCATTCACAGTTGAGTCGATTGGATGGCGCGGCCGAGGTTTGAACACCGACTTCAAGAGTGGTGATTCCATAACATACCATATGCTAGTCATTACTCCATCATGCCAAATCTGCATCTACATATGGCATGTAATATTTGGGATTGAAATGGGTTTGATGTCATGCATCCTGATGCATTTCTTTTCTTTGACAGAAAATTAAATAATCAGAAAACTCGTTGAATTAAAAAGTGTCACCAAATAGGCTGATTCTTATCCTCGCACAGATCGGTTGTAATATCTTGATACTTGATGACTGGAGTTTTACAGATTAAATTTAACTGTATTATTTGACTATCCTATCGGCAGCAAATGAATTTGATAGGTTTACATAATGACGAAAAGCTATCAAGGTCTATCATGTCACTAAAGACGGCGTGTTACTAACCTTTAGGACTGATTTAGTTACGTAGTCAACGTTGGTCACGTACTAACAGCAATGCTTTTGTTGTTTTTTCAGAGCGCTGCTGTTTTTCTTTTCTGGCTTTGTCAGTTTTGTCGGAAAGAGTGAACAGCAGTCATTCTGGCACGTGATCTGGCACGTGGATTGCAGCAAGAAAGCGCTGTATAAATTAAGTTTCTCCTGAATTAGATTGTAGCTGAGTGAACGGGTGGATTGAATCTTGTCTCTAGAAATAAGTCAACGCTGAACATGAACAGTTATTTTTTGACTCTTCATCTGAATCTTAAGCATAATTAGGTATTTTTGCGTCGTGATCATGGTACAAAATATGAAGAACAGAAATTTAATATGTGTGCAGTTTTGACATCATATACATTAAACTGTGTTTTTTGTATATTCAAAGATAACAGTTGTAACAGATTGGACAAACAAGCTAGCTGTAGGAGTGACTGTGGTTTTCAACACCTTAGAAATCCTACTTAACCACTTTAAATACAGTATTATTATTATTATTATTATTATTATTATTATTATTTGCTAAGTGTGTGTGTGATCATCGAAAATATTGATTCAATATCTCGAGAGATCAATTTCACATATTTCTTAGTCATTAAGGTGAAGAGGTAACCACATCTGCAACTGTATCGTAATTACGCATTATCAACAAAGTGGCACAATGTTTCGTCATCAAGTCGAATAACGTTCAGTGCTCGACATCCCGGAGCTGGCGTTCTAATGTAATAGACTAAATGCAACAGACTATCTTAAGATTGAGTATATTTGAAGGCCCTTGAAGACTTCGTTGTTTTAAGAGGTTGGAATCACTGAAAATACTTTTAGAGCATTCCACGCCCATTTTCTTTGCAATAATAAGGCACACTGTATTTGCATATAGGCCCTACACGTTTTAAAATGCAGCTGAAAGAAAATGTTAACATTTGACACAGAAATACTATGGACGACTAAAAGAACAAATAACTCAGTAATAAAAGACATTTAACCAGAGATTTTACTAGAAACCAGAAACTATGGCAGAGATTGAGGTTCCTTGAACATGTTGTGGAGTAGTTTTTAAAAATTGTTTTGAATAGGCTACTGTCTTCAACGGTGCTTCTGATTTTAATCATACGGGCGACGTTAGCAACTGGTCACAACACGTCCTATTAATCGCCTTGACGACGGTTAAGTAGTGTTACCTACGTGTTCGGTTGCTATAGATCGCACAATTTTTAGTGGCCCTAAGGATATTAATAGTCCAAGAATTGTAGTGTATCAGTAAAATGATCATGATACATTTTATTTGCTACAATGAATTTTAGTGGCTGGTCTGTTTCGTGTGTTGTTCGAAATTGTCACGCAGGCCGGATAAAACTCATTGGCGGGCCGAATTCGGCCCGCGGGCCGCGGGTTGTATACCTCTGCTCTAGAAGGATTGCTGGATTCAGCTGGTCTGTGGCAGCATTGACCTGCAGCAGACTTAAAAGAATGCTACAACTACAGAACAATATATCGGTGTCCAGTCAAAATAGCGCAAGACAAAACAGCGCTGACAAAACAGCGCCGACAAAAAAGCTCCACAAATCCCGACAAAATAGCACCGACGTAATCGCGTAATATAACAGAACACATGTGGGGGAAACGGAACGTTCTTTACTAGATTTACTTGGTGTTACGTTATTGAATATTTTGAAAAGACCGTTTTTAAAAATTGCATTAGCATTGACGTTTGATATTTGCTTTTACGCCATTTAATATTGCGGAAGTACATTTTTCACAGTTAAATTAGCTTCCACGTAATATTACTTGAAAAAACCTGTTAAAGTTAAAGTTGAATTCTCTATCGGTCCTAAGTTCGACGCTATTTTGTCGGCACGATTTTGTCGATGATCGCAATATCTCTAATTAAGTTAACCACAGGGCAAAAAATACTACTCAATGTGGTGCTAGGTCGACTACAAACCAACAGAGAACCATTCCTGGGAGAAGAACAGGCAGGATTCCGAAAGGATAGAAGTACAACGCAACACATATGTATGAAATCTTAGTACATTATTCATATTGTGGGTTTGGGCGACCTCTTCATAGCTGATACGTGGAGCAGCAATGGTCGATTTACATAAAAGTAAGCAGATGTGTCAATAATATTTCAAATACATTCTCAGATGGCATGCCGTAAACATGCTAAGCCATGTTTATGGTCGCTAATACCAGGTTAATAAGGTTTTCTCTGCCATTTAGGCCTCCATCTTAGTTTATTTCACTGGTTGAAGACTGATAATTATGGCTATCGCTTTTTAATAGAGTTGGTGACCTAATTTTCGATAGGTAAACAGTTCTGCGACGGGCGCTGATCTATGGAACGACTTTCTCCATTAACATTTTAATTTTATGTGCAGTCTACCAAACTTTATAGAATGACTTTAGTTCTTCAGTAAGACCTCTGTTTTGTTCTATCACAAAGAAACTCCTTTCGATGCGAAGATTTTGCAGCTTCTTTGAGTTCACTCTGTTTGTCGAGATTATCCCCATACAATCATACATCACCCTATCAGGAGCTATAGCCAACGATGGATCCCCATCCGCGAAAATAGTATGGGGATGAAATCTGAGACGCAGGAAGTTGTTTAAACATTGAAGGTATAAAAGACATCTTTGACTTATGATGCTGAGAAACAGATCAAGTCATCTTAGCGGTTCTGGATAATGATACGAGTTTTTAACCGTGTTGGATTATGAGCATTTAAAAGCCAAGCATATGCTCTATTTCTGACGGCCAATTGGGGCAGTAAAACAGGATCATAAACGGTCGCCGGTGAACGGTCAACAGACTAACGACAATCCACATTGAAGCGGCGTGTACACTACCCGGTTCCAGCCTGATTCGCGTAAGCCAGAGTCTGCATTCCGATGGTTACTGTATTTCTACCTGTCACACTGAACCGGCTACACAGAGAATATGCCTGACCAAATGAAGGTCAAAATCATCACCGGCTTTAGCATTAGCATTACCATCGATGACCCGACAAAGAAAATGACAGTGTTCTATCTTCATCAGGCATCAGATTTTTGTAGCTGTCACGCACTAGTCGAAAACAATCCCCTGCATTTCTGCCCATAGTAGAATCCAAAATCTGTACGAAAAGCAAGTCAGTGTGTCCGCGGTTTTAAAACAGACGCGATTGTGCAAAGCTGCTTTCAAAAATGAATATTGAGTTAACAGCTAACTGATTACTCTTTATGGCATTAATTTTATAGATGCAATTAGCCTCGTGTTGATCACGATAGAAGGAGGAGAAGAGAGAGAGAGAGAGAGAGAGAGAGAGAGAGAGAGAGAGAGCTAGAGCTGAGTCGACTATCGCAGTTTATTATTCAACAGCAAGAATTAGGTATTTGTGCTTGATGAACTTTCAACGAGAAGTCTTTTCACACTGACTGACTCTACAGCTTAACGTATGCTACAGTCAATGGAATTAAAAATTCGACTTCATTGTAATCTCGAAAGCAGAAATCGTTAAGAAACTGGGGATTTTGATTATTTCAGAGAGGCGATGACAGACGAAAGATCGCCGCATGAAATGCGAAAGAACGACGTTATAACGACGGAGGAGTCGACGCCGTCTCAATCGGCCACCGAAACTTCCAATCTCGTTGCTAAGGACGAAGGCGTGCCGAAGCTTACAAGAGATCAAAAGCGCGTTCTTCTGGGTCTGGTGCTCGTTGAGATGGGCGGAGTGATGGGTCTCTCGATGATGGCTCCATTCTTTCCAAAACAAGTGAGACTACAGTCGACAAACGTTCTCTTTTGTCTTTTACTTCCTCGTTTCTGATTCAAGAGGATGTCGTGCCTGCATGCGTGGCATAAAGTTGATTCTCTGCTTGCTTTCTTTGTTGAAGGCAACTCTGAAAGGTCTCACGGCAACCACAACTGGGTGGATATTTGGCATCTACGGTCTCACAATCTTCATTATGTCGCCTGTTTCCGGAAGAGTGGTGAGAAACGTTTTGATGCTCTTGAAATTGACAGCAAAATATTTTCAAACGTTCATTCGACCCTTCTTACGAATTGCTCTGTTGACTTCGATTCTGATTTTCTCATGTTATCGTTTCTTTTCCTGAGATGACCAGTTTGTTTGAGAAATGCTGCGCTGCGTCCTGCTTGCGAGCACCGTCTGATTTTAAAGTGCCCCTCTGGGCCAGACGAGAAAGATTGTTTCTCCTTATTCTAAGTTCATTGGCAGCTTACTTTGCTCTAATGTTCATGCACATGTACAGTAGGTAATCAGATTTAGATCTGTACGAGCTACAGATAGATGGTAGATTGTCTCTACATAGATGCGTACGGTCGTGGTCCTCGTGTCTTTGCTAATATGTGCTATACAGCTGCGATTACATAGAAATATCTCCGTATTTTCACAACGGTTGGTGAAATTTAGTTCTCTCAGAGCGGTGCAATTTAAGTATCTCTTTTCTGTATTATTTTGAGCTGTGATAGACTGCCATTGCGTAGAATTTCAGAGCAGGTCAACTGCTGTAGAAACAATGATGATCTTCAGTCTGATGTGTCCTCTGGCATTGTCCTGGTGACTGGGATGATCGTGGCACACAGTTCTAATATCTGCGTATCTTGCGATAGGAGATGAATGCGCCTGAATATAAATCAGGAAAATGTCTTAACGACCTTAGACGGATTGCTTTTTCTCGATTGGCCATTGCTATAATAGACTCCTTCAAAATAGAGATGCTGGATAGTTAAATAGCATAATAATAGTTAAATAGCATAATAGCGTAAATGAAATGTGTGGCGTAATAAAATACATTATATGAGTGTCCTTTTCACGATACGGTCTCAATTTATTAACCCTTAATACAAGCTGATGACCTGGTCTTAAAGAAAACTCCGATATCTTGAATGGTGTGATCTTGATTTTATAAAAAAAAACTAATGTAAAGATTAATCGACAGCCAAATCAGATATTTTGTTATTCAGCTTCCGTACGTTGGCTGCAGAGCGATGATCTTTGGCGGAGAATTATTGTTCGCATTGTCTCTCATTGCTTTTGGGTTTGTGATCTTGTTACTTATTTTTTCATATATTCGTGTACTTAACTATTAAAAGTCTATTAAATATTATTAAGCCTATAAATATTATTAAGTCTATTAAATTTCACGTTGCTTATTGAAACTTTGATATTGACTGGTATGAACAATTGATCATCCTTGCATAGGCGGATTTTATTAAAGGCTAGGGTAGGCTTAAGCCTACCCAACTAATCCCACCAAAACAAAAACATTGTTTTTTCCATCAACACCAGGTCTGTCGCGTGCTGGATGACACGCGTGCTGGATGGCACTCACAGACCCCCATGCTAGCCTACCCAAATACACTCAAAAAAATAATCCCTCAAAAGTTGAGGAAGTAATTCCCTAAACTTCCTAACAGACCCCAAAAGTTGCTAAAGCCTAACCCAAATATTAAACTCAAAAGTTAAATAAACCGCCTACCGCCACCTGTGATTCCTGAAGTTTTATCAAATTGTTTTAGGTGAATCAGTTTGTATTGTATCAAGACTTATCAGTGACATATATTTAAACAAGTCACAGATTTTCATTGCCCCATTGCGTTGAAAAATAAAAGAAAAATCTATTGGTGATTAAAAGAATGGTTTATAATTATTAGTTTTACTAATTTAATTTGTTCTGCTCAGCTTCCACTGCATTTCGCTAAATTCTATTTTCGCTATCTTGTGTCCATTGCGTTGAAAAATAAAAGAAAAATCTATTGAAAGAATGGTTTATAATTAGTTTTACTAATTTAATTTGTTTTGCTCAGCTTCCACTGCATTTCACTCTGGTTCTACAGCTATAGGAGAATTGCTCGTTGCCTGAACGCTTGAAACTTTGGGGCCCCCGTGACAAAGATGCCCCAGGCCCCAAAAGTCACGCTACGCCACTGAAATCCGCCTATGCATCCTAGCAAATTGTAGTGAATCTGCAAGACATATATTTATTCCATTAGGACTGTATTTTCAATTAGTTTTGATGCGTTGAAGGTGTCTGAAATATGTGGAAGAAGAAGTGACATTTACAGCCCTGTGTTTCCTGTTCCGTGTTCTGATGGCGCTGGGTGTTTCCGCCTCCAGCACAGCGAATTTCGCAGTTGTCTCTCAAATCTTCGATCGTCGCATTTCCGAAACGTTGGGAATTCTCCAAGCCTGCAGTGGTGCTGGGTTTGTGGTCGGACCTGCGCTGGGCGGATTTCTCTTCACGGTTCATTGCACTTGAATTGATACGCGAATTGCTTTACGCCACCAACAGCGGTTTACGTCTTTTCTTTGAAAACAATCGTTTTTTTCTTTTATTCGCTTTTCAGCATTTAAAATTGTTATGCGACGTTATCAGTAATAACAGACCTTCCCTTAGTTTTTTAAAAATTAAATAGATTTTTAATTCCGTATCGAACTAGCAAACCTTTATTCTACTTCGAGGATTTTTATTTACTATTTCATCGACTGTTTGCATTTGCTCTCAATTAATTTATACACATCTGTATCAGAGATGGCCATGGGCTGGGTAAACCCACGAGTTGGCTTGAGTTGGGTTGGGTCAGACTTTTACCATATTTGTGGTGGGTTGGGTCAGAAAAAGTCATGGTTTACGAAATTGCAATGTATTACGATGGGTTGGGATTGTTCAAGTAACCCTATTGCCGGCCATGGGTTTGGTTGAGTTGGAGGTGCGATTTGTTGGGTTATAAAAAATGAACCCATGGACATTTCTGATCTGTCTATATTAAATTGTAGTTAGGTGGATTTACATTTCCTTTCGCTTTCTTTGGTTTCGCTGTCTTGGTCTTGATACCTGTCTATATTCGATTCATTCCCGGGCGACCAGGTAAAAACAATGCCACTTCGCAATAATGCAAATAATGCAAAAATTATTTTTCGGACCCTTGTCTTCACTGTATAGTTTATTATTGATCATGATCTTCTCTTCTCCACTTGCCAAACGAATGAGTGCATAATTTCAGCTTTTCAGCTCTTTACACATGATTTTAAGACAAATGAAAAGCAGTTTTCATTCACGAGAATTAAAAACTTTCTGACTTCGAATAAATTTGTTTAATTGTTTGGTCGTTTTTGCTTTTTATATCACAGCACAGCTATGGCATGCTTTCCATCTATTATTTATATCAGCGTCATTTCTTTTAATATCAGATTTCAATTGATAACACCTATTACAAAATAAACGACCAAAATATGCAGCCTATTTTGCATCCAACTCAAGATTGTATTTTCTAGCAAACTAAACTTAGAAATGTTGGGAGAAAAAAATAAGAAAATTTTAGCATCTAAGACAGAATCGAACATATTCGAGAATAGTGCTGCAAAATAACGAACAGAACGACAAGTAAAAATCGAGTGAACATCATAGAGTTATGAATTAATTATGTTACGACTGAACTTTGTCATATTGTAGATGGAAATCAGTCTTTAATCGTGGACGAAGACGCCAAACAGTCTTCTGGTTGTTGTCACAATCTGCCGCTGTTTCTAAATCCTACTGTTGCTGTCATGTGTCTGTCGATAGTAGTTTGTGACTCTATCTGGCCTTGTGTGCTGTCGCTATTCGAGCCTCATCTACGTCCGGTATTCTATTCTGTTTTTATCCATTTGAAAAGAAAAAAATCTATAGCTAAACGGTGTTAGTATGGACTTCAGTGAACATGCCATACTGTTAGGTGAAAATCCATTTTAAGCGATTCACAGAAACGTATTGAGTGGCGGTCAAAATAAAATGGTATGCGTTAATAAAGTACACGACGGTGATTGAAACCAGAAAATATAACGCAATACAGATGTTCATCATGACGCTGTTCAAAAGTGTTTAACCTTAACTCTGATGACGTTCAGTTTCAGTTGAGCGACGCCAGCATTGCCGGCCTCTTGTCCGCTGTGTCAGCGCTGTATGTCATCAGCTGTGTGATCGTTGGAAAAATAACGGATCGCATTAGGGTCATTTGAATTCACTTGCTCTACTAAATCAACGATAATGGCGATGAATTGATTTTTACTGTGAAATTATTGTATCGTTCCATTATCATATGAAATAAAACTCTCTTTAAAATAAGAACCTTGTCAGAGAATGCCAATAATACTGATTGATTAATTACTTGTTCGTGAGCATGCTTACTACATATGAATCTTGGTTCAGATGGATAGCTATAAGTGAGTTGACTGAATTAGTCATAAGTCTTTTTCATCTGATAAGCTTCTCCTTGTTATTTTAGAAAGAGACGAGTTTGCTACTAATGGCGCTTGGATATAGTCTCGCTATTATTTGTCTACTATTCATGGGTCCATCACCTATTCTCACATTTCTTCAGCAGCAAAAGTTAGTACAAGCATAAATCATTGGTTAAAAAGAAGTTTTAAACTCCAGGTTATGTAGACGAATAAATTGTCATAGTAGTTTTTATTTATTAACTGTTCAGGAAACCATAATTTATACCTGAAATAAATCGTTGTCATCACAATCGATATTGTCATCGTTTTTATCATAGTTAAAATCCACATATTTGTATTCATTGTCATTTTAAACTTTGTTCAGATAATTTTGAAATCAATTAATAGCGAAAACGAATTTAAATAAATGTCTTTAAATGAATGAAGTCTTCTTTGGTTGAATATCGTGTCGTTTGGGTTCCTATGCATCTTTGCTCCATTCTACAGCGTCCCGCCGTACAACAGGATCGTCGATAGCATCAGGTACGAAAGCACTCAGATGATTAACTAATAAAAATAATAGTAATGGATTTTAAAGGGTTTAGTAGGATTTCTCCAGTGCTGGAAATCACTGTCGCTCATACAACACTCTATTCCAACTTCCGTTTGTCCTCTAAAGCTGCTGTCGTTGATTCTACAAAGCAAACACAATAGTTCGCAGTAAACAATGCAAAAAACAACAAATATTGAATTTCAATTCTCAAAAATTCTTGTACTCTAAACACCATGTATAAATCAAACAGACGTACGATAATTCATTCATTTAGTCTTCTTCTAGAACACTCTGTCGGAGAACACTTAGGATTTTTGGGTATGATTATCAATGTTTTTGCGGAAAGAGAAATGTGACTCAATTCCTTTATATTAGGAAATGAGCTTTGATCCTGGGTTATCTAAGATCTGGGCTATAAGATAAATTACTTCAACGAAAGATCTTATATGTCTCATAGTATCTCGTGGTCAGACAATTTATTTACTGAGATATCACTTTTGGGTCATAATTGTTTCTTTTAGATCAAAAACAGATTTAGGATTGTCGTTACATGGAGCTACATCTGGTCTCTACCACAGTTGTTTTGCGCTTGGGTACGTAGAGGCTCCCATTCAATGACTATAACCAGAATTCAGGTAAATGTCTATCGAAATGAAAACAAGGCCATTTTCTGGTAATTTTAGCTTAAGCGATTATATCTAACTGGCCATTTAAGCAACGCTAAGATACGCGTTTTGCAAACGAAATTGTCTCTGTTGCAGCGAATTAATTGGTCCGTCATCTGGTGGATGGCTATTCGATAGGATAGGATATGGATGGACATTGACGGTCGTCTCTTCGGGCTGTTTAGTGACGGTATATTATCGCCAATCTGTAAAGTTAATTGCCAGCAGAATTGCTTAGAACTGCAACTGAAATATTACCACGCGAATTCATTTAACGCAGAGCATCGATCCATGGTTTGTCTTTTGAAAATGCATTGGCCTATCTCCTTCGATAAAGCAAATGTCGCTCCACTGGCTCAAAGTCCCTTGGGAAAACAGAATGGCCAGTGTCTTTAATAGTTCACTGCATGGACTAAAGGCAATTGTCACACTTACCGTCGCCAACTCGCCTTTCGTACAGTAGATGCACAATTTTTCGATGAGAGGGAAATCCACTCATTCACAGTTGAGTCGATTGGGTGGCGCAGGACCAAGGTTTGAGCACCGGACTTCAAGAGTGGTGTTTCAAGTTGCTAGCCACTACTCCTTCATGCCAAATTTGCATCGATGGTGTACCGTGGGTATTTGGTTCCCGGGGCGGTGTCATAGATCCCGACCTCCAATCGATTAATACCCCTTTGCTGTTCTAGTCTGTTCTTGAGCAAATGCGCCCAAAATTATTAAAAGAAATAGTACACTAATAAAGCGAAAGCAACAGTTATTAGCTTTGGCTCGCGTTTATTTACTACTGTTAATGTCAATTCAATAGGACATTAAATATGCATAGCTGAACGAATCACGATTAACTGATACAAACGTATACAAAACGTCAATTTTTTGCTTTCTTTTGTGTAATTTCTCGATTTGCAGCCCACATTCATGTGCCGCCCAGGGCGAACCGCTTCCTCCCCAAAGTACACCAGTGTTTATCAGTATCGCGTAATATTTTGAAGAGAAATGAGTTTTTTTCTTATCCACTTACAAAATTTCCATCTCTTTCATTGAATATTAAGTAGCCTGAGAACTCGGCAAATTTGGCTGCAAAAATGTTTAAGTATAGCAAATAGGATGTCTGACATCCTTGCACAGATCGGCTGTAAAGTTTTGATACTTAGATGACTGGAGTTTTAAAGAGTAAATTGCACTGTTATATTTGAGTATCTTGCTCGTAATAAACCGATTTGATAGGTTTACATAATGACGAAAACCTATCAAAGCGTATCATGTCATTAAAGACGGCGTGTTACTAACCTTTAGGACTGATTAAATTTTAGTCACGTAGTCAACGGTGGTCACGTACTAACAGCAATGCTTTTGTTGTTTTTTCAGAGCACTGCTATTTTTCTTCTCTGGCTTTGTCAGTATCACCGGAAAGAGTGAACAGCAGTCATTCTCACAGGCACGTGATTGTAACAAGAAAGCGTTGCATAATTTGGGTTCCATCAAAAGAAGAGATTGTCTGAGAAGACGATGGGAGCGAATGTAGACTTGAGATATCATCAACAGGGTGCAGAGACATTTAGATTTAGGAAAGACACTGCTGCGCCGTGGGTTCAAGCCTTTTGATAAAATAACTAAGGCGCTTAACAGGTCTGTGAAATTGTCGAATAAAAATAGAAAAAAGAAATATCGATTCATTTCTCGAAAGAATAATTTCAAATTTCCAGGTCAGGAATATCAAGACGCAATTGCTCTTGACTCAACGATATAGGATACTGAGATCCAATTATATGCTTCATGTGACACAATATTTCACGATCAAACCAATAGCCTTCAGTGTTCAATTTATCGGGTTTTTCAATTTCAATCCCACTGGCCGAGAGCAATCCATTGGGAAGGACGAACACTTTTGTCTGATTTCCATTTGTTTTTGTGTATATATATATATATATATATATATATATAATCGAATAATGATTGCTCATGAGATATAGTAACCACCAAGATTTGGCATAACCTTCAACAACATTGCATTACCACCGCTACTGTCTTTTTTAACATCCCTAGACCCTAGCTATTAAGTCATCGATTCAATTTACAGTACTATTGATACAATATCTGTCAGTATTGAAAGTTGGCTACATTGGCTTCTATTGATTATACACTGTAGCTCAGCTTGAGAGTTCAGTTAGAAAAAAATTGGGGAGGGGGGGGGAAATCAGTGCTATCGTTACTTTATTTTTAATTTTTTCAC
Organism: Metaphire vulgaris; assembly: GCA_018105865.1. Classification (NCBI taxonomy): domain Eukaryota; kingdom Metazoa; phylum Annelida; class Clitellata; order Crassiclitellata; family Megascolecidae; genus Metaphire; species Metaphire vulgaris. The sequence goes on along the minus strand of CM030860.1, from coordinate 272,469 downwards.
CCGATTTTCTATCACAAGATCACATTTTTCGGTATATAGTGCCGTTAAATTTCTATTCTTGGATATAGGGACCATTGACTGTCGACATGCTTACAGAAACAGGTTGTTGATATTAAAAGCGTTAATAGCTGTTGGTAAGTCATGGTCATCTCGAGTGAGTCTTTCATTTGCATTTAAATATAGACGTAGTTTAGTTTCAGACAGAGCGTCTGTAGATCCATTTCTGATCACAGCTTTTCGTCGTTTATCACCGGATTTCCATTGGCTGTCCCTGGGTTCGAATTAACTGAAAATATCAAAGACCATAGATTATTCCAAAAATAGTGTGATTTGTAAACTTGTTCTTAGAACGAACAATGAATAAGAATATTGAGTAGCTACCGATCGAAAGAACCATCAACCACTCTGTTTGTTTAATTTGAAAATATTAGGAACTGGATTATTGGCGTCCAATAGCTGGACAGAGCCAAGTGAAAAGACGAGAGAGACTGCTTTTAAAATCTCGATTTCTAACGAACACGAGTTAAGCAATAAATTTTGAAAATAAAAGGGAATAGCATGCCTAGAAAGGCGAAAATAATAAAGAGCAAGTGAGATGTTTGCCTCTGAAAGCAAACCATTCAGAGTTGTGGGGCCAAGAGGCTGCGTCGATCCGTGCTCTTAGAGATCAAACGATAAAAGCCTCCAGTGCAAACGCTGTGTTGTTGACTTAGACATAAGCTACGCTTTCTGGCGTTTAAACTGCCTTTTCAGATTTTCAAGAATCTGTTCTGAAATGTTATTCGATTGGTGATAAAAAGTTTACTTGTGTCCTAAACTTAACAAACTGCTGTAGTTTTGAGGCTTACAGTACAACATATTGTAAATCTTGAACTTCAGGGAGAGGCCTCAGACAAATGCTGAGTATTTCGAGTTTCCAAAAAGAAATTGATGTCTTAGTAAACACTCCGATATTTACCAAAGATCTTTAGTTATGCCATGGATTGCTGATTTTAGTAGTATGCCTACGAATCCACTTAATAAGAGACATGTAACACGTCATTAGTGATTTTACAGCTGATCTGTGACCTGCGTTGAGCCTCATTCGTCAACGCTTAAATATATATAAAAGAAGGTTCCTGAATGTCGAATCTAACTCGACTTTCGCCTCATCTTTTAAGCTGAATGGCGCCATTTTAACAGTTTCTCTGCTTCCTAATACCTGAGCGCATAAACAGTGATTCATTGGGGGATGAGGGACTTTTACCCCAGATATTTGGACGAGTGATGGTGTCTCACGTACCTTCGTAGATGTTCTTTTTCTTCGTTCGAATGAGGATCTCCACTGTGAAGACTCCGATCATTCCGAGGATGAGCACTCCGGTGAGAACGTACAGCTTTATCCTCGTGCACACGAAATTACTGTAGGCAAAGGCGATGATGAATCCGAGCGATTCCCACATCCGATAATTGGAGAAGGCGGCCTCGGACTCGGTGGCAAACAGCGTTGCGTACACGGCTGAAACCATAAGCACAGCAGCGAAATGTGACACATAAAAAGACAATAACATGGAATGAATATTTTAGGTAATCTAGCCAACTAACGATTTTACACAATACTTTCCAATGATTTTACAATTATGCCCCTGAATGACCGAGAATACAGTTCAATTCGAGGTCTTTCTATGAGAGATGTTTTCTATCTTGTATCAGAGGATAGTAGTCGTCGTAGTCGTCGTACTGTGTATCTGCGTTTGCCAGATTGCGTCCGTTATGCCCCACATTGAAGCCAATATGAACATCACATATTCCTGGTGGGGATTTGGAATCCAGAACCACATCGTGAAATGAATGCAGAAATCGGTGCACATCCCTTCAACAGAACAACGAATTGTATCATTATTAATTGATTTTTAATTTGCCTTTACATGGGCAATTCTCTTCAAGATCCTCAGAAGTGATTTATTAGCTTAAAGTCACAAGTGATGGCGCTAGTAGATTCAAAGTATTCGTTTGAACTAGATTTCTGCCTCCTCATTATTTCAGTCGCAGAAGGTGAATATTTTTTGCCTAAAATTGTTCTTAATCTAACAATAAGCCGAATATTAATACTAACGACTGCCTGAGATGTATATATGATATGCATAGAATTTGTTAATTGCTTTGATGATTTGCTGTTGAATGACTTGATCGGCTGACCAAAGATGAGTAGGGGAAGTCTTCCGGTGTATTTCGAGATGTGTCCTCCACCGAGGGACATGGCAGCGTTGCAGAAACCGTACGGCAGAGTCACCAAGCCCACCTTCCAGATTCCAAGGCTGCAGGTCACAAACGACTGTAGAACACAGAACAAGAACACTCAACTCTCACTTCATTATTTCGTTTTCACTCAGCTTTTTATGTTTACTTCTATTTCAGATTAAGTGCAGCTGGAGTCGTTCGATGGTTTATTCATCCTATAACAGGGTTGAGTTCAGTGGCGTAGCCACGGGGGGCTTGGGGGTTAAAACCCCCTTGGACGGCGAAAAAATTTTTTTAATGTATTCCCATGCAATTTTTATTTTTTGAGACGATTTTTGGCAATTTTTGGATGAAAACCCCCCTTTGGCGGCTATTGACGAATTTTTTTTCAACCCCCCTTCCGGAAATCCTGGCTACGCCACTGGTTGAGTTAATCAAGACCTTAAGCAAATCTATCGAGCAATCGACGCAGAAGACATACTTACGCAATTATTATCAGGCACACCATCGCACTGCCTAATGATAAACCTCGCCAAGACAATACACAGATGGCCATGGGTTCATTTTTTTAAACAACCAAACAACCAAACCCCCAATAACCCACAGTAATAGGTTATTTCTTAAACCATGACCCTAAACCATATAACCCGATTATTTGTGCTCTAGAAAGTAATAATAATAATAATAATAATAATAATAATAATAATAATTTTACGAGATATTAATTTTTTTAAAGTTTGACTGAAAAACGCGAGCTTCCACAACGGGAAGATCGCCATTGCAACCGAGTCATTACGTAGTTTACGATTTCGATTCCTTTTCTCTGAGGTCTCTTTGGAAATCTGACGCACACTTCGATGACTTCCAGGTGCATTCTCTTGGCTAAGAACGAGCTGTGCAACGGTTTCAATGTTTTCGGTCGACCGTCCAGGTCGTCCGTTGTCTATACCGCTGCTGTGTCTTCTGTTTGCTAAAAGCCTGTTTCGTCATTCTGCCGCAGAAGTCGATCGAGCGATCGAAGTGACCACTGCCTATCAGGAAATTCTGCTAACAATTTTCATTTACTGTATAGGCCTAATTCTGGATTTGTCTCAAAATTGTTATTAAGATTCGATCATCTTCGTGCAAGTGGTGGTCACTTCGAGCATAAACTTGTAAACGATGCAATGACGAGATTGCAATGGTGATTTTCCCGTTGTGCAAACTTGCGTTTTTCGGTTCAAATTTCTGAAAATTAATATCTCGTAAAATGTATAACTGATTTTGTTGAAATTTTCCAATTTTGTGTAGAATTGATGATATTTAATGTTGGCAAAATTTTATACATTTTGGATAAAATTTGTTTAGGCTATATTGCTTTCTAAAATGGGACTGTTTCAATCTGTACACAGTGTATATGGAAAAGTCTGACCCAGCCCAACTCCTGGGTTAACCCAACCCATGGCCAACTCCGAGATAATAGATTCAGCTGTTTGTTCTGATTTAGTTTCTTAAAAACTTTGAAACATTCCCAGCTTTGGCTGCTTAAAGTCAACTGTCACTGTTACTTACTCTGCTGAACTCTGCGTTGAAAGCGGCCTGTTCAAATCCACTGTACATGGTTATAGGAACCAGGATCCATTGCTCTACGTGACGCAAATGCAGAAACGTTGCAGCCAAATTTTCTAAAAGCTAAAGACAATTTTTCAAAGTCCATAAAATTGTCACGTCTTTCCTCGACGCAATCATAGAATTGTTTTGTTTATCAAAGACTTGTCCATATCAAATGCGAACGATTCGCAGTAGTTTCAACAATTGTCCAAAGAAAATTCATGAGCAGTTCACCTCTTTACAGAGTCCTGGTTTTTTCTCGGCGAGTTCCTTGGGCAGATTATCTACAAAGATGGCCACCAAAAGAACGGCACAAACTGCGATTGCAATGTAGATGCCAACCATTGTCCACACCTGAAACGCATTTCAAAAGACGCTGATATGCACTGCATCCACGTCGCTCCAATAAACTCCCGTTGACCGCTAAGGACGCTTAGGTTATTCTAAGAGGTCAGAACAGTTGAGATACTTGAAGGGGAATCTGAGTATTCTACGAAGCAACGTGTCTTACTGTCTTCGATGGAGGACTCTCTTGGTTTGCGGAGACGTTGTACCACGGGCAGTCGTGTGCTCCGCACTGGGATGTACCCTCGTCAGTCAAATTGGCAGCAGACCCCCTAAGAACCGTCGACGAGATGATGGAGCCGGTGATGCTGGCTTTTAAAAGAAACAAAGCAAACGCTAAACCAGCCACGAGAAACTCCAAAGACGCTCTCTGTCTGAACAGACAGACTGAAAACGCATTCGATCCATTTAGACCATTGGAAAAAGAATTATCAATCACCTGAATAAAGGGGCAAGAAATGTGTGCAGTCTTTCGGTCGGGGAATCGTTTACATTGATGGCAACAGAGCCATATTAATTAAGCAGTGGGCTGCAAAAAGATAATTAAGGCAGCGATTTTAAAATGACTTCAACTGTGACTTATTTCGTGTAAAAGTGATTATTCATCAGCGCTGTTGATATCGGCGGATACAGATATTCTAAAATGAGAAGGCGAACATAATAATTATTACAAAGCACTTTTCACTCACATATCTGAAAGAACATGAAGAAGATTCCGAAGAAGCGTGATACAGCTGCACCCTCTGGTTCGTTGTTGATCTTCGCGTACCTGGCGCCGCTGATCGTGAAATAGGAGCACTGGGCGGTCCAGAGGGGGGCGGCGCACAGCCCCACCAGGATGGCGGCCGTCACCATGGTTCCCCAGACGGCGTATCCATTGGCAGCCATGTAGAGGATGTAGCCCCAGAAGGTGATGGCAATCGTCCATCTGTGACCGATGAAGTTGATGATGAGTTTCGGAAGGAACATGCAGGAGATCATCAGGACGCCGTAGATGATGCTGGAGGTGATGACCCCGAGGCCTTCGACGCGGTTGAGGCTGCTCTGAAGTCGACTCAGTCCCTGGAAGGCGTTGAAGTTGAAGAGAAAGGCGATGCTGATCAACACGATGTTCTTTATGATGCGCCTTTTCTCCGATCGGATCTGCTCCTTCGTCAGCTCGACGCCCATGTTCTCCACAGTTCCGTTGGCGTGATTTTCCACGCTCGGTTCGGAGGTCTGGTTGCCTCCGGGGTCGTCGGTATTTTTATCCATTTATCCTGGGAAAAGGAGCAAAGATGTTGCTAACTTCTGAAATACAATAACAATGTTCGACACTTAATGTCTTGATGCACCGATCATCAGCTGAATGAACTACACGCAGACTGTATTAGATGTTGACTCGTCTGCGTCGATGGTCTGCAGGTGAGTGCCCGAGACACACAGTGTCCGTCTCATAGAACAGGTTGCCTGCTGTCCACGCAGGTACATTCACTGTTGTTATTCCGAGAATAGCGAATCTGAAGCTCTGACAGTTGAAATATCCGACAGCACACTATAAAGCGTCTGGCGGCAAAATAAAGAAGCCGGTCGATGAAAAAGGAATAACTACTTTGCTGCAATCCAAATATTTAACAGCGGATACTTGTGTCTTCTCTTCAAATTCCTTGTCTTTTTCAAGAATGCATCAAAACGATATAAAATCTTTTACAAGTGACTTTCGAGACGTCATTCCTTACGTTGTCACTGCATACACATTTCAAGCATCCATAACGTCTATTGCCCCTCCCCCAAGTTACGCGAAAGAGACTTCAAGCGTGGAAGAAGCTCCCGTTCTGTACACATTTAGAACCAGTCTCCATGTGCAAAGAGCGAGCTCCACTTCTGCTGCCGGATACTAATCAAATATTAAAGAGGGGTAAAGATAAGCAATTGCGAAGAGGATTACGTGATTGGCTCGATTCGATTTTAATGTACATTGTAATGCGTTGCTATAGGCTTGTAAGAGTCTGTTTGGTACTTGAAGTTATTGCGGCTTTCTAGAAACTATAAATGCCCGTTTAATGTCTCTTGCACATTTATGAGATCCAAATTTTACCTGAGTCAGTGGAGAATGAAGTTGCTACCTGTTCTTAAAATAATTTGGAATTTGTTACAGCAACTGAACCAGCCACCAATAGCAACGTATGCAACACAACTACATCACTCGCCTAGCAATCCACTCACACACTCACTTTAACACACCCCGCACACAACTGCCCTCTTACCCCACTCACTCCAACCATCACATCCACATCTACTCACCAAATTCATTCACTCCTTTACTAAAACCCAAACAACACTCGAACGCGCGCTCATTTCCAACTCTTTACAACAGTAACAGTCTGTTGTTGTCGTTTTGACCATATAATCAGGGCGCGATTTGTAGGGGGAATGGAGGAATCCCCCCCACTGCCCAACTGCATTCCCCTACTGCTACATTCCCCCACCACTACATCCCCCCACTGCTACATTTCTCAACAACTACATCCCCCCAAGCTCGACATATTCCCCCCACTGCTCCAGGTCACAAATCGCACCCTGCATATAATAATAATAATAATAATAATAATAATAATAATAATAATAATAATAATAATAATGCACTTCTATAGCACCAGTTCTAATGCCTAAGGGTACCTGTCGAGGGTACTTAAAATCCATCCGCAAAAGACCAGGTCATTCCAGAGATCAGTCAGAGGGAACCACCAAGACAGAACTATGGAGGAAATGCTAATCGGAAGAGATGTGTTTTAAGCCTAGATCTGAAATTACTCAGTTTGTTAGAAGACCTGACAACCAGAGAGAAAGAGTTCCAGATGTTTGGCCCAGAAATAGAAAAAGCTCTCTTACCAATTCCAGTGTTGGTTCTAGGTACATTTAACAATGACTCAGCAAACCTTGTTGAATGACGATGTTTCGGGTGATTCAACGTAAATTTTAAATATTGAGGTTGGCCAGACTGCAGTATTTTATAAACCTGTATGTGAATATGGAAGAAGCGAAGATGGCTTCGAAGAAGCAGATAAAATTTCCAAACTTGATTTGAATGGCATATACTGTATAATGGATATTGTAACAGGCGAGCCTATATTTCAGATGTTTGATCGGGTTCATGATCTAAAAAAAGTCTAAAACATTATTTTCAGGCACGAAAACTATTCCAATTCTCAGCCTTTGATCCATACATGTCATGTGGCTGAAGACGGAAGAGGAGCCAAATTCCAGCTTATTGTGGATCTCTTTAATAAAAAAGCTACAAAATCCATAGAAAGCCTTCAAACTAACTCTATCAGCCTTGGATTAGGTTTTCCTATTCACATCTAACAGTAGGCTATTAGTTTCTCTCTTCGTTTGTAGCGCTGCAGTCGCACTCGATGCTAAAGCCTGACCAACCCTGTAGTCGTCAGACTCCTGAGGTAAAGCGGTCGGATTCTGCTATAGCCTCAGTCAGCTGTCCAAGTATCCATGGCTGGACTCACTGCCCGGGCGCAAGTAAACAGACAGTTCTCACCTGAAGGACAGGTAACGCTGATGACGTCCAGAGGTCACTTGGTCAATCTGACACCATAGTTTCTCCGATCATCTAAGGAATTTGATCAATTAATGAAAGAAATGATTAAAAATTAAGCATCGGCTGATGTTAAGATAGATTGATTGCAGTTCGCGTCAACTGCTTCGGTCTGACCGAGGCGAAGACACGGAGGCTAATTAAGACCTTCAACATGAACATTACTTGATGCTTGACTTAGACAACGCAACACTTGAGAATTTCCTGGCAGAAAACAACTCAAGCAATAAACACTTCAGATAGAAAACGCGCACAATTAACTCGCTGCCAAGCACCATTAATGCTAATTTCAACATTGGCTATTCATATTAGAAGACGAACAAGCAGGAAGGCAGACACACAGACAGACAGACAGACAGACAGGACTGAGGTACTGACATTTAACGACTTCTCGACTGGTCATTGGTATGCAGATGATGATTTATCGATTTAATGAAGCATAATAAAATCATTTGGTCATTGTTTAATTGCATTTTTTATGATTGTCTTTTTCGTTTGATCAAAGAACTTTCTTTCATCTGCAAGCAACTCATCACATCATTACGTTTAATTTCAAAATTAATTTTATATTTAATATCAGTTCATTAAAATTTATTTCTGTTATAAATTGGGTTGTATAAGCGATCGATTGGTGTCTGTTGTTAAAATCATACGAAACAATGATCCACAGATATTTAGAAACATTGTAAAAGAGGTAGAAGTAAGTAGCTACACTAGCTCGATGCCAATTCTATTTCTGGGCCAAAAATCTGGCTCTCTCCCCCTCTGGTTGTCAGATCTTAAAATAAACTGAGCATTTTCAGATCTAGGCTTAAAACACATCTCTTCCGATTAGCATTTCCTCCATAGTCTGTCTTACTGTTTCCCTCTGACTGATCTCTGGAATGACCTGGTCTTTTGCGGATGGATTTTAAATACCATCGATTGATACCCTTGAGTATTATAAATGGTACTATAGAAGTGCATAATTATTATTATTTAATTATTAGCATGATGTCTCCTGTGTTGAATCATCAGCATCAGCATCGGTGAACTTCTATGGCGCCATTTTAGTCATGTTCTTGGCATCAGTCGATGGTCGCTCGTTAGTGTTAGTCGTAATGCCCCAATGTCAAAGTCAACTGTGACTCCTCCTTAAGTCCATTTCAACTTTATTTCAATTATTATTCTGCTCTGTACCGCATTGCCCTGCATCATGCACTCAATGTGTTTGCCAGCATTCCCCTTCTTCTCCGTTGTTTAATGCTTTCGAAATATTTTGACCGCCGATCGTTTTGGCTGAATGAGAAACGGTAAAATACGTCAAATTACTTACATAATTATTACTAAAAGGCCAATAAATGACTCTTCTGGACGACTGTTGAAATTCAGAGATGAAGTCATGTTGACTTCGACTCAAGTAACGAGTGAACAAGACGGCGTCGTGATATTCAGCTTCGAATTTAGGGCAAACTATAGTCACATAGACGCATTCAATCTGTACGTACATCATAAACATATGCATAGGTGCATATAGGTGTGCATATGATTTGGGCTCTTGCCACGTATTTAGGCCTATTGGTCCATTAGATGCACTGAAATTTTAGGCCTACGCTAGAGCGGCGAATTTCATTACGCAGTTCAGGTTAAAGTCAATGAGCGTTGGGGCAGTTGCATTAGAAACGTTTTCTGATACATTACCGTGGTAATCTTCTCAAATGGGTGAAGAACCAAGCCCCCTCAGCCACCCCTCGCCCCCAACAAACCTGACAAATCGAACTCTGCATGTAACTATTCTCCATCCCTTGACAATATATATTATACCATTTGATATAATATATATATATATATATATATACGATTTTCGTGGATCAGAGTAATTCACTGGTCTAAAAATCTATTAAAACTAAAACATCTCCGAATGACTCGTATTTGACGGGATGGGAAAATCTCTGAAGTAGCAGCTTTTAATGATCTATATTCTCAATTTATTTCACAGATTAAACAAATCGTTTAGACAAGTTATGTCATAGAGAAAATTCAATTTTAGTCAATATTAGACCGTACGTGCTATTTTATTTCCGATGATAATATATATTATACGTGCAATACGCGTATACGGTAAAAGTTCTGTACTTTGAAAATACGTTTCTTTAAATTTATCTGGAAACATTTACTGTTTACAGCTAAATTTTGGTATTCCTACAGTAGTTTAAATCTAATTCGACGTTGGGCGATTTTATCAAAGCGCTTTTATCAATCTCAGAATCAACTGCGTGCGGCTGTTGGGGGTACTCTTTGATGGGACTCTTTCATTCGAGCCATACGTAAACGATGTGATCAGGCGATGCCACTTTCAATTGAGAAGGATCCGATCAGTCCGGCGATATCTGCCTGTATTCGGAGTGGTACACTTGGTCCGGGCCTTGGTCCTAACTAGGATCGACTATTGCAATAGTGTCCTGGAAATGGGGTCGGCGACTACCTGTGCTCTGTGGAGTGGTGCAGGAGCGACATCCTTGATCTTCCCGAGTTTATCCTTGGTTGTGGTAAATAAGGGACTGTCTCTATAGACTGTTAGCCTGCGTTTAACGATTAGAGGCAGTGAATACCCGGATTCCAAATGGAATTAACTGTGACTGGCCGAGAGTTAAGCCAAACGTTCGATCCATCTGTTTACAGTTGCTATGTTTGTGGAACATTGATTGATAACTAATTATGCATAAGTCCTGGACGACATGCATTGCGTTCATTTCGCAGAATTGATGAAAATCGCGCAATTCACGGCATTTTAAAAATAAATGGAATTTACGCCAAACGACAAGAAATCGTGGAATTCACGGCTTCCGTGACCTTATGAATGTCTACAGGCCATAATATGTGTAGGTAATAGGTAACCATAGAAGTACGTTGGAGCTCGACGCCACTGCCAACGTATTTTACGTATAAATGTATAAATACGTGTACATTATTGTTGTACATAAAATACGTATTTTTCCAGAGGAACGCAACGTATGGTCGAATGTTTAGTTTAGTCGTGACGTAAAAATAATTTAAATTGCATTTCATATTGTTTCTCTTTGTTACGTAGACTCTGCCATTTCCCAATACAAACCGCCTAATGACTGAAGGCGTTTGATCGGCGGTTCAAATAGCTGTCAATTGTAGGAAGCTTAGTGTATTTAGCCTTTTTGGAATTCTCAGGATGAATTTCTCAGGTCAAATTCTGAAGTCAAAACTTGATGGAACTCAGAATAGAACAAAGGGATTATTTGGCGATGATGCTGAAACAAACAAACCAGGTAATTAATTAGCAATTGACCATTAGAAATCCTTTACGAACACGATTATTGCAGCGTACTTTGGACTGTTCTTTTAAATTGTTGCCCAGCGCATCACTAGCAACAATGGCTGCTGAAAATGTTGATACCATTTTAATAGACTTTTGCTTCAAAAAGTTATTACTTCGAAGAAACTGAATCCACTCGAAAGCTTCGTTGAATCCATTCAGAACAGTAACTGTCCATTGGCCACACGTATCCGGCGTCGTTCTAGTCAACAAAGAGACAAAGGAGGAGGAGAAGAAGAAGAAGAAGAAGAAGAAGAAGAAAAAAGAAGAAGTTTATCCAAAACAAGATATCTAAAAATGATTTCTTTTATTTATCTGCGGAGGAGGTTGTCTGATTCTGAATGAAGAGTCTCTGTCTGGGAGTCTGTCTGTCTGTCTGTCTGTCTGTCTGTCTGTCTGTCTGTCGATTGAGGATTTTTCGTTTCCTTCATTTAAAAACTCAGCTTGTGTCGTTTATCCAAAACAACCTCAAATCTAAAAATGATTTCTTTTATTTATCTGCGTTTGTCTATCCGTCTTTCTCGTTGTCTGTTTCCATTCTGTCCGTCTGTCTGTCTACTTCGCTGTCTTGTCTGTCTGTCTGTCTGTCTGTCTGTTTTAGTCACTCTGTGCTGACTTTTTATGTCTCTTGAGACTTGACAATCCGTCTTCCATGCAGAGTTCCGACTGATTGAACCTCTGGTTGTTGTGTTCAGCGGCGGAGACCGAGACCGAGAAACGAGCGGACGCCACAGCAGCCAACGACTCAGGCGATGAGAGGGCGGCTCTCATCGAGAAGCAGCGCCAGAGACGCCGCCGCGGCGGGGAAAGGGCGGCCGGGGGAACGTTCGTCACCTTCGTCCAGCCGAGTCTTGTGGAGTTGTTCGGTACCATGACGATCGTCGTCATGACGACCATGGCTCTGCAGTCAAAGAGCGCCGTCGTTCGTGGAATCGCTCACGCAATGACGCTGACGACGCTGCTGATCGCCTTCCAGGACATTGAGTAGGGACTTCATTAATATTCATGAGCCACAGTATCTATCTTATTAAGTGGTTCTGTGAATATTATTATGCATGATTAGGGTTTCTGCTAGATCTCTTCGAATACCCGTGTCTTTCTCTATCTCTTCCTCTTCCTCTATCATCGAACGGAGTACTTTTGGCATCTCCTCCACTTTGGTTTTTCCATCGTCGTCTGTTTTTGCTCTTTTCCACTCTGACTCATCGCTGGAGTTGCCGATGGACTGCGACTGACTTTGATTGATTGGGGCCTCTAGATGTTTACAGTGCTATTATGTTATAATTGGTGCTATGGTGCTAAAGAACTTACAGATTTACACAATTCTTCTTCTTCTTCTTTTCTTCTTCTTCTTCTTCTTATTATTATTATTATTATTATTATTATTATTATTTATTATTATTAATAAATTATTAACCAATGGAAGCACATGCTTTGATAATATTGTCTACACTTTTAATGAATGGATGGATGAATGGATGAATGATATTTCAAATATTATTTATGAACTCAACAAATTTAGCCCATTCACATAAAATATTCATGCTCTTTCTTTGGAGTCTGTCTGTCAGTCTGTCTATCTTCCTGTGTCTGTCTGTGTCTGAGACAGTCTGCTCTCTCTCTCTCTCTCGTATGATGTTGATAACGGCGGCGATGATGATGATGATGATGATGATGATGATGATGATGATGATGATGATGATGATGATGATGCTACCATCCGATGTATCTTTCTCGACTCTTTCATAAAATGTCGAAGATAAAGTTGATCTTTAAAGTGAACATCTTACTATCTTTGGTAGCTGATTGCAACTAGAACTAAGACTTCTCTCTCTCTCTCTCTCTCTCTCTCTCTCTCTCTCTCTCTCTCTCTCTCTCTCTATCTCTCTCTCTCTGATCTGATACAAGTCACCATACATGCATGTGTGCATGTAAAGGCTTTTAGCGACGTGGCTGTGCTCTTCTTTTAGGACCGGATTCTTTAATCCGGCGATTACCGTAGCCTTACTGATCGCCGAATGTAAAGTACAAAATGACGGAGAGGAAGGAGGAGGACGAAAGAGGAGAAGAAGAGGAGGAGGAGGAGGAGGGAGAGGAAGAAAAGAAGGTGACGACGGAGGGGGAGATGAGGTGGGTCTTGGGTGGAGGGTGGCTCTGTGTCTTATTGCGTCTCAGATGATCGCCGGATTGTTAGGAGCTGGATTCAGTCGGGTGAGCAATATCTCGCTCTCTTCCTCTTCCTCCTCCTCCTCCTCCTCCTCCTCCTCCTCACCATCAGACTCGCAATTTTCATCTTTCATATTATCATTCTAATAATAATAATTTTTAATTTTTATTATGTGGGAAATTATAACTCGAGATAATAAAACGATGCTAAGAACAGGTACTAATTGGATGGAAGACCAGATGGATAGAAGAATGAATGAGTGGGTTGGATTGGTGAAGGAGAAGGAGAAGGAGAAGGAGAAGGAGAAGGAGAAGAAATTGGTGATCGTAGGAAAGCTGATTGCGGCGAAGGACAAGTGTTTTACTTGTAGAAGACGAGTCATTGCAAAGGTTTTGACGACCTCTTGGGCGAAGGAAACTCATCGGAGAATTGTTTTGCATGGATTCCCCATCGAAGAACGCTTCCTCCGCGTGTTTAGCTGGTGCTTGAGTTTCGTGTGTCCTTGTGTTTCTCAGGTGGCGTTGTCTTACTCATTACCTGCTGAAGATGATGACTCATCTGACAATGTGACGGTGTATGAGTCGCTGAGAGGGGGAGTGGCTCACCTGTCTCCAGGTGTTGGTTTCATGCAAGGTTTCCTCTTCGAAGGCTTTCTAACCTGTTTCGTGGCAATGGCCGTTCTGATGACGTCAGTCGACATGGCGCCGTTTCCACAGCAACCGACTTCTGCACTTGCCGTTGGCATGGCAACCCTGGCGGCCACTGCTGTTGCGTAAGCGCTTGCATCTCATCGGCAGACATGACGGGCGACGACGGTGGAGGGGGAGGCAGTGGGAGGGGCATGATGAGTGACGCTCAACGTGAATAAATTGTCACTGCGGTGACATCGAGCGAAACAACCTTTCGACATGTCAGTGTCAACGTTACAACACTCGAATCAGTCACGTGGTCACCATAATGAAATACAGTCGGACGCAAAACAAGGCAAAAGTCAACAGCGCTGTATAAAGAGATAAAGAGCAATGCATATATCTGCTCTTTTTACGCTACAACTGCAATATAAATGCTGTGAGAGAGAGAGAGAGAGAGAGAGAGAGAGAGAGAGAGAGAGATGATACTGGATTTTTTTGAACAACTGCATATTACAGCAAATAAAGCAATTGATCTTTTTTCCGTTTCTTTATTTCATTGTACGAAATTTCCATTTAGAAATTCATTCGAATGTATTCGATTTTACTGTATGTCCCGCTGTATGTCGCACTGTATGTCGCACTGTATGTCGCACTGTATGTCGCACTGTATGTCGCACTGTATGTCGCACTGTATGTCGCACTGTATGTCCCACGAAATGATGTTTGATCGTCTTGAATTGCGGCAGAAAGTGATACACTTTCTTCTTCTTCTTGCCGCTAGAGGCGTCTCATTTGCCGTCGAGAGAGGCTGATGATATTGTTGGTCGTCTGATGTCTCTTCAGCAGCGCCTTCACAGGCGGCGTCTTGAATCCCGCCCGGAGCATCGGCCCAGCCGTTGTGGCCTTAGATCTCGAGACGACCGACTTCGGAGATCAATCGATCTTCTTCTGCGCTCCGTTCATCGGGGCATCGATTGCAGCAGGCATCTACAGGTCAACACAAACAGACACAGACAGACAGACAGACAGACAGACAGATTCACTGACTGATTTGTATCAGAGGCGGTTAGTTTTCGATGTGTGTTTTCCTGTTTTATTGGAGTTTTTCATTGGAACATTTGTTTGTCCTTCAGTGGAGTATTGAGGTCGATTTTGCGTTCTCTTGAAGTGAGTGATGATGATGATGATGATGATGATGATGATGATGATGATGATGATGATGATGATGATGATGGCGATGATGATGATGTTGTTGTTTTTAGGGGATTTTTTGCTTCTGCTGAGCGTCGTTTGCTGTTTGTGTCGTCATAAGAGTCGAAGCCACAGAAGACAGGCACTCACTCTCATTGATTAAACGGCTCACAGCACCGATGCCAATGCACGGACGAACACCAGAGAACGAGGAGGAGGAGGAGGAGGAGGAGGAGGAGGAGGAAGAGCGGGACATGTCGGGTGGGGAGGAGAATTTTGAGCGATGGAAGAGATTGGAATGGTCGAGATGAGCTTCATAATGACGGCGTAGGTTTGTCTTTCAAAGGCAGATATCAGACGCTGTCTTCAATGGAGCGGATCCTGTTTCCATGCCTGGAGCGTCACGTGATCATGAGGGTGGCGTCGAAAGACGAAGCGCTCTTTCAGATCGAAATGTCTGTGTTTTGATCAGAGACAGTCGCTGGTTAGCAACTGACGTCATGAACAGCGCACCAGAGCAGCACAAGAGAGCGTTCTTCAAACAGGTCATTCCAGTGATCTAGGCGTGACGCTGTCATTCATTTTAATTCAACAAACTTAAGCAAACGCTTCCCTTAGAGACGTGAGTGGCTGCAAATGCAATCATTTAAAAAGCAATTATTATTCTTATTATGCGACTTATTAACAAGTGAAGCGAATAGGGACACGGGGAGACTTCGTTAGCATTGTTATCTTGTTTCGCTAAATGGAGTCAAACTTAGTGATTAGCTAAATAACTGTTACTTAAGAAACACAGGCGCATGGATACGCTTAGCCGGTGATTAATGAGTGCTAGTAACTGTACAGAAAACAGATGGCGCTGCACTGGATATCTTCGGTTACTCCGTTTCGAAGTAGCATGCATCTTCTCCCGCGTTTATCGTATTTCATAAAATAAGACACTCTTCGCTTAAAGAATTTAGCATTTTTACGGAATAAAGTGAAACAGTTTGGATCTAAATGCAGTCGGGTACTTCGCCGTTTTAGTCAAAAAAGATGAATTTCTTTCGTATTTAGATTAATCTTTAATCAATCATTTTGAAAAAATATGTCAGCTTTTGATTTGGTGTCTGATTGAATTAGGAGTAAGTTTTGATGAAGGCAAATACTTTTCAGCGGAACACTCGAGCCCTTCATTCTGAAAAGTCATCCACAAAGTTTACATTTTAAAAAGTTATAACAAGGATTTTTTGTCTGGGTTTCAGTAATCAAATCCAGTGGCGTACCTAGAACATGGCAGGTAGGGAGGTGCCCTGCTTGGGTGCCATTTGAAGGGGCGCAAAAACCTGTGTTCTTGCTATCTACTAAGAAATCAAGAAAACTGACTTTGAGCACTTGATCATAGACCAGTTCGCATTAGTAAAAGCAAGAAAAGCGTATATGTAGTTTTGATCTTCTGTCACACAAAATGCCAAGATTTGTTAATTAAAGATCTGTTAACCTCTGTTAAGTTAATTTTCAGATCCCCTGCCATGGGCGCCAAATGTCCTAGATACGCCCCTGCTTAGATCAACTTTATTCAACCATCCCAAGTCATGATATAGAATAATCTATTAAATCATCTCATTCAAATCCCTTGCAAATTAATCGGTTAAATCAGAAAAACGAATATAAAAGTGATTGGTATATCATAGGATAATAAATAGATTTAGATAATATGCACTGTGTCTGTATAAAACGGGATCCCTTGTGATAGTTATGAAAAACGCATGTTCATCAAATGTCCTAGAAACGCCCCTGCTTAGCCCAAATCCTATAATCAACTGGGTTTAAGTCGGGACTATTTGGTGGCCATTTGATTATGAGGTATGAAATCATGAGTTTCCTTTTCAGCAGTTCAACAGTTTCACGAGCTCGGTGAGCAGATGTGCCATCTTGCTGAGATGTGTAATAATTTGAATGTTGCCAAATATCAGATCATTTATTAGTTAAGTAATGACAGTAAGTATGCCAGGACTAAAATGAATTTCAAATTTTCAAAATTGCTGAATATTTATTAGTGATTTTTATCATTATCACAAGAGATCTCGTTTTATCAGAACTATTATCAGTGGCGGCTCCACAGGCGGGCCGGGGCCGTGCCCCTATTGAGTGCCTGCCCCCAGTAGCCTCTGTTGGTACCCTATACTTAATACTACATACCTAACAACTAATGGTTGGTCCCCATGATTAGATGTTGCCACCCCAACGGCCCCCACATGCCAAATCCTGGAGCTGCCACTGAATATGATTGAATTCAAATAGATCCGCTGAGATCGTTTATGACATGAACAAAAAAATTGAACTTTCGATTAGAGTAGAAACTGTTCAGCCTACCAAAGAAAAACGGATATTATGGCTATCACTAAGGGTTATCCTATCTCTACATTAATAATGTACTAATGTAATACTTAGACGACGACAGAAATAATACAAATAATTGTCAATTTGCAGTCAACAACAAATAAATTTAACAGTAAAGATTAATATGCTGCGATATCAAACGCTGTTAAGATTGTAATAGATATTTTTGATTTCATTCCTGGCACATGGACCAAGACTCTAGAATTTAGTAAACATTTTAGAGTTATATATTATGTGAGTATATATGATACATATACATGAGTATATATATACGCACATTTTATATATTTATATATATATATATATATATATATATAACTGTGATGTCATCTTCTCTAACACATTCTTAATAGTATTTGCTGCTAACTTAATCAGATCATTGCTTTAAATAAGTGAGTTTCCTTTCTGCATAAGCGATCCTTAGCGTCTGCAGAAGCTGAGTGTGTTCTCCAGGTATAGATTCAAGTATTTACAAATCGATTCTGAGCGTGGAGCAGGTGCTCTATTTGGGGGGAGGGTGTAGGCCGTTGATCCAGGTAATGTTGTTAAATGGAAATGTCGTCTGCGTATTTAGTTCCGGTATCTTTCGGTTTATTTCTTCCTTGATTCGATTCCTTTTCGTTGACTATTGAAACGCCATTCTGTTGACAAGACGTTTCAAAGTATGTCTTCAACAACTGTCATCGGTAAGTTAGTAAAAACGTCGAGGATAAATTTGAACTTAAATTATTCCGTTTGTAAAAGTTGTAGAAGTTTCTATCTTCACAATGGACTTCATTTACTTGATAGGGGCTGTCCATTAATTACGTTAACAATTTAGGGGGGGTTTGAAAAAGTTTGACATTTGTTGACAGGGGGAGGGAGGGTCAAGAGAAGTTGACGTCAACAATTTCACTTTTTACAAATAATCAAAAAATTGAAAATTTCATGGAATACTACTTATTACTGTGGAAAAAAGCATGACAAAAAGGTCATCACCACCACATTTTGACACTCGATGAGCAAAACAGGGAAAATTGGTAAAAATGGTCATCACCACAAAAATAATAACCTTGTTATTGGGACCTGTCGTTGATCTTGGGGGAGGTTCAAAAGTTTTTGACGTAATTATAGGGGTAACTGAAAGTTGACAGTTGTTGACAAGGTGGGAGCGGGTAAAAAATTGGCCAAAAATTGTTGATATAATTAATGGACAGCACCATAGTTGAAAAAAGAAAAATACTAGCCTTTGAAAGAAAATGTTATAGGAAAATACTACGAATCGGATGGGTCGAAAAAATCACAAATGAAGAACTATACAGGAGAATTCAGCCCAAACAAACTATGCTGGAAAGAGTAAAACAAAGGAAACTCCATCTTTTTGGACACATAAGCAGAATGAAAAAGGACAGAAAGATCAAAGCTCTAATGTTTGAAATAATGGATGGTGCCAATAAAAGAGGGAGACCACACAAGGAATGGTGTGATGATATTGAAGAATGGTGTAGAAGCAGTTTACAGGATCTTAGCCACAGAACAACAGACAGGAAAGAATGGCAGAAAACTTAGATGGGACACCAACGGGCGATGGGCCGGTTAATGATGATGATGATGATGATGATGATGATGATGATGATGATTATCGATTGATTGATGTCTAATGACGATGATTTGATGATGATGATGTCATAGTTGTTATCGATTAGATTGAGTTCTAAGACGTTTAATAAGTCAATTTGGACTGACGTTGATATTAAAATATCTGACGTTTAGACTTGCGTCGCGTACTTCAATGGCTTGTTACCTGTGAATTTCCCGGTTGAGGTGAATTGGAGTCTTGGCTTCTGCTGAGACTTTGTAGTTTGCGAAACTTTGGAACGTAATTCGATGGCGCCGGACCGCTCCAGGTTTCTCTGAAACAGTGAATCATCTCAATTGGATGAAGATGAGAACCATCCGCTGACACTGACTACATATCGACCCATGCGTTGCATACGACATCCGCCCTATAGGTCTATCTATCTATTGGAATCGCTGACAACAGCGTAGACGTTATGTTAATTTCATTTGAAGCAAATGTTGTCCTCGCAAAAGAGAAAAATGATTGTTCTTGGAGATGATCGCTACTCTGGGATTCTACTATTTTCTCATCAGATGCAAAGTTCGATGTTCTTTGTTCTTTGCAGAAGCTGCAGAATTTATTGAATGTTGTCTGGAAACTGTAATTCATCCTCAACAACAACAGCAACAACAACAACAACAACAACAGCGCGTGAATTAGTCGCTGCCAAACTCCAGTGTTGTCTGGTTGTTGCATTTAGGTGCCGCCCCATAGTGTCGTTTGATTCTGTTCTTACCTGGAAGTCGTCCAGGTCTTGCCGAGCGATCTCCAGAGGAGCAGGTGGTCTTGACTGAGGTTGTTCTCGAGGAACTGGCAGGTGTCGGCTGTCAGCAGAGGCGCCAAAATGTTCTCGACGAACTTCGGGTGTCCGCTGTCATCGCGACAGACGCTAACGACCAAAGTCAGCGGAGAGAAGAGAGACTGAACCAACTCAGAGGCGCTCGGGTTGTAAAGGAAGCTCCGAAGCTCCACCTGTATATAGACAACATTTTAGATGACAACTGATGACAAAGGGAGATGGCAGACAGAACACACACCCTGTCCCCCTGTGTCCAGGTCTTATGTCGAAGGACTGTCAAGAACCAACATGACGTACCGTGGTTTAGAAGCAAATGCAACGTTTATTAATTATCTTTCGATTCATTATTCATGAATATGCATTCCGACAACAATATTACGCTTTTCATCTTTAGCAGCTGACGCATTTTCTTTTACTCAGATAAATTGAAATACAGATTAATTATAGGAAGGTGAATCCTCTCTTCTGCATTTAACGCTAATCGTTGGTGAGGAGATGAGAATTGGAAGAGATTCAAGAGAACCGATTCAACGGAAATTCTTCTAATGATTTTATTTGCGTCAACAGAATCAAGCCAATATTTTTGTCGACTCACAATTAAGTTCAACGCCAGCTTAAACTTCTGCAAAGCGTCGACGAAATCTCGTTTCGAAGGATGCATCACGTCACCTCAAGTAGAAAAGGACATTTTGTCATCTTATTATCGCTATTAACTTATTATTATCAATATCCAATATCTTCACATTTACTTCTTGATTTAGCTCTAGAAGTTAATAAATGAGATAAATTTCAGAAGCCTATTTCGTCAATTATTCGTCTGATTGTGACCGTTGAAGATATTTGGAAACTCAGTGACTCTTTACCACTCGATAGTAATAGAACAAGAGAATAGGAATATGGATATTTAGACTTTTTAGAGCACAGATGAGCAGGGTGCGATTTGTGACCTGGAGCAGTGGGGGATATGTCGAGCTTGGGGGATGTAGTTGTTGGGGAAGTGTAGCAGTGGGGGGGTGTAGTGGTGGGGGGATGTAGCAGTAGGGGGAATGCAGTTGGGCAGTGGGGGAAATCCTCCCTTCCACCTGCA
Source organism: Metaphire vulgaris (assembly GCA_018105865.1). NCBI lineage: Eukaryota > Metazoa > Annelida > Clitellata > Crassiclitellata > Megascolecidae > Metaphire > Metaphire vulgaris. Next base: position 251,539 of record CM030860.1, on the reverse strand, counting down.
AATCGCGCTCTGCAGGTGAGAAACGTTGACAGTCGAGGATGTGATGAATGGTTTAATGCTGAGTTAAGATGATTGCTGTGTACGTATTGACAGTGTGTGAGTGCGTGTGTGTGTGTGTGTGTGTGTGTGTGTGTGTGTGTGTGTGTGTGTGTGTGTGAGTGCGTGTGTGTGTGAGTGCGTGTGTGTGACCTACTGTTACCTGTTTCTTTTTTGTCTTTGAAAGTTTTCGCTGATTTCTGAATTTCTGCGACGAATCTTTCGATGTCGTCGAAACAACAGTTGAGCAAAGTCTTAGAGTGTAAATAGAAAGTCGATTTCAGAATAGAAACACGTTTAAATGACTAATCATTGATTATTGCAGTGAAATTTAAACAACAAACAAGCAAAGAAATCGCTAACAATGGCAACGAATACTCAATGTCCTCAAAGCACGGGCTACAATTTGCTTGGAACTTCTCTAATCAAAAGTTACTATCAGTGTTGTAAAGTATTTAAATACTTTAGTATTTCTATTTAAAATCAGAAAGTATTGAAATACCCATCCAAAATCAAGTATTTAAATAGTATTTAAATACTATACAGTATTTGGATGTATTTAAGAAATGTAAATACTTTTGATTTATTGCAATTTTCACGTGCACAACTTTCTATTATTTCGTCAGTCGTTTCTACATTTTCTTTACTGATGGTTTTAGACAGTTGAACATTAAGTAGGCCTACATTGACATGGTTAGAAATAATTTTAACTAACATTTCTTTACACAAAAATACGGTTGTGGCGAATCATGTGTCAAATACATTATCAAATATTTAAAAAAGTATTTAAAACTTATTTGCCAGTATTTAAATACTTACCTCGGTATTTGGGTATTTAAATACTATTTAAATACTACCTGAGAACCAAGTATTTACGAAAGTATTTCAATACTTCAGTGAAGTATTTATTACAACACTGGTTACTATTAATACTATGCATTGAAATTCTGTTTATATGTCGACTGTTATACGAGTGTAACGTCCCACTGGTGTGTGTGTGTGTGTGTGTGTGTGTGATCTTGTCCCCAGTTGGACTCTGGCAGGGCGCAAATCCTATGAAACGTTTGTTCGGATGAGATTCAGTTGAACTTACCACTCGGTTGGTGGCAGAGGACCCGGCCAATTGGTTTCCTCCGGTTCCTGAAAATGTATTGTTGCAAAATTATTCTTAACGAACTCTTGATTAAAGTAACGCGCCGCCCCTAGATTACTATTCTCTGCCTTTGCAGTAGGAAATCGTGCACTGCAAATGATGCTGTAAAAGTGTAGTTAAGTTACTCTTAACTAGCTATTGGAAGTCTCACCGAATTCCATAATTCTGCTTTTGTAAGTCAGCAATTGTTCTAAGCATTGATCTGTCTTTTCGTTAACACTATTCTCTTTGTAGATTCTCTTGCTATGGTCGGTGCCAAGTTGGCTGAGAGCTGTGGAGCTAAGCATAGGCTACTATGCAAGAACTTATAGGCCTAATTCTGCTATGAGATAAAGTCAAGTAGCTGAGATTGTGCTAAACGCTAATAGCAGGCAGTTATCTCCTTAGGAGGTCGTAAATTATCCAATTAATCGAAATTATTACGCGACTAACTAGGATGTTCGCAAGTAGCTTACGCCTCGCCGCATTAGTGGTCCTGGCCTTTGGTCTTCGTTATTCTCTAGCTATGTGGCGGCCTTGCTTATAACGTCGATGTCGTGATTGTCACGTGATATTTGCATAGCCAAGTAGTTCAATATTTTCATCAGATGAATGTTCCGCCATAGGGTGGCTTTTAACGGTGTACGTATTAAACAAGATTATAGATAAGAGCCAACAAAGGCACGACACTTAGATACTGGACCATTTCATCCTTATTAAAACCCTCGACCACTCCTATTGCAGTTGTCTCAATTTTCACCTCAACTTCAGCCTTGAGCTTTCATTAATCATAAGACCTTGACCTCGATTTGAACGGCAACATTGTGTGATCGTCCTGTCCTATCTGTTGCCCATCCTATCCTCTTTTCTTACCGGTTGATTCGTCCTCTGAGTGGATTTGTGATTTCCGGTCAAACGTTTTTTTCGAAATCTGTGTTCCTTCGTCGATTCTTGGCTTTGGTCTAAAATAGGTCAATTTTGGTTCTCTTTTAAGATAATTTAGAAACTATAATGACAATAACAGTGCTAAGTCGTCTGCATAGATCTAAGTCTAGGTATATGAAACCTTTATACGTTTGTCTTTAGTCTGTAACTATTATCAGCACACAGGTAGTTTCACAATTTAGTCTAATTTAGCTTAAATTTACTATTCATTAGAACAGTTCAAAGAGACTAAAACAAGCCATTTCTGGATTTTTCTAACTGCTGGTTTTCTTTATCGATACTTGTTCGCTGTTGATTCGTGGGCTTCGTTCGTGACTCAATGAGTGTAGGACAGTCTCCCCTGGACAGTATCTCCTGCCCCCGACATTATCCCCCAGACTTTATTCTCCGGACATATATCCCCCCAGGCAAAGAAGTAATGATCAATGTAAATCAATATCATAGATTTTAATGAAAAGATTTTTAACATGGAAGTGTGGTTTTATGCTTAATCAATCATATTGATAAAAGTGGCAGATTAGTCTAGAATTATTCATTGAGTCAATGACTATGTCCTTCAGCTGTTCTAAGCCAGATGTTCCACAGTTTGGGAACCGCTGTTCTAAGCGACTGCTGCGAATACTCGTGTAAATACCTTGGAAATTTTCCCGCACAGGCAGCTTTGATGTCTTCAACGACGTCCTCCGACTGTCGACAAATAAATGTACGGATGATTGAAATCACGAACAGCGAGAGACGATTGCGTAATTAGCACACGAGTCTTACAGCGGCATGAGCTTTGTTCGTAAGATCATGAATGGTTAAGCTCAGGAGATCTGCAACTGCTTAAGAGGCGCTTACGACAATATTTAATTAATATGAAACGCAATGTAAATACGAAGATAATTATAATAGACAAAGTATACTCATTTACAGCTTAAACTTCTGACAGTCTTTATACGTTTTGTTTTTAGTCGTGCCCAGACCAACATCACTGCTGAAGCTAACATCTGCATTTAGATCGATGTCTAAACAGACGAAGCGGTTAAGTGAACTGAATGTCGATGACTGACCTTGCTTCCGACGCACTGGAATATGTTCATGATGGCCGGTTGTCTCGTCCATGTTTCCTTGTCAACTACGAACATGACGAGGTTGTTGAAGACGTTTGGGACGTTACTGTCCGAGTGGCTGATCGGATTTCTGATCTGACTGATGGGGAAGCAGTCCAGTTCCACGCCTCCCGTCTTCTCGGACACGGCCAGCTCCTTCTGGTCGATGCTCATCAGGACTCGTCTCGTCCAGATGCCCGAAGTCGCTTCCATCTGACGGAGCTTCCGGATTCCGTCGGCGAGACTCGTCACTCCGCCGCGAGTTCCGACGTCGAAGGTGACGAGGTGATCCATCTCGTAGAGTGCCGGTTGGGTGTCGCTGCTGTGCAGGTGCATGTCGAGGTCTGCATTCGGAACAAAACCAGAATGACGGATTAGACCCAACTGCTGCTTCTATAGTGCAACGCATGTCATCGCTTAAAACGAATAAATTTCAACCGAGAAATTAATTTGAGATCTAGGTTCTCTGTCGTCAGAATTAGTACTCACCATGTTTGCCGAAGTTGGCGCGAGACAATCTGTCGTAAACAATAAACAGCAATGTTACAGATATCATGGCCCCATGGAGAGGTCTTAAAACGAGATTTCGTTAGTTCTAATCTAAAAGTAATTTCCGTTTTGGAGAACGGACAAAATTACGATAAAGCAAACTTCTGCCATTAAAGTTTTACATTGGATTGGTCGGGGGATTGTGATTAGGTCGACCCATTATGGAAGTCTACAGCAGACCCCCCCGCCGAGATAGGGAGAGGTGGGGCAAATTCTCAGGGGCCCGGCGATCTGTAGGGGACCCGGGCGGGTCCACAGTTAGTGTTAGGTTAGGGCTGAAGACGCCTCTTAGTGTTTGTGGCGCCCGTCAACAAGGAGGCACAAGACAGGCTCCTGAAATGACTGAGAATCAAAAAAGGTCGTCACTAGTTTAGGGGCATCGCGACTGCTTTGCCCCCAGGGGCCCCCGAAATTTCTCTCGACGGCCCTGGTCTACTGTTTTAGTTTTTAGCTGCACTATCCACTCATAGGCGGTGGACGATTTTAGAATGGAGTTTTGCAAACCACTACTGCTTTTCTTTTTGGAAAAACACTTCGTTAAGTGAAAAGACTCAAAGGCCTAAAATTCACTTGAAAATCCATTGATTCGGAAAATGGATTTGAACTGTTGCGATTTTGAACAAATGGCAGAAGTGTTTCTAAAGCGTTTGGATTAAATTCATTCTGAATAATAATAATTTCGAATTCATTTATGTTAGTTTGTTGTCTTAGAATAGCCACAGAATGATCTTTTGATTGCTATAGTTTATTGTCGATTATTATTGTTGACGTCTAAATCACGTCAACAATGATAATCAAACCGGAGATTTGAACGGTGATAGTGAAAGTGAACCTGTCGATGAATTGTGGGTCTCGATGTTGATTGCCGATGGCTGCTTGATCGTCGGGAAATCGGCGACCGTAATAGGCAGAAGGCGAATGCGTCAGAGCATCGCTTCTTCTGTTCGGACGACCGTATTCCGTCTCCATGCTTTGCCTTCTCAGCAGATTCAGATCTGAGCTATTTCTGCCGACAGAGTAGAGTCCTTTTCATGAGACAAGAGCAGAAATTCACCGCAGCCCCTTACTTTTAAGCTAATCGAATACGACGACGCAAGTCCTCGGAATGACGCAGGAATTACTGTAACTGAGAACCAATACCAACCGATTCAGTCAGGTAATCGCGTGAAATGTGAGCAGGACACCGAGACCAAATGCGTTATAATATTTACCTTTACGATGAGAAATATTTGTTCAGCCGGGCGTGTTCTCCTAAGCAGGCATTTACGATTTTCAAGCACACTGGAGGAGCTCGGTGGGTGAGAGGAGCGACGTCGGGTCTTCATTTGGACGAAAGCTGGAGTGGCAATTAACGACGACATGGTCGTAAAACATCGCTGCGAAGGGCGTTTGCCTGTGAGGATCTAAGTAGTGCTACGTGCATTAGGCCGACATTCGATTAGTAAGCTGCAATGAACCACTCACTGTCTCTGACTCTTTAAATATCGGCTAAAAAGTGAATTCACTTTTACGCACACACAGGAGCGTAGCGGCCTACGCTGTCAAACGCTTGCTCTATATCAACGTTTAATATATGCTGTGTGTGTGTGTGCGAGAGAGAGAGAGAGAGAGAGAGAGAGAGAGAGAGAGATTCAGAAGAGCACAGTAAAACAGCAGTCAACTTCATTGTTAACTCACAAAGTTGCATTTTGAGTTTCATTCAACATAAATTGTGCGTCCGGTCAAATAGTTAATGTTGTCGTTTGCCGGTTTTAAGATCGAATATTTTTGATTTCCGACATTCCTGTCTGTTTGAAGTCATCCTCGACACCTACATTTGAATGCTATGTCAAGCACTGATTTACGACCAAGAGAGACACACCTGAATGTGTCACTGAATTGTAATGCTAAGTATCATAAAGGATCCTATATCGCAGACATAGATAGCATTGATACTCGTTTCAAATGACTGGAATATTTACAAAAGGTTCTATTATGCATAGGCAAACCACTCTACTGTGACTGTCATTAATTGTGGATTATTTCTTAGCGTCGACTCTTTCCCTCTCCACATTTCCTCCCATCAAAGAATTTTTTGGCAAAAGCCCTCGTTCAGCCAATACCGGAACTATTTAGGGGTAATCCATGTGCGTTTTTAATTCTTGCAAACGCTTTCCTATCCTGACTTGTAGGCCTATGTATCGCACGTTTATTGAACAAAGATTTTTACCATCGACTTCGCCTTTTGAGGTCGTCGACTGATGCTCCGTACAATGTCGAAATCCTTTCATCGATTACTGATCGATTCTCTGACGTCAACGTCTTGAGTCGAACTTTGTCAGGTCAACAAACTATCGCATGGGAGGCATCCTTCTCTCCCCCTCCCCTCCTCTCTCTCTCTTTCTCTCTCTCTCTCTCTCTTTCTCTATCGGTTAAGTTCGAATGGATGTTTCTGTTTTCTTATTTGAATCTATCGCTTCCATCGACCATCATAGATTTCTTCAGAAGCAGGTTTAGTCGCTTCACAATCGCAGCCGCTGTTCCCTGCGCTGTCTGTTGTTACTATTAATAGCCTACCGCATGAGATTAATCTGGTGAAATACTCGGACTGTGTACTTAGAACGATCGATGTCTGCCGTCTTGAGTAGTTGAGTATAGGCCTACGTTGTATCTAGATACGAAGCCTAACAGACGCAGACAATGTGACGCGCTAAATTCAGAGTGAACGTGGCACTGGTTTTAGTTCAACGACATCCAAATGATAGGTCCTGCTCTCTCTTGATATATTCTAAACGATTGATATGACAACATTTCTTTCTAAGGCTATTTCTATTGTATCTCTTACTAATTGTATTCTATCTCTGTATTTTCGCAGATATTCTCTCACAAAATCACAATAAATATTTAACCTAAGTTAGTTAAAATAAGGTTTTTTTCTCTCATGGTTTAGACTTGGTTATAACTTATAAGTTGCTATCAGATTTAAAATATTCAATAATTGCGAGTGACGTATTTAGATAATTATAGGCATGTCTAGTTTGACTCAAATGTTTGCTTTAAATATGCTTCAACATAGACAAACACAAAATAAGAAATTAGAAGTTTAATGATAACTATGCAAACCAAAGAATAAAATTTTCAGCAAAACGTTAGAAGCAAATTCATTTAAATCACAAGATCAAATGTCAAATGATGTAAGAAATTAATGCCTATAACAAATTTGAAACGTTTTCGTATAAAATTTTGAAACAAGTCTCTTCAGCGTTTTGTAAATGTCAAGTTAAGGTTCCTTAGAATCACACTTATCTAAGCGTTTGAATGCAGATACTTTTGCTTGAGCTTTCTACTAAAAGTCCTTTAGAAGCATGTGGAAGAGTGTCACGTGTTACTCTCTGTTGACGTTTCTTTCGTCGTCGAGGTGTTGGCCTTGGTCGTCTGTTCCGTTGACTGCTCTGAGCAGCACCGGACTGCTTATGCGACGGCGGAGGCAACTCTGAGAAAGACATCGCAGCACATGAGAAATACTGATTGTCCACGTTTACTTTAGACAAGTTTCATATCTAGTAATTAAATTGAAAACCCTAAAAAAATTAGGAAAAGCATAAACTACGAAGCAGTAATTATTTGCATCTCGATAGATTAATGTTTTTATTTGAGTTGGGACTGTGTTTATTAGGTTTCGCTGCTCATCATAAATGGGACCTTTGACTGCCGGTCAACCTCACAGGTATTTCCTTCCATCTGGGCTTCAGCTACGGATGCTGTTCCTACTCAGACATCACTTCCATCAAACACAGATCCTCCTGAAGAAGCTGAAGCTGTGTAATCGACAGCATCCTCCGACGTTGCCATAGAGAAGTGTTTCGCAATCAGATTGAATGCAAAGGTTTACAGACACTTGGATAAACTGCATTACGTCACCCATTAACGTCTCGACAAAGCCATATTCAAGGCTCAATACTCAACTAACGGACTGTTTCGAGTCAACATTCGACACGGCTGCGCTTATAATTATTCTATTTTAAAACAGTAACACGCACAACCACTGCAGAAAGATTCTTAATGATTAAGGGATTTACCTGTTTCGCAGTGTTTGCCCGTGAATCCGTGAATGCACGTGCATTTGTACCCGGCGAGTTCATTTTCGCAGACTCCGTTCAAACAAGGGTTAGACGCGCAGTTGTCTTCCGCTGGAAAAACAGAAAAGAAAACACTGTTCATAGGAAGAATAGGAAACATCTCAGATCTCATTTTCCATGCGAATGTTGACTGCCTTCGTGGTTCTACGACCAAACGAAGACATAATCAGGGGCGTAGCCAGGAATTTGATTTGGGAGGGTATAAATATTTTGGGTGGGTATAAATCTTAACTATATTATTATTATTATTATTATTAAACGATAATTTATATAGCGCTATCTGCCTGGCGAAGGCCATAGTCAAAAGTGCTCTATAAAGACATCTGATATGAGATTTTAAATCCCTTTAAACTATAAACCACATAAACCATATAAACCACATATAACCACATGTAAATCACATAAAAACTTTAATGTAGACTGATTTGGGGTGGGGTATATATACCGATATACCTCCCCCTTCCGTCGCTACGCCCTAATTGGACATAATATTTGAGAACTCTGCTATATCAAATGTGCAGCCAATGATTTCCACTTGACTTACGGCAGTCACAATGTGTTCCGGTCCATCCGCTGTCACAGGTGCAGTCGTAACCATTGACGTCATCGTCACACGTTCCGTGTTGACAAGGATTCGACGCACACTCGTCAATGTCTGCAAGAAATGCGGCAATTATACATCAGAACCTCTAAACTGCGCTGCACTGCCGCCTTCGTTTGAATTAGACAACAATGCTAATGACAGGTTTGAATGGGATTTTCTATTTTTAAAAACTCTGCACAGAGTAAATATTATATAGAGCAGCCAGTTTCATTTCAACAGATGAACATCAAGTGTTAATTGGATAGAAGAGAGGAGCGAAGAAGGATTGTCATAATTTGGCAGATTTTGTAGTTGAACTTTCTCACTCGAATCATCCGTTTGCATTTTCCCTTTAATAAAGGCTAAGGTGTTGTGTCGATGGCAGTTTCTTACCTGTCTGACAAAACCTTCCGGTGTATCCCTCCTCACAGAGGCATATGAAGCCATGGTGAATATCGTGACAGGTTCCATGAGCACACGGATTCGAAGCGCATTCGTCAACGTCTGCAATTGAGGAGTCAGACAATAGCAACTGCACGACAATAAACAGGTGTAGACAGCTTAACATCAGTTTTCTTCTACAAAGCACATAGGTATTCTGTAGGCCTACACTGACAGCAAGGCGTACGTTCTATTAATTATATCAATGAATTGCATTAACTGGATATCTTACAGTTGAATCTTTATATTTTTATCTGTCAAATATTATTCGCGTATTTCTGTAACTCTGTCATGCCATTGACGGTGTCAGATTCATATAGGTTGATGTTACGATTACTTTAGTAGTAGTGCTTTAGATAGTGAGTGGCTGTTTGAATAGTAGGACTTTGCCAGTTGCGTTTCAAGAGGTGCTAAGCACTTTGAATTAGTAAGAATATACGACTGCACTTACTGGACTCGCAATGTTCTCCCGTGTAACCGGGTTCACAGGTACATACGTATCCATCGATCCTGTCATCACACGATCCATGGAAACACGGATCAGAGGCGCACTCGTCGATGTCTGAAACAGATGGCATTCGTCGTCTTAGGAAATGCACGGTTCAAACGTTATAGAAGCTTTCATCCAGATTTAATCACTGGTCTGAGATCCTTCCATTCAATAGAGAGCTAATGTCTCGTATTTTGCATTATTATTTGAACATCTCTATTCTTATAGTTTTATGGTTTTACTTTTGTTCGTTTGACTATTCTTTTATGTTCCTTTGAATGTTGCTGCAGAAATTCCAAACCAAGACAAATAAATTCTGTATATAAATTCGAGAATTGTGACCGCCTTCGCTTAGCGCATGCCTATTTTATTTTTTTAATAGTATGTCTTACTTAGCATATTTCACTGTATTTATGTAATGGAAGTTTCTATGTTATACTTCAGCATCATGACAGAGTTTATTTAGAGCGTGGTGCATGGCGTTCATGCCTGTTTCGCAGTCGATTCCGGTGAATCCGTCCTGACAGACGCATTCGTATGAGTTGACTCGGTCGATGCAGATTCCGTGGATGCACGGTCCAGACACGCATTCGTCAATATCTAAACGAAGAGACAACAGCACGATCAACCACTGTACGTCGTACACTCTGCGCTCACGAAGCAGCGGAAATCGGCGCATTTCTAAATAATAATAATAATAATAATCGTTTTCTCAGATTTTAAACCAATCAGTAGAGAACTACAGTCTACTACTCTCCTTTGAAATCAAAAAGTTCATCATAAGTAAGTATAGCTTCGATGCTAAAGTTGAACACTGACCGGTTTCACAGTTGATTCCGGTGAATCCTGGCTGACAGATGCATTCGTATCCATTTGGTTTGTCTTTGCATTCTCCGTGAATACATGGCAGCGATTGGCATTCATCGATATCTGACCACAGCAGAATGTTATACTTAATAAGAAGTCAAGATAGAAAAATTCATTTATCTCAGATTCATTTTTACATGTTAAGATTGTAACTTAATCTTAATCATATATTTTATGCATCCAAAATCATTAATCGCTCTATTTAGCAGGCAACAGAAAGTCTCACTTTGCACCGTTACACAAGCCTAGTGGCAGGACATGCAAATAAAAACATGAATTAGCTCTCCCTCTCTTTCTCTCTCTCTCTCTCACACTCACTCTCACTCAGTGGCGGCTCCACCGGGAGCCACCTGGCCCTCCCACAGTTGGGACCCTATCTCTCTCATTTGGCCCCCATGATTCAACCTGCCAAATTTGCTCTCACTCTCTCACACACACTCTCTCTCTCATTTGGCAGATTCAACCCGTTTGCAATCCTCTTCGTTTCAACTCTCGCCCAGTTTCTCTCAATTACCCAGTATTCAACAGAAGCTGTTGAACTAGAGATCAGAAATATTTCAAATTTCTACACTATTTGCCTCAAAATATCAATTCGTCTGCATAGAGATTTCTTGATATCTCCAGTGAAAGTGGTTACCTATGTCACAGAGGATGCCAGTCCATCCGGGTTTGCAGAAACATTCAAATCGGTTTTCGTGATCCTGACACGTTCCGTAATGACAAGGATTCGACTCGCATTCGTCAACATCTATACAAATCAGAATGAACATACACAGGTGAGAGTCATAATATTATACGGAAGACAGACCAGAACTACTGTTCGGGGTTTCTGTCATTAGATAGAAAGCACGAACGTATTGGTCCACTCCCGCAACAGCTGAAGGCGTCGACGGGGACAGACCTGTCTCGCAGTTGGGTCCCGTGTACCCTGGTGGACATCGGCAGATGTAGCCGTTGATTTGGTCTTCGCATTGTCCTCCGTGTGTGCAAGGATTCGACGCGCACTCATCGATGTCTGAAAACGACAACAAAAGTCATTCAAATGTTGCTATTATAAGTCTAACGAATGACAATTATTGAACAGGAAAACTCAAATATGAAGATATGTTAGTATTAGTAGATGACAAAAGTAACTTATTCTAAGGCTTTTAACTTTATATTTGCTTGATTTCATTTTGCTCGACATCAAATAGTTTCATCAAAGCATAGATGAAGACTGAATTCAAATTTGAAATTAATAATTTCTTTAAAATCGTGTTCAGGAACACAACAGTTTTATGTTTCGGCGTTGAATTTCCAATTGCACTATGAATAGAGTGAATGGGATTAAATCTGAAAAGGGCGGCGCTTCTTTAAAGCAATGTCTGCGAAATGAAAAGAACCTCACCTGTCTGGCAGATGTCTCCGGTGTATCCAGGACTGCAGATGCAGCTCCAGCCGTTGTGTCCATTGTTACAAGACCCGTGTTGGCAAGGATGCGACAGACACTCGTCAATATCTTAAAGGTAAAGTTTCAATGAAATAAGATTACAGGAAATGCTGTCTGTCATCATCGGCAATATTGTTGGTTGTATTGCTTGATAAAGCCGTGTCCGAAAAAGACCTAATTGCTTTGATAAATTTTATGTAATTTGCAGCTGTTATTCTTAGAGAGAGAGAGAGAGAGAGAGAGAGAGAGAGACTATTTGAATCGAAATAATTATAAGAAAGGTTCAGTTGAAGACATTAAGAGAGAGAAAGAGAGAGAGATAGAGATAGAGAGAGAGAGCAGTAAAAGCAGTTATACCCGAGCCACAGACGACACCGGTCCATCCAGGGGGACAGATGCAGGTGTAGCCGTTGATTTTGTCCTGGCAGATTCCGTGGACACATGGACCGGACGAACATTCATCGATATCTTCATAGACACAAGAACAACTTTCACTCGTCAATTTTTTAATGAAAATTGCCAACAAAATTAGCCGGCACTTTCCTGAAGACAGGAAACATCTTCTGTTATATTAACAGCTGCTTAGAGTTTTAAACTGCAGGATAGACTAAGAGATTTTAAAAAAACATTGTCAATTTCTCAGCAGATGACTTAAGTAGCATTTGATGCTTCCTAATTATGCAGTTGCAGAAAAAGAGAAAGAACAAGGGCAGTGGAGAAGAGGGAGAGACTGGAGACAATTTCCTGGGTTCCTTAAATGTTCATAAATGTTCCCTCGATGTTCTGAATTGAACTGCGCAGTAGAGAATCAGTTTGAGGTCATTAAGTACAGCAGCGCATTTTCCTTTCTAAATGTCTGACGCATTTGAGCAAACATATTTCATACTGATTACGTTGCATAAGCATGGATGCTGCTTATTGTGACACCTAATACACGTAATGGCTGCTACAAAAACCATTAGACCTATTAATTTTATAATCAGTAACATTTCTGCGCTGTTTTCATCCGAATGTTTTTACATTTGGACTAAGAAATGATGACGACGTATAGAAAAGTCGTTTCTATTTCAAACATTATTTGACAAATCCATCGACGGATTCACCGACGAAGGAGCCAAGGGCCACGATTTAAACATGCATTTCTCTGCATTGACATTTGACACACGCAGTTACGCAGAAAGGGACCCGGGAAAATGTCTTCATCCCCTCCCTGCTCTCCACTGTCCTAGACCTTAGCACAACAATGCTAAAGAATTGCTCGTCTATTTCTCTCACCTGTTTCGCAGTGAGTTCCCGTCCACCCAGGTGGACAGATGCAGGTGTAGCTGTTCATTCCATTGTGACAAGTGCCGTGAACACATGGACCCGACTCGCATTCGTCAACGTCTGCAACAAATAATAACGAAACAGGTGGTTGCAGTCGAACGAGACATGCGCCTATCTTCTTATTGTGTCGTCTGTTGATGTTTCGCGAGCGATTTCTTGTTATCGATGCGCGCCTAAGAGTTCTTCGAGCTTACCTGTTTCGCAGTGAGGTCCTGTCCATCCAGGTGGACAGACGCAGTGGTAGCCATTCAACTCGTCTCTGCATTCACCGTGGATGCATGGATTCGATTTGCATTCGTCGATGTCTGCCACAAAAAGTCACCGAATTCACTGAATGAATCGACGATTAGGTCTTCGTAGATGATAACAGGCAATCGTCTCTCGTCCTCTAATCAGTCTGTCTGTCTGTCTCTGTCTCTGCTGTCTGTCTGTCTTTCGCTGTATGTCTCTCTGTCTCTCTCTCTGTCTCTGTCTCTGAACGTACAATAGGCCTATAGATTGGAACGGACAACTCTTGCGTTCACCCGTAACACTACCTGTGAGCTCCGAGTTTCCATGTTTGAAATGTCGTCACTAGACTTATATTAATGTCAACGTTAAAACTAGAAAACCATTGAACGATCCGTCACTCTCTCAGGTCAGAGCAATTTCACTCAACATGACGGCGGCAAACAACCACCTGTTGATTCCGTTAAATTTCGAATCTGCAAAGATCAACGAGTCAAGGCGTCGTTGCTAAGCAACGAAGCAACTCGTTCGAACCCCTCCCCTCAACCTATGACAACTCTCGAATCTCTTTGGTTTTCCTCCATGATCGTTTGCCTTGTTATTTCCACCTGGAAAAGATTTCTCTAATAATGATTGACTTCACCTTTTACTACATCGATTGATATCTTCCGTGAGAAATACGAAATACTGGTGCTATAAAAGTACAATTTATTATTATTATTATTATTATTATTATTATTATTATTATCAGTTTAACCTTTGCGCACTCACCGTAGCTTAGTTATACTGTACTCTCAATAACACAGCCCTTCTGTTTTAAGCTGATTGTTTTATTATTTTATTAATTATTTTATCGAGTGAAATTAGAGTGATAGGTGCGATTATAGGTGTGATGACGTAGGTGTGTGTGCTGTGGACCTATCTCGCAGTGATGTCCGGTGTATCCAGGTGGACAGCGACATTCGTATCTCCCCGGATAGTTTTCGCATTGTCCGTGGACGCAAGGATCAGAGAGACACTCGTCGATCTCTGAAAAATTATTCAAACCATTCGACGTTCATCCTCTATACACCCAACTGACTGATGATGATGATGATGATGATGATGATGATGATGATGATGATGATGATGATGATGATGATGATGAGAAATGCAGGTCACAACAGATGGGTTTCTAAAGATTACGCCCTTGTTAAGCGCATATGCATTGCTAGGGGCAACTGGAGCAATTGGACTCACTGGTGGAAGTCCTTATAATAAAGTCCATCAATAATACTACAGTGCATGTTAAAACAACAACGTGCATACTACATAGGCCTACTACTAAAAGTGATACATAGTGTAGCCCAACCTCGCATCGAGAATGGCTAAAGAACAGAACAGAACAGAACATACTGCATAGGCTACTACTGTGCATTTTGCAAAGCACCTTGATATCAGCGTCACGTGACCATGCTGATTTGGCTAAAATCAGACGCTGTCTTGAATATTGCAGAATGAATGTCGATAATGTTTCTATTATTGACAGGTGAATTGTAGCATTTGAGACAGAACGAACCGTTCTCGCAGCGTTCTCCCGCCCATCCCAGTTCACAGCAGCATTCGTATCTGTTGTGCAGCTGACTGCAGTTGCCATGGACACAAGGATTCGACGCACATTCGACGACCACTGACGAAACAAACGGCACGTCATAAAATGACTCAGCAGTTTCAACGGTCAACGGACTCAATGCACTTAATGAGTAAAGACGAACGTCAAACTGTTTCTAAATTCCAGCGCTTCGTGAATTGGAACTCAATTCAGAGAAAAACGCCATTTAAATGACTTCTGCAAACGAGAAAAGTTTTCTTGTGATACATCGGGTCTTAAATTACGCTGTTTGTTTTATAATAATATCCCATCTGTTAAAGGTTAAACGGGTCAACTCGGCCTGTTCCGCGTGCACTGATATCAGCCACTGTCATTCAGTTTAGCAGTTGTGAGGTATATTTAGACGGTTGTGCTTATGCCTAATGACACAGCATAGCGGAGTATAGAGATATGTATCCATGGAGACGAGTGGCTTGTACCTTGATGACATTGGACGCCTGTGTATCCGGGATCACACATGCACTGGAAGCCATCGACCTTGGTCATGCATCGTCCGAAAGCACACGGATTGGAAAGACAGGCGTCGATGTCTGGAAAAAAGCAAGAAACAGTCTCAGTCGAAGCCACTTAGTTAGACAGCCACTGCATGTGGGCTCAGATATCTCCAAATTATATACGAACTCTTCTTCTTCTTAGACATGAAAAGGAAAACTAGTTTCTGTCAACTCCAGAAGCAGAGGGGCGATGATGATGATGATGATGGATGATGATGATGATGATGATGATGATGATGATGATGATGATGATGATGATGATGATGATGAACACGTCAGCGACAAGTGGTGAGTAAGGTATATCTGTTGTTGCTAACACTGGTCCTCCTGAACCAAACGGAACCCTGTAAAAGAACTCGCACCTCTGCACCAAATTTATGATTTCCATGACGATAACATTTGCAAATGAATTACGTTTGAGGCGAGTAATGTTGTTATTCTGCAATAGTTGGTTAAATCAGTCTTGCTTTTGATTGAACGACAACCTGACTCTTTCTGAAAGATTGGTTAACAAGAGAAACAGGTGGTCGTTGTCTTGCCTCGTTTTGCTGGTGCGTTCAATTGAGATTCGCAGGTCTTGGTGCTCTGGACCCAGGTTTCACCTGACGGGCACCTGCGTACGTAGCACTGGCCCCACTGGCTGCACTGGACGAACTTGGTGCTGTCGGCGTGAGTGAAGTAGAACTCGCCCTTCTGGGCGTTCTCCGCTGTGCACGGGTTGTTCTGAGTGCAGTCGTAATGCTCCGTCGACGACCCACTGTCCAGCTCTACGCACCAAACACAAGACGACACAATCGCTCTTCAGTCGCCTCCTCCTCTTAATTAATTAATTAATTGATTATTCTGTCCCTTTTGTTCAGTCAGATTCAATAACAGTCATCGTAGGAAACGGTGTTCAGTCAAAGATTCTAGCATTACATGACATTGATTTTGAGACATTGTCTATAATTATAGACTAATAGTCGTTTCCTATCAGGTTTAAAAGGTAAAGTTCAGTCTTTTATTCGAGCGAAAGTAAGTCGGGTCCTGTGCTGATCTCCGTCAAATAGGTAAGCAGTGACCTCAGCAGACGGCTATGGTAATTAATCTAGAGTAGTTTGCCGTTGCTTTCTCTAGACCCGCGTTTTACCTTCACAGCTTAACGTTGCTACCAATTTAGTTACGCCTAAGCGATGAACGGCTTGGCTGGCCGCCGGCACCATGACTAGATCCCGTGATGGTCACCCATCCAAGTACTAACCGCGCTCGACGTTAA
This sequence comes from Metaphire vulgaris, assembly GCA_018105865.1. Taxonomy (NCBI): domain Eukaryota; kingdom Metazoa; phylum Annelida; class Clitellata; order Crassiclitellata; family Megascolecidae; genus Metaphire; species Metaphire vulgaris. The sequence goes on along the minus strand of CM030860.1, from coordinate 234,904 downwards.
ATTGAGTCTTTTTTAAAAGGCAATAAAAGCCGATTAAACTAACTAAGTGTTTTAAGAGTTGAGACATTTGCAGCAGTAACTAAAAATAGAATGTAATGGAAACTTCTTTGACTAAAATTGACGACGAAAGACGTAATAAGAGAGTGCTTCTTCTCTCACTGGTTTCGCAGTTCTTCCCTGTGTATCCGTGGTTGCAGGTGCAGAGGTAACCTCCGATTTCATTCTCACAGAGTCCATTTCTGCATGGATTCGGAGCACAGTTGTCTTCCACTGCGTTCATCATCATAACATCCATGGATAATTAATTATTCATAGCTAGCGTCGTTCATCGGCAAAAGTTAAATGTCGGTCTTAAAGACTTTTTTAAATATTAATTTTTACAAAGATAGTTTAATAATAAAGAGTCCATTGCCACGTATAATGACGAATGATAGATAGATAGATAGATAGATAGATAGATAGAGAGCGAAGGAGATAAGTACGTATTACAGTAATAGTGTCGATTCAATTAACTGACCGCAGTCGCAGAGTGTTCCAATGTAACCGGTGTCGCATTTGCAGTCGAATCCATTGATTTGGTCCTCGCATGTTCCGTGTTCACACGGACTGGAAGCGCACTCGTCAATGTCTAGGATGACAACGCATCACATATGCAGTCAGTGTACGAGAGAGAAAGAGAGAGAGAGAGAGAGAGAGAGAGACAGACAGACAGACAGACAGACAGACAGACAGACAGACAGAATCACTCCTCATGGGTCGTAAGTTGGTCTTCAGTTATTTGATCACACGGTCAGTTTTTGCTGATTATTTAGAAAAAATGGTCAGAAATCATTTTAAAATTTAGAGTCCATTTTGCTTAAACTGATTTGATTACTTTGATGAAATCTTAACTCTCTCAAATCTTGGGCGTCCGTTCCATAAACCCTGGCCTTGGGAAATTATGGGATGCTTGGCGCATTTTTACATTGTTCTGAAGCACCTGCCCATCTGTCACACAATTCAGCAACGAACAATGGTTTGCTGTTTTAGCAGAAGAGCATTGACAACTCTGGAATTTTAGAGTGTCCAATAGCATCGACCTATCGCCGCCAGGGAGGCGTTATATTCTTTCACTGAATTCTGTTCCCAGAGCGTCACATTCTTTCTGAAGGAACATACCAAACAAATTCAGGCGTGACCGTCTCGATTTTAGTCATTCTTTCCCGAGATATCCCTTCAGGGCAAAACGGGTTTATGGGCAATTATTCGACACACCTGCTATTAGTATCATGTTAACGTTACTTGTTTGCTGGTATGCCTTCACGACAAACAGCCACGGGAAGGGGGTTTGGGGGTTAGGACGGCTAGGTTTGGACGGCGCGAAAAATATGTTATGTACGTATTCCCAGGCAATTTTTATTTTTTGACGCGATTTTTGGCGACAGAAAACCCTCCTTGGCGGTTATCAGAAATCCTGGCAGACACGACAATTCAATCACTTCAGATGCTGAAAGGGGATGGATAGATAAGCCACCAGAAATGAGAAATACAAAAAGTTATTTGAATCCATTGTAAGTTTAGACACCTGACGAAATCAAATATGCATGTATACAATAAGCTACAAGAAATAAGATTGTTCCGAAGATCAGAGTTTCCCAACTTATTGGGCGACCAGTACCACGGGTTTTCTGCAATATATATATATATATATATATATATATATATATATATATACTGTATAATATATATAATATAATACATATATATTATAATGTAATATAATATGATATGATATAATATAATATAATATAATTCGTGACCACTTTGCGCAGACGGGATGTCACTATTCCGGCGAAATTTAGACATATTTATTATTATTTACGCTGGATAAATTATGCCCGCCAACGAACTGAGTTTACTTCCAAGCATAAAATATCCTCCTTAGTGGTTTGAGCGCAGGGCGCGATTTGTAGGGAAGGGGGAATTCCCCACTGCCCAACTGCACCCCTACTGCTGCATCTTCCAACAACTACATTCCCAAGCTCGACATATCGCTCCCCACTGCTCCAGGTCACAAATCGCCACCTGTTTGAGCGTACGCTACCCGGTCCAAGGAATATGAAGCTGAAAGCCTTATCGACGAAAGGTATGCGACCGCATCTACAGGCATTTGAGTCGGCTGAGACTGTCAATTTAATTGCTTCTGTGATTCAAAAGCGGTAATTTTCATTGTTCTCTAGCGATGTATGGTATGCAAGTGGGAAACTATTGGATGGCGTGCCTTTATTATTGACATCCAATTGTCCAATGATTGCTTGTTGTCCTTCAGCGAACAATGAATGGTCTATGTCCTCCAGAAGCAATGGATAACTCAAAAAGGACTTCTCGGGTTTATGGAACGCTAGCGGAAGCCGGTTTTGCGGCTTTACGGGTCCACAGGGTTAAGTCTTTGAAATCGCACAATAACATCATTGCATTGTTACGGTGCTGAAAGAAACAGAGATGGGTAGATAAATAGATAGATAGACAGAAAGAGACAGATGGATAGAGAGGGAAATAGAGAGAGAGAGGCGTGTCTCTGTCCCTCCTCACCTGTCTCGCAGATTGGTCCTGCATATCCTCCTTCGCAGATGCAGTGGTACTTGTTGACTTCATCCTTACACGTTCCATGAACACAGGGACTCGATTCGCATTCGTCGATGTCTTCGAAAACAATTGATGACATTCACTCATTTGAATTGAAATATTGAAGTACAGCTCATTAGAGCTTAATACATCGAATGATGACGCATTAAGAGATAAAATCTCAAAGGAAAGCAGCAAGTACACGTAGATCTCCAGTAGAGTACTTTTGGCTCTAAGAGAGCTAATGACGGATCTCTCACCTGTCTGACAGTTCTCTCCGGTGTATCCTGGTTCGCAGACACAGGTGTATCCGTTGACTTGATCGTGACATGAACCGTGAAGACATGGAGTCGATTCGCATTCGTCGATGTCTACGAACACAGTATGAACTCGATATCAACGACCCGTTGTCATGGATGTTAGTCTTTGGCCTTGGTCCTGGCCTTATTAAGGACAAGTTTCAAGTCCTTGGTCCTGGTCCTGTTTTGCCCTCTTATACCTTAAATTTCTTACATTGATAGCTGCTGGAGTGGCAGAAGCGACTCCACAGCGACAAATGGGAGAATATCTACAGGTTATCAATTGACCATCATCAAGATAACAGCTGACGATTGAGACAGCTGTCTGTTCACAACAGTTCGTCCACTTGCAACCAACCTTTCAGAGAATTCTATGCACACCTGCGACGCCTGCTCCAGTGGAGCGTATATTTATTCTCTCAAAACGGAATCATAATGCACCCACATAGGGCAAGAATGCCAGATTCATTGTTGGAAACATTGGTGTTTTTAGCATGCAGCTCTAAGCTTAATGGCTGACTATGCTGAACTATGCAAAAGAATAGTGTTTGGTCTGCTGCATTCTTCAAATTTAAACTCTACTGTGTACCCGGTAATATGCATTAGTCATGTGGCTTATATTCTTATTATTATAATAACAGTTTAGTATGACAAGAGACGTTGTTTGAAGGAAATGATGATAATTTTTTTAGTAAAGTGCTTGGTCCTGGTCCTGGTCCTGGCCTTGAGGGTTGAGCCTTGTTAACATCCCTGTCCTTTGTAGGTTCATACGTGTTCAATGGTTGGTTCTTGTACGTCTGTGGCTTGAATCTAAATCCTTCGATTGACTTCTAGTGAGCCCTGAAATTGCCACCTGATCATCTGATGTTCATCTCTCGAGATTATCATCATCATCGCCGACGTTTAAGGTCAAAGAGAAGTTCGTTGTTTGGTCGGTTGAGATGTCGAAGTGAGTGTTGCCGTGGAGTGCCTACCTGTTTCGCAGTTGGTTCCGGTGAATCCAGGATAGCAGATGCACTGGTAGGAGTTGACTCCATCGGCGCAGTCTCCGTTCAGACAAGGACGCGACGCACATTCGTCGATATCTGAAGAAACGAAGCAACTGACTGACCAGAGCACATCCTCTCTCTCACAATACCATTGCCTTATCTTTTTCACTGCGCTATTAAATGACTCTTGGAACAAAGGCATGTTGTGTCTCTAGTCTTCGTTTAAACGAAACTCGGAGACGCAGAGAGAGACAGACAGAGGGAGACAGAGACAGAGGGAGAGAGAGAGAGAGATAGAGAGAGGCATAATTCATATTCAACAACGGCGATTCCATTACGACTTTAAAAGAGTTGATGCAATGCTATCAATCGTCGATTGTTCAGTGGCCAATTGCCATCTCATGTCTCCGAGAAGAAACTCTGCTGCGCTGCTGCTGCTCTATTTTGACCATTCGCTCTCTTCATAATGTAGTTGGGAGTTCACAGATAATACCAGGCTTTATATACAGTACAGCTAGATATAAGAGTCGACAGATGATAGATGGTGAACGCATTGCTAACCGGTCTCGCAGTTGGGTCCCGTGAACCCTGGCTGACAAACACACGTGTATCCGTTCTCTCCGTTGTGGCATTCTCCGTGAATACATGGCTGCGACTGACACTCGTCGATGTCTAAAGAAAGACGCGTGGAAATTAAACGTAACATTGAAGCCAAGAACACGAAAGACCATTGATGCTAAATTCAATAGAAACACCACTGCAATCTATTCGAAGAAACTGAAGGAGGTAAATTAAGGAATGGACTGGAGAGGTATCATCTCAGCAGTTGTACCTATGTCGCAGAGGAGTCCTGTCCATCCTGGTTGGCATCTGCATTCGAATCGATTGATGTGATCTTCACAGGTTCCGCCGTGTTGACAAGGGTTCGATTCGCATTCATTCACCTCTACAGAAGACAAAACAGGAGAATCAGAAGCCAAGATACACAACTCAGTCTCTAAGACTAATCGAGCATTCATTTCTACATCGAAGAAATTGTCTATCACTGAAGAAGCGTTGGCGATGGCGTTGAGCCTACCTGACTCGCAGTTGGATCCGGTGTATCCAGGTGGACAGGTGCAGATGTAGCCGTTCACCTGGTCTTCGCATTGGCCGTTGAGGCAGGGAAGAGAAGTACATTCGTCGATGTCTGAAACACAGAACAAGAGAAGACGAGAAATTAACGTTCTTATCCGAATTCCAGACGAAAGAAGTAAACACGAAATTTTACAGCGCGAAATGCAGTGCACCAGCTTATCCACGAGCGCTCAAATGACTGTGATCTCCTAAATGATTACGTTCAGTGCGTTTTCTCGTTGTCTTTTACTATTTCATACGTAGCCTAAGCTACAACAACAACAGCAACAACAAGAAGCGATTAGAAAGCGATGAATGCCACTCGCCTGTTCCGCAGTCGATGCCTGTGTATCCGGGTTCACAGTGACACGTCCATCTGTTCGGTCCGTTGCTGCAGGAGCCGTGAATGCACGGATGCGAGCTGCATTCGTCGATGTCTACAGAAACACGCCGCAGCATATCAACGAAAGCTATTTCTCTATACGGTATTTCAGAGCATATATAGGCGGATCACCGTTATAACACACAGGTCAGTCTAAAGAAATGCGCTGGAAACATTGCTTAGCGCTATATATTTGATATTTCCTCTTTCAAACGGAGAAAATGATTTCCTGAATCTGAATCACTGATTACACTGGTCTACATTTTTAAAAAAAATTTCTGCTGACCTAGGTATTTTTGCTGATTTTACCCAATTGAGAGGTGCTGATTCCAGATATGAAGTCAAAAATTATGCAACACGTCAAATTTTTTCGCAAATTAGGAATGCTTAATTAAAGGTGTTAAAGTCAAACATAAGGGAAAATAGGAAATTCTGAAGAACCGATAACACGTAATATTTTTTATTCAGCCCAAAAATGAGTCTGTCTTCTAACCAAGAGAGCAATAAGAGCAATTGCTAGTTGCTTAAATTTAAGTTTTGAGAAAGGAATCTTCTTTTTTTGGATGCTCCGGTATAGTTATGGTCACAGTTGTCACGCTGTAAACACCAGCAGTACTTAGTCTGCCATAATGTTCGAGTTCCATCTGCCTTGATATCTACGTTCCATGGTCTTGATGTCTTGATGGAAGCATTCTCCTTGTTCTTCACTCATAGCTCCAAGATTTGAAGTTCAGATAGCTATGTTTTGACACTCATGTTTGCTCCCAGTCTTCGAAAAGCAACTCGAATTTTTAACTGAAAGGTCATAATTCTCGACTCTTAAGTTGCCAAGTAAGTCAGTAATCAGGTCGCAAAAACATCTTGTCTACAACTATAACATCCCATTGATTCAAAAAGTCCTTTGATGTTGATGCAGTATACAAACTCCTCCTCCATATGGAAATGTTTGAAAAGATTCATTCTCTCTGCCATGATACATAAGCGTGGTTCCTGGGGCCAACACTGAACAGATTCTTTTCCTTCAGTCTTGTTCAGTAACTCTGCTGACGACTTCGGCAGATCTAGGTCTCATATTAGGTCATTAAACTCAGCTTGCTTGAATGTTTGGTCCATTCCAGCGTCGGTCTAAGGCCACGAAATCCGTGCAATCGGTGTCTGTTGACTAACAAAATTCATCGTAAGAAACTCCCAAAGTAGTGCAAATAGGTACAGGAACTTTGCAGTGAGCAACTGGTCTCAGAGCAGAGGAGATTTGGGTACTGGATCTTTGTGGACATGCCTGAAATATTTACCAGACAGAAGTAGCAGTCATCAACATGCATCGCCACACCATTGAACTCCAAAGTTAAGACTTTTTTCTCTGACCTTTAGTCACATTATGAACTGTCTGAGGCTTTTCAACACATGTCCTGCACACTTTATGTGGTGCCCAAGGTTTTTCCTGGTCACTCAATTTAACTGCGAAATATGCATGCTAAGCTTTATGCACAAATTCAGACACCTATCTCCTTTGTTTAGGTGTTGTAAAGCAACCTCAGATGTAGCAAAATTTGTCAGGATCATTCCTGCACTTATAAGTGTTCGGGTGCTGGGTGACATATTCCACAGAAAGCTAGTTAGAATAGTTAAAATGCGACTTGTAAGCTATGAACGACTGAATGCTGCCGTCGGTTTCACGCGCTTATATATATTCCATAAAATTTGACGTCTGCTTTCTATTAAACTGTTGTATTATTAAATAGTTAACTGCATATTAAGCATATCTTTTGCACATCCTTAACTTTTTGCATATTCAATATAGCTAAAGAATTATATACATAATGCTACATTATTACAGTAAACAGTAAATCAGTAAACAGCGTTTTGCGGAAAAACTGGACGTGATAGGAGAAAATGGGTGTGATTTTTGGATTCAGCACACCAAAATACATAAAGATCACATGTTGTCTTCAAGTCAGCAAAATTGACGTAGACCAGTGTTATACATTGATTCCGTTAATTTACCTGATATGTTACATGGGTCGTGAGTGACTGATTTTGACTGTGTCGTCGGCTGATGCTGCTGTACGTTATTAAGTGGCGCTATAGAAGTTCTCAAGATTAGACTAATTGTGGCATTTTATAGGAGACTGCGTCGTCGAGTGTTACCTGAGTCGCAGAGTACCCCAGTCCATCCAGGTGGACAGTCGCAGGTGTAGCCGTTCACGTGATCACGGCAGGTTCCATGGAAACAGGGTCCGGAAGCGCACTCGTCGATGTCTTAGAAGAGAAAATCAATGCGACGTTTGATGAAAAAGAAGAAGAAAGCGCTTATTTCAGCAGATAACCACTGGATAATTAGTTTTAGATTACATTGTTTAATATTTCGAATTCATTTCACATTTTGTAGAAAATAAGTTGTATTAATTGTTGTCGTTCAACTGTTCTTACTGTCGGTCATCACGTTCTTATAAATGACTAGATGATTATGCTAACAGGTGTCAGCTCACCTGTTTGGCAGAGAGTTCCCGTCCATCCAGGTGGACAAATGCAGTTATAACCATTCTGTCCATCCTGACATTCTCCGTGGACGCAAGGATTCGATTGGCATTCGTCGATGTCTACAGATCACGGTCAAAAAAATCGCCTTCCAATTAAGCGCCTATCTCCAACTGCACAGCCGTAATAAACACCTAACGTCATGATCTTCGCTAAGCTCTTAGAAAGTGATGTCAACCTGCAAAGTGTGTGTGTGTAAGTCTTAGGTCGTTCATTTGAATTTCGTTTGCTCTTTACCTGTCTGGCACAAGAGTCCCGTCCACCCTGGAAGACAGTCGCAGGTGTAGCCGTTCACCTGATCCGTGCAATCTCCATTCAGACAGGGATTCGATTCGCATTCGTCGATATCTTCAGAAAAATACAAACATGAGGAAGTCTCCATTTGATATTAAGAAGCAATCCCGATTGCTAGCATACAGTCGAAGCTCTGATGACAAGATGTCTGATCAGATCAGCTGATGAGTCCGCACTCATGCAGGTCGTGGTGGTTCAGTGTTTAGTTCAGTTCAGAAATTGTGGGGTCAATAAATAAAAAATCGAGCCTGAAACTAAAACGAGAAAATGAAGAAATGAACAAATGAGAAAAATGTTGTGGAGATTTGCATATTTTCTTCTTTAGTAAAACATCTCGCGACATTTTCAGATTTTTTAAAACGGAGGAAACTTTAAAACCAAATGATACGGACATTCTCTCAAGAAATGGAAGAAATTTTACAGAAAATTATTGAATCGGAAGAATTGCGACGATTTGAGAGTTAACATCAACTGCAACATTCTCCTCAGAATAATTATAATCTCTGGAGAAGACGATTTTATTGTAAGAGTTTCCAATTGTTTGCAATTGTTTTGTCTAAATAGGTCTATAGACAGAACTGGTGACACTGAAGTGCATATTCAGTATGGACTTTATTCTACAGAACCCGTATGTTAATTTCATATACGCAACTAGACTTCAGGTGTACAACTGACCTATTTCGCAGTGTTGTCCGGTGTATCCAGGTGGACAGACGCATTCGTAGCCGTTTACTAAGTCTTGGCAATCTCCATGCAAACAGGGATTGGACTCGCACTCGTTTATCTCTGTCAACAGAAGAAGAAGAAGAAGTAGAAGTAGAAGAAGAAGAGGTCACAACAAATCACAAATACGCCCTCGTTATCTATTGCGGCAACACTGTCTTTGATGTTTGCGTCAGGTGGTAAATCTTACCTGACGCTGAGTAAATGATTTAAGAGGACTTACGTTCCACAGACATCGTGTCCTAATTTTAACGCCAAACTGACGAAGAAACAGATAAGACAGAAACGGTATCTGCTCATTTATCCTCACGGTTCATACTATGAAAAAAGTATCTCTAAAATGATTCGTCTTTACAATAATCCTCCTTTTTCTTCCATCATCTATGATAGGCTATATATATATATATATATATATATATATATATATATATATATATATATATATATATATATATTTAATGTATAGGATAGCCGTATATAACTTTACAATAATACTTTCGTGTAATTTCAAAATGTCGTTGTATGCTGTTGCCAAATGCTTCGATATAAAGGTTGATGCGCTGACGTGACAGTGGGTCCTACATACAATATACATGTACAGTGCATAGATAGATAGAGAGAGGGAGAGAGAGATAGAGAGAGAGAGAGAGAGAGAGAGAGAGAGAGAGAGAGAGCTGCGTGTATGCGTGGCTTTACCGCTCTCGCAGTGTATTCCTGTCCATCCGGGAATGCAGCAGCATTCGTATCCGTTGTGCAGTGGCTTGCATTCGGCATTATTACCACACGGATTCGAAGAGCATTCGTCGATCGCTGCAAAATACACTCAGACGTCACGACATGACACATGACACACTTTAGAAAAACGTCCAAGAAGCAACATCTTGCGAAATATCACAGTCACATCAGAACGATGACGACGACGACGACGATGGTGATGATGATGATGATGATGATGATGATTAGCATCAAGCAACGACTATCGTTTCTGGTGAGTCTGTGCGTGCGTGCGTACGTTGGTTGCAGAATAGTCCGGTGAATCCTGGGTCGCAGTGACAAAAGAATCCGTCGAGATCGTCGATACATTTGCCCACTCCGCAGGGATTCGATTCACATTCGTCGATGTCTGAAAAGAAAACGTTCTTCTCAGCATCAACGCCATCCCTCATACTCATAGAGAGGCCTACATCGGAGGAAAAACATCATGACAACAACAACAACAACAATAACGACGACGACCACTATGGCGTCGTCTAACCTACCAATCCATTGCAACGAATCGCTGAAGATCCTTCGCCTCTCGAGTCCTTCTCTCCTCAGTGGCTCAGTGGCGTAGTATAACGGAGCAACTACTGGCGGCGATACTCTCAGTGATGTTGTTACCTGTATCGACGGCGGTCTTTAGAGATAGAGAGACAGAGAGAGACAGACAGAGACAGAGACAGAGACAGAGACAAAGAGGGAGAGAGAGAAAGAGAGAGAAAGAGAGAGAGACAGAGACAGAGACAAAGAGGGAGAGAGACAGAGAGACAGAGAGAGAGAGACAGACAGACAGACAGACAAAGAGAGAGAGAGACAGACAGACAGACAAAGAGAGAGAAAGAAAGAGAGACAGACAGAGACAGAGACAGAGACAAAGAGGGAGAGAGAGAGACAAAGAGAGAGAGAGGGGGAGAGAGACACACACACAGAGAGGGACCTTACCTGTTTCGCAGTTTGATCCGGTGTATCCTCTGTCGCACTCGCAGTGTGGCAGTCCTTGTACGACTACGCACTGTCCGTCCTCGCAGTCGTGTCCGTCGCATGGATTCGACTCACGGGTCGTTGTCGGCTGCAACGTTGTAGCTTTTAAAACAAAAACGCATTTGAAAAATTGCGATTCCCGACTCTTATTTCCACAGGACTCTTAATGTCCACAGTAAAGACGATCGCCTCTTCTATTATTCAGCGCAGACAAAGTCTTAAGAATCTTCTTCGCGTTAAATCTTTCATTTGACAATCTTTTATGGAACATAAAAGTAACAGATGAGATATTCTGAGACGCTCTCGGACGAGCAAATGAGAGAGAATTTACGTCAGACCAGAAAGAGATTGATTTTCAGGAGAATTAAGTCTAAACCTGGTTGAATGTTCTCCTCTGTTGAGGTGAATAGACTCAAAATGAACAACAGAAGTGCTTTCAACAATAATAATGCATACACACAATACGACTATCTACAGGACTCCATAATCAAGGCTATTATTAGAAAATTGATTCCGTAAGTACTGTGATGTCATGCTCGAACCTCTGACTATAGTGTCAAGTGAAAGACGTTATTACCAAGGACCGACAGACTTAACCATAATAATAAATAATAATAATAATAATAATAATTATTATTATTATTATTATTATTATTATTATTATTATTATTAGGGCCTACTATTAATTATTATTATCAATCCCTCAAATCACCATTTCTAATATACGTTGAGGCATCAATCGATGGTAATCCAGATACGAATGGTAAATGATAATTGTGACGCATGAATTTAGTCGAACAGTTTGCAACAGTTGTCAAGGCAACCAACTGTTGCTAAGCAGAGACAAAAAAGCAACAGTGGACAACTTAGAAAAGTGCAGCCAATCGTCGGCGTGCGTTAATTGGTCATCTCAATTGACATTTGAATGACAATGTGTCTTGTTTCACACGCGACAACATAACAAACGCAGAAATTCTTCTTTTTAAGTTGATAAGAATGATTTTTGAATGGACATTGTAGTCGTCGAAAGGAGTTCTGCCAGAATGGATGGGGCGGTCGTGATGATGATCAGTTACTAATGCTGACCTTCCCCTCTTTCAAGCACATTTTCTAATTAGCGTTTCAATGTTGAGGCTCTTGAACGAGTCTCGACTCGATCCTCTTCGATTGGAGCGTGGGAGACAATGAGCCCACAGCAGCAGAAGAAGTACTAGGGTACTAGTACGGACTCTTGCAAACAGTACCTCTTGTATACCTCTAATCCTAGTACTTAACCGATGGCAGTTATCTAGGATATCGTGTTATCTGTGAGCATGAGTGGGTCGCGTCAATTTTTCATTTCATGATTTTGTAAACTACAAGACGTCTTCTCGAAGCCACAGCCCCGATCTTGCCTAATCTACGGTAACTTTTGTAGCTCCGCTAAGATAAAGCAGCAACGCATCGATCAATTGGACGATAGTAAGATGTTCGAAGTTTAAGGTTTCAAAACGCCGAGAGATAATTTCTCTGCAAGCGGTTTCTTACTACACAGAGGTCATCGCATGCAATGTTGATCAGTTGCCTTCGGTTTCAAAGGCTGTGCGAATACATTCGATGTATTCAATGGCCGGTGTTTTATCGAAAGAGAATTAATTCACTTGGAAGTCAAAATACTCAGTTGACAATAGTCGCCAACTGTTAACTCCTCTTTTTGCGTGTATCTATCTATCTGTCTGTCTGTCTGTCTGTCTGTCAGCCTGTCTGTCTGTCTGTCTGTCTGTCTGTCTGTCTGTCAGCCTGTCTATCTGCCTGCCTGACTCTGTCTTCTTTCATTGATATAGAGGGACAACTGTGTCAGTGTGTCTTGGTGGGCGATTAAAGATCTCTGTGATAACTTTTAAGTCACTCAACACCTAATGATCACGTGACCCCGGTCTAATCTGAACTTCAAAATGTTTAGTCAACATTTAAAAATGCAGACGTCTTAATAAGGAATTCGACTCCTCCTGAAGACGAAGAATTAACTGAATGGGAAAAAAGACTTTGTTGATCGTCATGGACCAAGGGTCCTCAATTGACTTGTGATAAGACAAATAGAAGAACGCCTTTCTACGATTCGTGCTCTTTTGACATAAACAGTCTAATCGACAGAAAAGGGAAATCGGCATCTCATCGATATCTTAAAGCGAAGGCGTTTAAGAGGCCGTTTCAATATCACAGTCCGATGTTCAACATCTATAGACCTCCTCAGGCAATAATGCACTCTAAATAATGGTCCCAGGGTATCATCGAACCCGGGTTGACAGGCTCATCCGAGGCAAACCCCGCCAATGACCTGAACTTATTAATAAAGCAGACAAATGAGATCACATTTATAGGAAGAAGTAGAAACCTAAATGCAAGAAATTCACTATCTGATGACAGAAGTAGTTAGATTTTTACTGAGCCCGGCTTCCATCTAAAATGCCTGCACTGGTCAGATATGTGATGAGAAAAGCAGACCAGACATTTCCTATAATAATATTATTAACAGATACGGTGGCACATAGAAACAGCTGCATGGCTGTTGTGGCGTTTACTTGTAGAAGGATTGGAAATGAAAAGAAATAGTTAGCACTTGAAGAGAGCATTCTAATGAAGTGAAGTCGATTGAAAAAAGCAGCACTTTGCAGTGTCTGTGTGTCTGTGTGTGTGTGTCTGTGTGTATGCCTGTGTGTGTGTGTGTGTGTGTGTGTGTCTGTGTGTATACTTACTGGTTTTGTCCGGGCCACAGTCGATCGTTGAATTCGTTTTGTTTCTTATGTCTCCATCAATGTTGCAGAAGATGATGCCTAGTTCGTCCTGCGTCGGTGGTTTGGGAACGTAGATGACCCCCGGGTTTCCTGGGCTCGCCTCCACTTTGGCGTCGTAATAGGAGGAGCTGGGGTAGGGGGAGTGTCCCACATAGAACGTCACCGTTCCACCTTCAGTTGTCACCTGAAAGAGTCATTGACATACATGCTCAGAGGACTCACAACGCGTCACCTGGCGATCATTCCATCACTCATCATGCAAATCGTTGTGGAATGATTTCGATGAATTCGTTTAATAAATAGCCTATATATCTGTGTTTATTCGTCGGAAGTTCTCTGACTTCCTCTGATGTCGTCTGTGATGTCGTTGGAAAACGATTAACGCAAACGCAGACCTACCTTTGAGATCTGCCGTTGACTTTATAATGACAGGTAAACGCGGTTACCTTAACGTTTATTCCAGGCGATGGAACTTCTATCTTGCAGTTCTGGTCTCCGCCCGCCGGCAGCTGAGTGATCGTGTGGTTTTGTTCAGGACCGATGATGATTGGCGCTGCAGACGACAACAGAAACACCCAAACAGACGAAATCAACGACCAAACACATCGCCATCAAAAGTCAATGCGGGATTCCTTCTGTGCGGAGGATAATTTCCCTCCAGCACTTTGTTCAACCAGTTTCCGATTAGCCGGAGGGAGGGAGGGGAAAAGAGGAGGAGTTGAACTGACCACAGGTCGAGGGGTTCGAATCCCAAGGTGAGGGAGAATCATTTTTAAAATATCCCAACCCACTAGAGTTCCAAAATGTTGGTTTGGAAGAATTCCGATAGGGGAGGCCTACTCGATTCTTTTCTCAGCTCGACAAATGAACTGGTGAATTTCTTTAATCCTCTGGAATATGCTTAAACAGACGAAAGAATCTTCGTTGGTAATAGTAACTTAAAATAAAAACAACTCATCTGAATCGCTTCTAATCACGTCTTTGCAATTTTAGAATAAGACTGAGGAGATGAGCTTCGAACCTTCGCAGGTTTTCTTTTCGATGGCGTACTTAAGACTGTCGAATTCAGTGAAGTTGGACAGAAGCATCAGGTGAGTGCAGGTGGGGTCACTGGCGATCACCTGCAGTTCATCGATGTCTATGCTCGATCCCACTCCGACGGCGAACACCGTGATGGCGGCGTCGTGGGCCCTCAGCGCAGCGGCGATCGTCTTCGTCTCGTCGTTCGACTTCCCGTCGGTGACGACGATGCCGACCCTCGGGTGGCCCTCTGACTGCGGCCGAGCGCCGTTCGCCGACGCGAAGCCCTTGTTCGTCATCTCGTCGAGGCCGAGGTGAGTGTTGGTGCTGCCGCCCCCGTACACGATTCTGTTGACGGCGTTGATCACCTGAGCCTTGTCCGAATAAGTGTCCAGGTCGAATTCTCTTCGGGAGTATGTGCTGTACTTGATGAGTCCCACCTGCGTCTCCTGTACACCTGTTCCTATTTCCATTGATTCGACGACGTCGACGACGAATGCTTTGACGAGGTCAAAGTTTTCCTTCTTGATGCTCGTGGATTCGTCGAGAACGAAGATGATGTCTGCTCCGAGGGAACTCGTACAACCTGAAGAACAACAAACAACACAGCTGCTGCTGCTGCAACAAGAACAACACTCGTTTACATTTCACAGCAGCACTGTAAGTCGCTTTCATGGTTGGTTTCACAGATGCACGTTACAAGCTGCAAGTCATCGATGCTCCATTGCTTCTCTTGCTCAGTATCTCTCTCTCTCTCTCTCTCTCTCTCTCTCTCTCTCTCTATATATATATATATATATATATATATATATATATATATATATATATATATGCCTACCCCTCTCTCTCTCCTCTTTGAGCGAATTAAGAGAAGCTGAGAATCTGTTCTAAGTCGGTGAAATTTCTTACATTTTGTCAAATTTTCCAATGATATTTTGACTGAAAAATATCAGCAGTATTTCTGTCTTGACTGTTGCTGTGTTGCAGCATAGAGGTGCTGCTTACAGGTTCTATTAGTCATTGCACCTTCTGGTTAATCGAGTCCCTATAATCTCCAGCAACTGTCGGTGCGTTTACCTTCCTCCAGTTGATTGGCAGTGTCGATGAAGTACTGGACGTCTCCGGCTGGCCTGTAGTACCTCTGCCAGTAGTTTGCCTGTCCGGGAATGTCTCGTGGAATTCCGCTGTTGTCGTTTCTGCTTTCGTACGTCAGGTAGAGTCTGGCGGCAAGAGCGGAGTGCAAAGGTTTCGTCAGGTCCTGCCAGGTGACGCTACTCCAGACGATCCCAAACGCTGTCTCGATGTCGACCTTGTATCCATCGAGGATGGCGCTCGCTGTCGAGCTCTGCGTCACGTCAAACATCGCCTGATCCACCTGGAACGACGGAAGACATCAAAGGCAACACTGTAATAAAGGTTACATGTCTTCACTGAAGTTTAACAACGGCTATTATTAATTTAGAGCGCAAATGACTATGCACATGTGTTTATATGCACTTTTTGATTGCTTTGTGCCATTTCAGCAACCAAGTGATGGCGTTCCAGCATCCTAAGTAAGTAAGTAAGTAAAATCTCGTTAGTAGCTGCTTATTCTTATGAGCTTAAACTTTCTTTAAATACACAAGGGCAAGGTGGATTGTCGGTCAGGTAAAGGTTAGCGTATCCTTGAGGCGGCGAGGCAGATTGTAATAACTTTTGGAATAGAAAGGTTTTAAGTTTAGAATTAAGTTTTGCACTGAGCAAGTAATAACACACTAATAAACAAAATATACCAGAAATACCAGATGAATTTCTAAAATGCATATTAATTCTCATCTCTGCGCTTTATGAAAGACAGAATAGTAATAATAATAGTAATAATAATAATAATAATAATAATAATAATAATAATAATATAATAATAATTATAAATATAATAATAATAATAATAATAAATATAATAATAATAATAATAATAATATAACTAAAATAACGTTTTTAACCTTAAGCTTATGGCATGTTTCAAGCACAAGAACAAATGACCAACAAAAAATACAGTCGAACTTCGTTATAACGTACTTAGCTGGTCTGTAAAATAAAGACAGAATCACTCAAATCATAGAAAAACTCAATCGTGAAAATCAAACAGGATTTATAAAAGGGCAAAGGCACAAGAGAGGCTATCTTAAAACTACGAACTATATGCAAGAAAGAAATCTAGACATGAAAAAAGATACCTACATATGCTTCATGGACTTTCAAGAAGCTTTTGATGAAGTGGAACATAACAAATTTAGGGAAGTCATAAAACTAGCAGGGATGCCAGACTTGGAAAGAAAGCTGATAGAACATCTGCACTGGAATGAAGAAGCTTGTGTCAGGACTGAATCAGGAGAAACAAAATATTTTAAAATCCGAAGATGAGGAAGGCAGGAATGCATACTGTCACCCATCCTATTTAATATCTACAGTGAATACCCACTATCATCAGAAGCCCTGAAAATATCAGCAGACGATAGATAGAGAAATGGAGGAGAGTGACTGTCACTCGCCTGCCAGATGCCTCCGTAGTAATCGGGTCTGAAAGTGTCCTGCTTGTGACCATCTTGTGATTCGACGTAAGCGAGTCTTCTGGTGAAGAGTTTGTCCTCGGCGAAGATGCATGCGGCTTCGATGTTGTTGCAGACTGTTTCGACGACATCCGACCCGGTGGCCCCCGGATTAACGGTCTCATCCACCTGGGCCCCAGCGAAGGCGGCCAGGGCCACCAGCACCACCAGCAGCTTCATTCCCATAGAGTAGACCATGAACACGCTTTCTCTCTCTCTCTCTCTATTCTCTCTCTCTCCGCACACGATGACGAAATGTGGAAATCGAGAGCTGGTCGACTAATGCTGTATCGCGTTGATCGAAATTTCACAACTGCGTTCGACCGAAGCTAACAACCGGCTTATATTGGCGCTTTGCGTGACGGCAACCAACAATCAGTGACAATCAGAGGCAATAAATGAGATCACTTGAACGCGTTCACTGAATTGCCACCAAGAGCTGCCTAAGAGAAGCGCTTCTACTCCCTCCTAACCATCCTCCTGCCCCTCCTCCTCCTCCGCCGCCGTTGATGCAGGCGATCAAGTGACGTCATTGCTCTTAATTGGTCTTTGATTCGATGAAAGCGACGACAGGTGTTGTGGGTGTCGAATGAAGAAACTCTCGCTCGGCCTCTATTGTTTCATTCATCGCATTCATTTCGATTGGCCAGAATCTTTACGTGGCATCTCCAAAAGTGAATTGATTGCTATTGTACCTCTTTTTTTTTACCTCTCCTTCTCTTCGCGCTTTTCATTGTTCTGCTTTTGTTTGAGATCGTGGAATATTAAGAACAATTACGCAATGCATTACTTTTTACTGACAATATTCATTCATAATTATTTTCATAAGTTAAACCGAGGGTAAATAACTCGGAATCAAATTACCAGTTACCGATTTCAACATAAGAGCGAAAAGTCAAAATGTAGAAGCACTAAGATGTAGAGCAAAGTTGCTGTCAGTCGATGGTATGCATCTGACGATAGACATAGAAAAAACAGTTTACAGTATATTCAATTGCGTGCTCACAACGCTGTTTTCGACACGTTGACGATTTTTTGTGTTGTAAGGTGGTTGCTGGTCTCTTCAGACAACGTGCGATATGACGAAAAAATTATAGTGGAATTTTACTGATGTTTTGAAGCAACGCGAGACTCAGTGTAACCTTGAGAGAGGCAAAAACTTAAAGACTCAACTGAAAGGTCAACTGAGAGGTCAAGAGCCAAACAGATCGATTCGTCCTATCCCCATTTCATCTCCTTCTTGTTTCTCTTGATTTTTGAGAAGTTAATCTTTTTTCAAACAACTTGTCTGTCTTCTACTTGCGATCGCGCTGGAGTGACACCTATCGGCCACTTCAGAAGTCAATTCAGATAAAAAGGTGATAGCGGCTGACTCGTCTGTTGATTCGACCGTCGTCATGGTAACGTCGTGATATTGACTCTGAGGACGTCGTCTGCGTTGACAGACGATCGAATGACTTTCTGGCAAATTGGATAAGGTCATGTGACCGTAAGGTCAGGGTTTCTAATTTTGAATCATTGATTGCAGTAGTTTAATGCTCAATGCATAATTTGTTATTGCGCCACATAAAAATATGAAACTGAATAAATACTCATCGGTATAATTGAGTTTCAATTTCTTAATTTCCTTTTTCATTCCGTCATTAACGAGACAGTGCTAGTATCTTTTGGTGGCAGTTCTAACCATAATCGAATTGGAATTTGCCTAATTGTATTCGTGGCGTACCAGCCTTTCCATGAGTTTTTCGCATTCAAATTTCAAGTCTAAATACTCAATATGAAGTGGTTGCGACTCTTACACTTCAACAATCGCAATAACAGAAATTCAGCAACAACAAACGCACCAGCCACTTATGAAGTCCTCAATAAGAACAGCATATGTCTATGGGTGGTTCATTGATATGATTGGTTCCTGTGTCTTAGTCTTCGAGTTTAAACTGATTCTGTTTCACTCGATCCGATAATAAATATTTTCCGTTGCGTCGATGCATTTGTGTTGCCAATTCCCGGTATACGGCATCGTTACCAAAAGAGAGTCAGTCCAGTAGTGCTAATGATAATTATGCACTTCTATAGCACCATTTCTAATACTCAAGGGTATCAATCGATGGTACTTCAAATCCATCTGCAAAAGACCAGGTCATTCCAGAGCTAGACGCAACAAGAAGCACGTTGACGCCTCGAAGCTTTGTGCGTTTGCGTTGCTAAATGATTGTGAGCGGTCATTTAATTCTGAACAAAGTGTCGTGATAAATTTATCGAGAAAGTCTCTTAGGATGGTGGTGTGGCGAATTGAGTGAGTCAACGTGCAGAGTTAATTGTATAATTAAACCTCTTTAGGCCTACATCAGTTTTAATCATTTTTCCGAACCTGCGATCGATGTTGGAGAAACGAAGACAGCGATGACAACGCAAAGCAGCAGTCGTCGTAGTCACACAGCAGAGTTCAGTTGCCAACAATAATAATTATTATTGCACAAACGAAAGACTTCCAAAAGCACTGAGCACACACACACAGAGGGGATTTTTACTTTGGTTGATCAATTCGGGAAACTGCGGAAACAACCTTTTTTGTCTTGATGCTCGTTCATTGGCTCAAATATCACGCAATACTGTTGCCACTCTAGAATCTACAAGCAATCCTCCCTACACCTTCTTTAGTCCTTTCCTCTTTTGAGTTCGAAAACTGATTCTCTGTTAAACTGTTAAAATGTAGGCTAAATGCAGAATGATTTTGTTGCTTCTGTCGTCAGATGAAATTCAATATCGCGCGCAATCTCACCACAGGAGTGTTGATGTGGATATGAATTTCACAGATAGTACTTATCTGGCATATATTTGTTGACCATACTTGGTCAGTCAGTGGGTGGAGACGTGTAGCCATCTCGCAGATAACAATCGCAAGTTACTTTATTCAGAGAACGAGATAGCGTGGTCGATCAGCAAATGATCAGAAGAGAAGCGTTCATCGAAAAGAAAATATGCTTTTGAAAGTACACTTCGCCAACAAAGACCAATTGTTCAAGACAGACAGAGAGAGCGACTGTGACGACCAAGCGTCGCTCACTGTTTTCTAGGACTGGAGTTGCAGACAACATTAAGTACTTTGCTTCCAGTGAAATATTTTAGGCACCGCGTTGTCTGTCTTCTCCTCTCCTCTTCCTCCTCTCTCCCCCTCTCTCTCTCTCTGTCTCTGCCTCTATCTGTCTCTATTGCGCTAGATAAATGCCTCCATCGGACGACTACAACGCTTTGCTCACAAAAAGCGACACCTTAGCGAAATGAAATGAAATATGCAGGAGAAAGATTGAAGTGTCGAGAGATGATTAAGTGAAGTGTCTAAATCGCGAAGAATAATGAATAATGATGACGGCTACTATAGACAAGAGAGAGAGCGATATATATATAATATATTATATGGGGAGAGAGAGAGAGAGAGAGAGAGAGAGAGAGAGAGTTCCTGATATAAATGACTATGTAAGTACAGGAGTAAACACTTGAACTGTTGATTTGCAAACTACGAGATGTCTAGGCTGAAAATAACACTCACCCGGTAAGAAGTAAGGGGGAGACAAACACAGAGAGAGAGAGAGAGAGAGAGAGAGAGAGAGAGAGAGAGACAGAGAGACGATATAGGCCATGACCAGAAACACGTCTGAGGCTTAAAATGAAGATATGTTGAAATGTTTGACTTAAGCAGTTCTGTGAACGACATAATATTTTCAGAATAAATGATATAACTAAAAGATCATGTTAACCACATTTGAGTATAGGCTTTGAAGCAATCACGGACAGCATACTCACAGACAGACACACAGACGAGGTTCTCTTCGAAGCAAACGTGTACTTCGCATCCAAAAGGTTCAGCTAGAACGCCGAAGAAATTGTCAAACGATAGAACAGCATCTGGAACAAGTCCATTCGACTGAACCAACTCGTTGCTTCGACAGTCTCTGGTTCGAATCCAGGCGCAGGTTTTGCTGCTGCGCGAAGATCCGGACAAGCAGTCTGGCGATTAGTCTTCTTCTGGTTTGTAAATTGTCAAGGCGCGGTGTTTATTCTATAGCCACCTAGACATTGGGGAGAGTTTAACATTTTTGGGGCGGGAACAGACATTGGGGAGGTCATAATACTTGCCAAAATGTAAAAAATGGGGAAAATTTCATACTTTGGGGAGAGCAATTCCCCATTCCCAAAGAGAAGGTCTAGAATAAACACTGGTCAAGGCGCTTATATAGATAGCTGTGCAACGTATAATGGACTCTCTGACCGCTGATTATCGTTGTGCTCTGTCCTTATATATCCTCAGAAATATCAACAGAATAATTCTAGATCGTCGTTTGCTAAATTCGATCGCTTCGTTCTTGCCAATGCTCTTGTTACTTGATTACTTAAAGCCGTCTTAAGGTTGCACTGACACTGTCGTCGCTCGTGCAAATCAGGATCACGCCTAACTAAGACGGCCATCGAAGCAGAAATCGCGGTCCCTGGAGCGTCAAAGACGAACAACCTCAGTATTTGAAGCAAATCACCCACGACACTCTCATTCAAGATTTCCTGATTCGTCTTTTAAACGTACGCAGAATTAAGGATGGCAAGAGACCGCTGCATCTGCCGCAGGGCAAAAAAATCAGTCTCTCTCTCTCTCTCTCTCTCTCTCTCTCAAGTCTTAGATCTTGGATTGAATTTTCAAAGACAGACTAAAAACACTTTTCTTCCAATTGGATCTTTATCCGTAGTCTGTCTCCCTGCTTACACCCTGATGACTGATCTCTGAAATTGATCTAAACATTTGCTGTTGAATTTGGAGTCCCATCGATTAATACATTGGACCATTAAACTGGTACAACTGACACACAATTGTTATTATTAATGCTATTATTATTATTATTATTAGTAGTAGTAGTAGTAGTAGTAGCAGTTAAACTAGTAGTAGTGGTGGTGGTGGTGGTGACACAGCAAGTAGTAGTAGTATTAGTGGCAGTGGCAGCAGTAGTAGTAGTAGTGGTAGTGGTGGCAGCAGCAGTGGTGGTGGTAGTGGTGGTGGTGGTGGTGGTGGTGGTGGTGGTGGTGGTAGTGGTGGTAGTGGCAGTGGCAGTGGCAGTGGTGGTGGTGGTAGTGGCAGTGGCAGTGGTGGTAGTAGTAGTAGTAGTAGTAGTAGTAGTAGTAGTAGTAGTAGTAGTAGTAGTAGTAGTAGTAGTAGTAGTAGTAGTAGTAGTAGTAGTAGTAGTAGTAGTAGTTTATTATTATTATTATTATTATTATTATTATTATTATTATTATTATTATTATTATTATTATTAAAGAACACCGTGTATTTGCAGAGCTATTGTGAGT